>JAYEVI010000231.1:0-307480 GCA_036346575.1 Dendrocalamus sinicus
CTCAAATGCCTAATGGATCAACTAGAATGCAATGCACTTGAATTTTGATCAACACCTCAACATTGAATGCACAAGTAGTGAATGAGAGTGTGAGAGGAGTTGCCTTAAGCAAAAATGTATTCAATGGGTTCAACAACACATACAAGTGCAGTGAGGATGTATTTATGCCTGCAACCTCCAAATAAGCGAATTACAAATAAACAATCTTGAGAATTCGAGAAATCAAGAGCCTGCCACCTGCCTGCACCAAGCTTATTACTTACTTTATCTAGATTCTGTTCGGCAACCGTCGAAGCGGCTATGTCGTTGAGTCGAAGTGGCCGTTGGTCAATGAGTCTTGCGATACCTACGCCGTTAATCGCGATAACCGAGATCGGAAGTTCGCTCATGACGTGCCGATCTCGTGATTTAAGTTTATTCAGCTCTGCGAAATAAAGTTCATGCAGTATCACGAACTTCCATGCGGTAGTTCGTGATTCATCCGTGATGCCAGTTTTGGAGAGGCTAAGATTAAACTCGCTCTCTGGGGTAAAGGTGCGCTGGGTGCGTCTTTCTGCGCCATCAAATAGTTCGCGATCAACCCGCGGTACTCCGTTTAGAGACTAAATGCGAGTCGGCGCTCTCTGGAAAAAGCGTTCGCGAGGCGCGCATTTTCCGGCTGCAGTAGTTCCGCCCAACAACCCTAACTCACGATTTTCGACAATGCGCGATTTGATTTGATTTTAATTAAAGTGCATGCAATCCTAAATTGATCCATAGGCACATTTGAACATGATCAAGCAATCACCATGATCCTCCTCCAATAATACCGGCGTCCTATCACCTGGGTCTTCCAACTAACTCAGGCACTTGAAATAAAATAGATACCTAAACTATTTTTTGTATGTGCCCTAGAGATCTTTGAATCTTCATGGATATTTTGTGGCCTCTTTCTTTGCCATTGAACTTATCCTTTCCAACACTTAATACATTAGTCCCATATTCACATAATTTCATTAATTACAAACCAATATTTTTATGGGCTAGATGTCCACCACCACACTTGCCCGGTGGCAGTGAGGGAGCTGGACAGAGTGCAGCCATGCCTGAGAGAGGGCGCCAGGAGGAGAGAAGTGTGGCGAGAGGAGAGGAGCGCGGCTTTATGGGTTGAGAAAGAGGCGCGGCGAGCGAGAAAGGGGCCGGGGCGGGCGGAAGGGGAGAGAAAGGGGAGGCCGAGAGAGAGGAGAGAGGCGCCGTGAGAGGTGAGAGAGAGAGGCGGCAGGTGGGGAGGCGAGCGGGGGTGGGCGGGGAGGGCGAGCGGGCCTGGCGCAGGGGAAGAGAAGGGAGGAGGAGGGCAGCGAGCGAGGAGGAGGGAGCGAGGAAGGGCGGCGTGGAGAAAGGAAGGGCGGCGAGAAGAGCGGGAAATTCAGCGAGGGCAAGGAGGGGCGGCGGCGGGGCAGGCGGCCGAGGCCAGAGGTGGGGCGGCGGCGGCGGGCGACGGCAGTGCAGTGGTGGGCGGGGCGGAGAGGGCGAGAAGCGGCGAGTGAGAAGCGAAGCGGGTGGCAGCGAGCTGGTGGGGAGGCCGAGAGGAGGGCAGAAGTGGGCGTGGGCGGGCGCGGGAGGTGGGGTGGGATTGAGAGATGGACTCACTGGAGGATGGGGGGAGTGGGAATGGGAAGGAAAAATATCTTGAGCTATTGAGCTTTCGGCCTGCGTTAAAGCTCTGAGCTTAGAAGAAGCTCAATTCGACTTTTTGAATTCAATCAAGCTCGAATCGAGTCTAGATGAGGCAGCTCGAGCAGCTCAGAGACTCGAGCTTTTTACAGCTCATACGACCCATGCCAGAAGAAGAAGAGACTGAGAAGAAATACAAACAAGCCCCAGGGTCCAGCGGAAAGTGTGGCGTCGCTCTCGCTTCCAGAGATTATCAGATCAGATCGGAGGCCGAAAACAAAACAAACCAAACTCCTACCAAACCCATTACCTTAGCAAGAAGGCAACCCAGGGCAGGGAGAGAGAGAGAGAGAGAGAGAGAGAGAGAGGAAGGATGTCGTCGACGTTCAGCGGTGATGAGACGGCGCCCTTCTTCGGCTTCCTCGGCGCGCTGCCGCCCTCGTCTTCTCATAATCTTCTCCTCCATTTTTCGCGATCAAGCGATTCGATGCGTAAAGCTCTAGTTTTCCGAACAAAGTTGAGATTTTTTTTCAAAGAACTGCGAGATGTGTCAGGCTCTTGCTTGCTTTTTCGAAGCTCTCGCTTCCTTGTTGGATCTATTGGGCTTCGTGATTTGGTTCTATGCCGACGAGTTCATTCCATGCCCTGATTTGGGATTCTTCCGCGCGAACAGATTTGATCCGATTAGCGAGGACGTCAGAAAGCAAAGTGCTTGGATTTTTTATGCTTCTTGATCTCATACCTCTCGCTGTTGCAGGCATGGGTGCCGCGTACGGACGGCCAAGAGCGGCGTGGGCGTGGCGTCCATGGGTGTGATGCGCGGAGCTCGTCATGAAGTCCATCGTGCCCGTCGTGGCTGGTGTGCTCGGTATCTACGGCCTCATCATCGCCGTTATCATCAGCACCGGATCAACCCCAAGGCCAAGCCCTACTACCTCTTCGACGGTTACGCGCACCTCCTCGGGGCTCGCCTGTGGCCTCGCAGGGCTCGCGGCCGGCATGGCCATCGGCATCGTCGGTGATGCTGGAGTCAGGTAATAACTCGACAGCTTTGTTTTATCTCTGGTGCTGTATGCCGTTAGCGTTGCACGTTGCTGGACAAGTCTGATTATCTGAGGAACACTGCATGGTGACAAGTAATTTTGAAGCCTTCGTTAGTTGTTTAGTGGATCAACTTTGGATTTCGATCTCACAATATATGATTAATGTCACTTCATTTGCATTTGCATCTGTTTACATGTCGTCATCATAGATCCATTTTCTGAAACTTATGTTTGTTACTGTATGCTATTAGCCGATTAATGTTGGTAGTAGCTCTTGCCTACAATGTCAAAGATTGCACCTTTTGATTGCTTTAAGGAGTAAATTAAGAATGAGGCTCTATAAACCCAAATTATTTTTCTAGATTATCCTGTTGTAAATTCATGTGGTCTAGATGGTTATATCTTATAACTAAGCCGAAGTCATTGAAAGCTTGGAATATCGTAGCGTTTGTAAGTTCTTTGTGTATATGATGTACCTATGTCCCTATAAAGTGAAAGTACCACTTAAATTTTGTCCGGATGACATTGTAAATTAGATATATAAAACATCACAAATGTGTAACTTTGCAATGGAAGAAAACTTGTCTTATTTTGACTATTTCCTTGTTATCATTATTCATTCAGGATACAGTATTATCATTATCATTCTTGTTTCATTCTGATATTGTGCTTTGGAGAAATTTTATTTTGACCAAGAAAATTGTGTTCAGTGTGAACAACAAACAACAATATGCATGTGTTATGTTAGTAATAGCAGCCTAGCATGTAAAGTTCTTTGTGCGTGAAGTTTTCATAGGAATGTTTCATATTATTGATGATTCAGAAATACAAAATTGCTATTATGTTTGTCCTTCACTGGAGTATGATCAGCCTGTATTTTATTCTTGAGGGCATCTAAGTTCCTCTATAAGCATGCAGATTTTTCTTTTAATTTGGGAATAACTGATAGGATAATTTTTTGTTAATACTGTAAGGTAATTTTTGGGTATTGATTCATTCTGTTATTGCGATGGGGTCAGGTTTTAGTGTTTAAGATAAACCTGTAGAAACTTAGGAAAAGAGGGTTATTTCATGTTTTGCCTTTATTGGAGCTAATTCTGTTGAGGTCTGTTGTGCATAATGTCTAGATCAGAAAGTTCTGTTCGTTTTGTTATTTGAATGTGGCTTGATATGCTACTTGAAGCTTTTTCCAGTACCCAACCAAGTATTCTTATCTGATGCTCATTATGAAGGCGGCTCTGCAAGTTACCAGCTTTTGAATGTTGTTTTGATGTTAATTTTTGGACAATTGATTGTAGGGCAAATGCACAACAGCCGAAGCTGTTTGTGGGCATGATCCTCATCCTCATTTTCGCAGAAGCGCTCGCCCTCTACGGCCTCATCGTGGGCATCATCCTCTCATCCCGTGCTGGCCAATCCCGTGCAGAGTAGGCACTTTTCACTGCCATTACTGCACTGGTTATATGCTCTTGAGAAAAGCTGAAACTTGCAAGTTCTAGTTTTGATGTACTGAGGAAAATTATTGAGATAGTCTCAATTCCACAAGGTAAAGTTCCAGGACGCGAGTAATGTGCTACTACTACGTTAGCTACCATCCTCTATTAGCCTTTTCGTCTGACACATCTACGTGTAATTCTCGCTCTTTCACACGTAAGCAAAAGGCAAAGCAGAGAATTGGAATGCTCTAAGCATTGAATTACGAGTTTTCGTTTTCTTTTTCAACATTTAAATGACCATATCTCATTCATCGAGTATCCAATTCGTATTCCGTTTATGCCTTTATGTTCTACACCATGAGTTTAACAAAATGGTATCTATATTGCGTATGTTTTGAAATGTAATAATAAAAGTTGCTTATCAACTAGTAACTATTATTCAATTCAGGTGCAAACAATAAGCAACTAATAACAGTAGCTGTCTTAATATTCAGCTGCTAGTTAACAAATGTAGGTTTAACTATTAAGTGTTTCAGCACTATCAGTACCTCAGTTGCTGGCAATTAGCACACCACTAAAGTGGCAATCCTAGTTGCTAGTAACGGATAATTCTTCACATTTAGCAAAACCAACCAGCAATTGTAAGTGCTGTTAAATAACAACTCTAGGATGATAGTAACTAGCAAATATCCTTAACTAGTAATTGTAGTTATTGCTATCTGGGTGCTACTAGCTAGCAATTTTATGTTCTAGTAACTATCAACTTTACGTGTTGTAGTAAACTTTAACATATTGCCAACCAATAAATTGCTATTACTAGTAAACTATAGGTATTGATAACTATCAACTTTTGGTACTAGTGCCTATCAACCTTGTTTGTAGTTGACAAACTTATGTGTTGTTTTCTAGCAACTGTAAGATGATAGTAGCTAGCAAATCTTATCTGTTAGTAAATTATAATTGTTAGTTAGGTAACTGGTAACTTTAGGTTGATAGCTAGCAACTATAGATGATGACACCTAGCAACTTTAATATGTTTGCAATTAATAATTGAGCTTATCATTACATTGCTAAAAACATATGCGATCGGGTTAATTTTTTTGTTTACCCTATTGTATAGAACACAATGTTTTAAACGAAATGAAAACATACACTTGGTTGAAAAGATAGTCATTTAAAGATCAAACAATGAACAAATACAAAACTCCCCAATGCATCTCTCTACTCTCCCACCACTCATATGCAATCATACGTCAGTATGAAAACAACTTTTGTCTTTATCTATTTCTTTCTTATCCTAGATGCAAACCTGCTGCACTCACTTAGAATTGGATGGTCATAGGCGTGGTAGCACAAGGAGACAAATGTGCTACCACACGCTGCACAGACTCATCGAAAGTTCCCACCGGATGTGAGGAAACACACAACAACACCCTTGCTAATCAACTAGTATGTATATGTCTCATGATCTCATCCAGGGGTGGCAACTGGGCTAGGGGTTCTAAGGAGACCCTCGCGGCCTCGTCTTAATCCCCGTTAGCCTGGCCTGGCCCCTGGCCGGTTAGGGTTAGGTTTCGAGGCGCCAGGGTTGCCCTACTCCTCGCTGGGACCTGGCCTCTACGGGAAATTAAAAATATGCTATATTTTTTTAAATAATAATATTACTTTGTTTATTAATATATAATTATTTAGGTATTTTTTGAAACATAGCTTCAAAATGAGGAAAATTTGAGAAAAATAAAGAAAACCGTTATATCGTTACGGACAATACAAAGAAATAAGAGTTAAAAAGTAACAAAATCTAAAAAACTAAAATTAGAAGTTGGTGTGTTTCACATGGTTTCTGATTTAAATAAGGCTAAAACTAGAGAGAGAAAAACTAGAAGCTAAAGCAGTTTGGAGGGTGAGAATTCCCTCCGTACGCGCAGCGAAACATACGCCCTCGGCAATCAGTTTGCCTACGTACGTCTGTCTCTTCTTCACCGGCGTCCACTGTTGTCTTGGCCAAAAAAAACTGCGGATGAAACGTATTATGAATGGAGAATTTTGTTCTTGCTACTGCTAAGGAACTCCTCCCCTGGTCTTCGCCATTCAGAGTACGAGCGGATGTAGCAGCAGCAGCAGCAACACTAGCTGTACAACCGGGCAAGGAAGGTCCTTGTCGTACGCCTTCTTGATGGCCTCCCTCTTCGAGCTTGAGCGCAGCCGTGACGAGGCCCGACTCCGGGGTCCATGGCTCCCGTATCAGCCTGATTTTGGCTGGGATCTCAAACTTCTCCAGTCGCGATTGCTCAGCAGCCTGAAAGAACAATTGCATATCAGTACAATCGAGTAATCGCCATAACTGTATATCATGAGCATGGTAAAGATGCTCAAACGTATCTATGGTAGGTGTAGACTCATTCATCCGGTCAGTGGTCAGGCTCCCAATCGGACAGAAATAACCGATGTGCCTGCTTACTAGGAGCACAAAGCATGGCATTGCGAATTAGTGTTTGGTATATGCTTGGATTACTGAAACTCGTGTTTCTACCTAATTCTCCTGCCTCCTGGTAACTCATGAGGTCCAACAGATTCTACCATGCTCTCATATTGGTGCAGTTACAACACTTTGACAATATATTTCTAATAAAAGAAAAGAGAAACACACTGAGAGATCGTTAATTGCAAAACCTTCCAGCAAATGCAAACGTTACAAAAAGAAAACAACTAATTGAAGGAAGAAATGTGTCAAGCGGGACCATGAATAAATCGCTAATCAATCATGCGTTCAATATTAAATAGTTAGAAAGAACAAAAGATTGATTGTAAATTTGGAATGCAGGGAAAGCACAAACCTTTGCTAAAGATTGAAGTACTTCTTTGACAGTCTCTTGCTTCTGGCACAAATCTGAAAATTAGTATATGTGACTCTTGTTTTGAGGCCCAGTTTTTCAGCTCACTGTGTGCAGCTACAATAAGTATACTTGACCCGAGGCATTGGTGAATCAGTTGTCAAGTATCGACCTTCGGCCCAGTCTATCAGCTATCACGCACAGTTACCATTGTGTTAGGAAAGAATCAAATCTGAAGGAAAGGGAGAAGATTGTTTCTCGTCTGAATCTCAGTATCGAAGGAGGAGAGCATAAAACTGGATGGGCAAAATCCATTAATTGTCAACACACAGGTTCATATGGTCAGGCCTGTAAGCGTGATACACATTGGATCAAATTAGATATTGCATGATCCAATATTATACAAACACCTACGATTAAATTCATATGATCATGCATACACCTAGTTCGACGTGACATCACGCAATTGGGAAGCAACTAAGCAAGAACCTCCGCGATTCTAGGCTAATGAAACATTTGCAACAACAAGAAAGCAAAGCAAACAATCCTCACATAGGCCATCGAGCTTACTCGAGGACGGGTACATAAGTGGTTCGTGGAGGTGCCGGGATGGATGCGAAGAGCTTGAATGAATCCCCGCGAGGCGGCCTATACGAGCTTCGGCGATGGCGCCGGAGGCGGGAAGTGCTTTCGATAGGGCATGAGCCATCCTTCATACCTCGATGGCGCAACTTTTTGGTGCTAGCGTTCGAGGTGGTGTCCGATGATGACCTAGTTTGTGATCGAGGGATTGAGGCCACGCCTCTGCCAACAAGCATGCGGGCCTCGCTCGGACGGGGCCACGGAGCATCCGCAGAGTTGTCACTAGGCCCAAGATTACGGGGATTGCCGCCCCTTCAGATGGATGGCGCCGTGGGGTTGGGGACGGGGTATGTTGCCGAGGGTAGGTGGGCCGGGGGATATCGGTGAGGAGTGGGGCACAGGGAAGTCGCCGATGGGGAGGAAGGATAGGGATCTCGTGGAGGTGGAGGGGCGTGGGTCTCACAGAGAGGTTGAGGCGGGGCAAGGATCTCACGGAGGAGGCGGTATAGAGATCTCGCCCAGCGGGAGGTGGGGCGGGGATCTGGTTGACGAGGAGGTGGATAGGGAGATCTAGCCAACAGGGCGAGGCGACAGGAGATCTTGCGGAGGAGAGCGGGGACAGGAGATGGGTGCCGAGGAAGGTGGAGACAGGAGATCTCGTGGAGGGTAGGTGGTGCAAGGATATCCGGCCGATGGGAGGTGGGGCAGGGCGATCTCACGGAGGGAGGTGGGGTATGGAGATGTGGCCGACGGGAGACGGGACAGGAGATCTCGCGGAGAGGAGGCGGGTAGGGAGATCTCGCCGATGGGAGGTGGGATAGGGAGATCTCATGGAGAGGAGGCGGGCAGGAGATTTGCTCGACGGGGAGGCGAGACAGGAGATCTCGTGGGAGGGGGAGGCAAGGAGATATGCCCGACGGGAGGCGGGGCGGGGGAGATGTTAGGGGAGGCAGAGCGCGATTTCTATTTTAGCCCTTTTTTGAAAAATATTCACATTTAGACCCACCGTAGTTTTAATTCGATTTTGGACCTGGTGGGGCCGTGACCACGTGCAGCGCGGAGGTAACACATCTCGGCGCCGTGCTCCATGGCGCCGAGGCGCCAGCCCGCACTGGCCAGTGGTGGCTGCGTGGCGCCGGCGTGGCGGCACACTCGGCCGTGGAGTCGTGGCGCCGAGCTCGAGCCATGGTAGTGGCGCCGAGCTCGAGCCGTGGATCTTAGCATTGAGCTCGGGCACTTACCTGGCGCCGAGCGCAGTCCTGGTCATTTTTTGCCGCCCGACTCGCCGGCTCCGCCTCACTGCGCCGCCTCCCTCCCGCCCCGCCTCCGGCCGCCGCCTCCTCGCGCCGCGCCTCCGCTCGCCTCTCCCTGCGCCTCCCGGGCCGCACCGGCGCTGGGCCGCCTCTCCCGGCCGCGGTGCCTCCCGGCCCCCGCCTCCCCGCGCCGGCTCCTCCCGGCCCGACGCCGCTCCTCCCGGCCCGCCACCTCCCCGGCCGCGCGCCTCGCCCGCGCCCGCGCCAGCGCCTCGCCGCCTCCCGGCCACCGCCGTCCCGGCCGCGACTCGACCGGCGCGCGTGCCAGACTCCGTGACCCGCGCCGGCCGCTGCGTCCGCCGCGCGCGTCGCCGCCGGCCGAGCCCGACCGCGCATCCCCGCCGCGCGCGCTGGTCCCTCCCGCCCACTCGGCTGGGCGCCGGCGCCATCATCCATTCCCTCGCTTCGCCCAACCACATCTTGCAGGGACCTCAAGCCGAAGTCCAGCCTCCAAGAACCGGTATATCTCTACCCTTTGCCTGCCTTGTTTGCTTTCTTGTTAGATCTGTTGCGTGTGTCCGATTAAGTGCATTCTTGGATGTATTGTGGATTTGTGCGTGTAGTGCACTAGTGCTATTTGCTTCAATTGTAATATGTTGTGCTGTTAGCTATGTAGTAGTGTTGTCTTAGTTAATATGTAAGTTCGTGGTTAGTAGAGCTTTCATTTCATTAATTACACCATGTGGAATGCAGAATTGCCGTTAATGCATCAAATTGATACAACCATACGATCGTGTATTCGTAAGAATCTAGTTTGCATATTATAATGTAAGATTATTTTGTTGGGTGCCTACTTTGCACTATCAATGTGCGTAAGTTTTGCAAATGGACCGAGTTCCACACCCGTAATTGAGCTAATCGGATATTTTGGACCAAGCTTATTCTCGCTTGGTTCGAACTAAATAGTACAAGTGTGATCTTTATTTGTAGTTGCATCGGTTTTAAGAGAAGCAAGGAATAAAGCTACGGTCAAGCTAAAGAGAGCATCAAATTAAAGAAAGCCACCTCGTTGAACCTGGAATATACGGATGGGAACCAAATTTGTGTGGTTAGGTTCGTTTTAACTTTGGAACTAATCATTGTTTAAGCTAAACAAACCTCTAACCGAGTACATATATACACTTGCTTCTTTTTCAGTACCATACTACCATCAGTAGTATGTTATTTCACTATAGGATAAATGGTAAAGCGAAAGAAAGAAGAAAACGGCTCACTGAAAAATTGTATTGGCCCTTCATCCAAATTTGTAAGACTTATTTTCGTTTGACATATAGACGGTTAGTGCCTGGCTACACCGAACCTATAAAGCATGGTTTAGCTTTCTGCTTTAGCTAGATGATATGTGGTTGTGGGACTTAAATCGTTTCTGCTTTAGCTTTATTTGTAACTTTCCATCTGCATATTTCAAAGGTATTAAGTTTTGTTTTCTGTATGAACTAGATGGACAACCTAGTCACCCTATATCATGGAGGCAGTGTGACAAGTGATGATTATGGAAATGTTCGATTTGTTGAAATGCAAAGGATGCCTCTGATATTCAGTGATCGGCCGTCGTTTAGTGAGTTGGTTGCTAGGGCCCGGGAGGAGCTACATTGTCACGCAAACGAGGAGAGCATCACAGTTGAGGGGTTACTTCACTTCGGTTCGAAAGACACAATTCTAAGGCGGTTGATCTTAATTGGTTGTGAGGATCAGTGGGACAAATATGTCAAATTGGTTATGAGGAATGAGTTCCAATGTTTGGACCTTGTTGTGCGGAAGGTGTCCATTGATCCCACCCCTCACGGTTATTCACGTAACTAGGTGATCGAGCACCCTTTGACCCTCCAGTTCGGACCTTGCGGTGTAAGTTCTGATTGCGGTATAAGTCGATCGGTCACACGAATGACTTACAGTTGGGTGTAAGGAAGAATATGGAGCGGTGTGCGCTGCCTAGAAACCTTATTGCCACCGTTATGTAGGTCTTCACGGTGGCTCAGAGATACCACTCTCCTTCACATGCACACCAGGAAGAAGAGTCGATGAGGTTTAGACGACATAAAACAACAGCACAGGTTTGCAGGAGGAAGAAATGGAGGCAGTAATTCTTAGTATACATTTTGGACGTCTCCAGGTATATATATAGACAGACTGTGAATTGACATGATTAAGCAACCATTTACCCATTGGTAACTGATATATTTAACCAACTATTTACCTATTGGTAGCGCTTGTCATCAAACCCAATAAAGCCTCAAACTCAAAAATTTGAATGTCATTCAAACACACACACACACACAGAGTGTGATGCACGGTTGAGAGAAAAAGATGAACTTTTGTCAAGTGGCGGCGCCACGTCACGGCGCATCATAAGTCACACGATTTTCACGCGAAAAATACATGAATACGCGCTGCTGCACGTGCACGTGTGATTAGCCAAAGCCCTCCTTATGTCATCCCCATCCATATTCAAGGAGTGCCAGGACTCCACCTTTATAAATTAGTCTCACTTACCTTATCTTAGCAATATGGTATTAAACTATGCATACTTTAGGATTATAGGAAATGGATCTCACTCATATGGGCCTAATTCTAATAGATACTCCTCCTCCGGTTGGAGGTACATGTTGTTTGGATATATGCACGGACAAACTTTTCAAACTTTTGACTATCAATATTTTTAATATTTAAATTGGATACACAAAAATCATATGTGTATTTTTATCTTGAAAAATACTTTCATAATATTATAATTTTATTAAATTTTATAAATACATTGTAATATAAATTAATGATCAAACTTGTATTTTGGAGACTGTCAATATCCAAAATAATATATATTTGTGACTGTAGTGAGTATATGGTGCAACCCTGCTGGCACCCTAGATCTTAACGCTATATGCATGATCCCTATTATCGGTTTCCTAACTGTATGTTATACCTACACGAGGTGTATTCATAAGGGCGTGACAGCAATCAGGCTCACGCTTACCATGAACCTTCGCTAACTCCAAACCAACCAAACCATCCTGATGGATGCCACTCGTTTTGAGTTCTGACCCAATTTTCCCAATGACAAACAAGAATATATACCTGCAACTGATTATCGATCATTCAATTCTGTCGTACTGTTGTGATCGACTCATACTTCTTGATTTTGATACACGGACAATAATATCTGATGATGACACAGGGCCACTCACATAACCTAGAACAGCATAACATATGACAAGTTGTGGGTTGGAAGCCCATTCTCATTCTTAAATGGGAGTGTATAGGCACCATCCGAATATTTTCTTCCTAATTATCATTTAAATTTATGACTTTTGAATTAAAAATCAAAGGCCTTGTTTTTAAAGAGGGAATATTTTTTTTTCAAGAGAGAGAGGGTAGAATTTAATAGGAGGAGAGAGAATTTATGGCTATTAAATCTTTAATCTAATGATCCTAAATATGGATGATAATTAGAAAGAACACATCCGAATGACGTTTAACAAAAACCCTTCTTAAATACACACATATTACGAGTTTTGCTCTCTTCCAAAACACATGTACATCAGACAAAGAGCTCGTGTGAACTCTTCTCAGCTTGTACCATTCAGACAAGAACAATGGGCATGTCCTAAGTCCTTGACAAATTAACTTACACATTTTAACGCTATGTGTGCATTTAGAAATGAATACACACAATGACAACATATTCTTTTTAGCTTATGACTTTTTTAAATAAATAAATAAGACAACTTCTCTTTTATTTTTTAAAGTGATTTATTGAATTATCAATATTCGATTTATTTCGACTATTCGACTATTTTTGAGGATAAAAACAATCAGATTTTGAGCCATTAGATGGAGATCCAACGTCCTAGATCATTTCTTTTGAGAGGGCTTGTATGAGTGGATCCGTTGGATGGAGATCTAACGTCCGAGATCAATCTAACTGTTTTTGTTCAAAAAATAATCGAATGTTATAAAGACATTCTAAAAACAACTCACTCATCGATCATGTATTCCCTCCATCCAAACCTCCTCCGACCAACCTTCCACCCAACAATGGACAAACCAATCACGCACTGTACAAACCCTGCTACATCACATCACAACGATGCAATGCCAACGCAGCAGCTTAAAGAATACATGCATGCAGAGCAACCATGCCAAAGCCAAGACTCTTCTTTTCCCTCCTCCTGATCACCAGCTGCGTTGCCGGTGCCGGTGCCGACGCCGGCGACGCATGGCAGGAGCCCACCCAGCCGCCCGCCTTCGCTGGCGAGTGGCGGCTCCTCCACGCGAACATCGGCGTCTCGGCGATGCACATGCAGCTGCTCCCCGGGGACTTCGTCCTCATGTTCGACCGCACGGACTCCGGCCCGTCCAACATCTCCCTCGCCGAGCCGGCGCCGTGCGCGTCCACCCCCGACGGCGCCGACTGCACCGCGCACTCAGTGCTCCTCGACCTCCGGTCCAATGAGCTGCACCCTTACCCGCTCGCCACCAACCCGTGGTGCTCGTCGGCGGCGCTCCTCCCCAACGGCACGCTCCTCCAGACCGGCGGCTTCTCCAATGGCGACCGCATCGCGCGGCTCTTCTCCCCGTCCACGGGGTGGGTCGACCTCCCGTCTTTCCTGGCCGCCCGGCGGTGGTACGCCACGGACATCCTTCTCGCCGACGGGCGGGTGCTCATCCTCGGCGGCCGGCGGCAGTTCAACTTTGAGTTCTTCCCCCACGACGCAGCCGACACGCCGCCGCTGACCTTCTTCCCGTTCTTGGACGAGACCACGGAGATGGACGCCGAGAACAACCTCTACCCGTTCCTCCACCTACTCCCCGACGGCACCGTCTTCATCTTCGCCAACGACCGCGCCGTCGTCTTCGACCCCTACAACCGGACCCCACTCCGCCGCCTCCCCCCGATCCCCGGCGGCGTGCCGCGTAACTATCCCTCCTCCGGCTCCTCCGTCCTCCTCCCGCTCCGTCCGGACTCCCCGACGCACGCCGAGGTGCTGGTCTGCGGCGGCGCGCCCCGCGGCGCGTACCAGCTCGCCTTCCGGAACGGCACGTTCGTCCCGGCTGACAGGACCTGCGGCCGGATCGCGCCGACGGACCCGAACCCGGTGTGGGCGATGGAGGAGATGCCGCTGCCGCGCGTCATGGGCGACATGGTGCTGCTCCCCACCGGCGACGTGCTCATCGTGAACGGCGCGGCGGCCGGCACGGCCGGGTGGGAGCTCGGGCGGGAGCCCGTGACGTACCCGGTGCTGTACAGGCCGGACATGCAGCTCGGCGCGCGGTTCGAGGTGCTGTCTGGGTCAACGGTCGCGAGGATGTACCACTCGGCCGCCACGCTGGACACGTACGGGCGCGTGCTCGTCGGCGGAAGCAATCCGCACGTCGGCTACGTGTTCGCCAACGTGACGTACCCGACGGAGCTGAGCCTGGAGGCGTTCCTGCCCCCGTACTTCGACGCGCGGCTGGACGGCGTGCGGCCGCGGGTGGTGGCGGCGCCGGCGGAGGTTGGGTACGGGGAGGCGGCGGCCGTGCGGTTCGAGGTGCCGGGCGGCGCGGTGGCGGAGGGCCCCGAGGTGGTGCGGGTGGCCGCGGTGGCGCCGGCGTTCGCGACGCACTCGTTCGGGATGAACCAGCGGGTGGTGGAGCTGGCCGTGGCGAGGGTGGCGCTGGTGGACGTCGGGTCGTACGAGGTGGAGGTGGCCGCGCCACCGTCGCCAGGGGTGGCGCCGCCGGGGTACTACCTGTGGTTCGTGGTGCACGCCGGCGTGCCCAGCAGCGCCGCGTGGGTGCGCATGCGGCCGCTCGGTGCAGCCACCTGATCACGAGGACGACAAGATTTCTTCACCAAAAAATTCTCTTAAGAGATTTTTATGAGCAAGATGTATTCAGCATTTCGCATTACTCTACGGTTCATTTCGCATGGCACGTTCAGTACTCCGGTGTATCCAGTGTGATATTTAACGATATGTATGAGAAATTAGCAATTTTAATGAACTGGTTGCTGATAAAATGACTTAATCTATGCCATTTTCTGTGTTTACTGCTGATGGCTCTATTATACATTCAGCAGTTCCATGTTTTATTTCATAGTTTCAGGACATTGTTGGCGGACTTTCTGCTCCAGCCTAACTCCGTTTATTTCATAGTTTTATGGCCTGTTTAGAACGCAAGAATTTCACCGAAAAACATTTTTGTTCCCACACGCGATCATGAACAAGCGGAACCCGGTTTGGACGACGGGCGTTGGGCCTAAAGCACAAATGGACTAGACCTAACCCAGTTCAGAAACCAGCCCTTAATATGGGCTTGGGCCGGGTCGGTTTGTTCTTCTGCTGCAAGAAGATGATCTGACTCTGCCGACAATTACCAGGACTTTTCTTTTAAACAAAATGCCGGACGGGCCTATAAATTGATTATACTATGTACTACAGGGATTTTATTTATATCAATTAAATCTATACATGAATTTTTATTATTATATAGTTTCTCTTATAAATAACCATCTCTGCGGTCGGTCTACAAGTTTACAAAAGAGCCCTCAAAAATACGAAATCACCCAAACAAGGTCCATTCGAGAGCGGAGGCCGAGAGAGGGTAAGAGATCGCCCAAATCTCATCTCGCCTCGCCTTCCCCGCCGCCGGCCATGCCTCCCTCTCCGGCAGCCGCCGCCGCCGCCTCCCCCTCCAACTCCTCCCCCGCATCCGCGTTCGCCTCGGCCTCCGACCCCACCCCATCCTGGTGGGAGTCCGTCTCCCAGGCGCGCTCCCGCATCCTCGCGCTCGCCTCCATCCTCCCGCCCCGTCCTCCGCCGACGTCGCCGCCCTCGCCGACTCCGACCGGCCCGCCCGTGCTCTCCTCCGCTCCCCGCCGCCTACACCGCTCTTTCCGGCGCGCTCCGCGCCGGGGCGGCGCCGACGACCCTTCCTGCCACTGGCTCTACGACACGCTCCTCTCCCCGGACCCCGACCTCCGCCTCGCCGCGCTCGCCTTCCTCCCGCTCCTCTCCTCCTCTACCTCCTTCGTCTGCCCCCGCGCTTCCCTCCTCGCTCTCCGGATTCGAGGCCGTCCTCCTCGCCGTCTACTCCTCCGAGGCCAAGAACCGCCAGGAAAGCCCGTCCTTGTCCAGGTCCCCGACCTCTCCGTCCCCTCCTGTACCACACTCCGCTGTCCAGCCCCACCTCGAGGTCACCTCGCCGTCCCCAGCCGCCTCCGATTCCTCCACCTCCGGCGACTGTCGTCGTGGGGTCCTCTCGCCGCCGCTGGAGCCGCAGGCGGCGGTGAAGTCGACGAAGCGTGCGGGGATTATCGGAGTCGCCTTCGAGGCTTACTACGCCAAGATTTCGCAGATGCCGGCCACGTCCAAGGTGGATGCCTGCAACGCCGTGGCGGCATGGGCGGCAGTACTGCCGCTGCCGTTTCGAGCTTGACGAAAAGGAGTCGGAGGAGGATTCTTTGGGGTCTGTGTCGCCATTGTCATCGGAGGCTGAGAATGGGAAGGTCTTGGAGGAGGAATTGGCAAGGATGCGTGTCAATGGAGACAGCAGTGGGCGGAATTGTGGCGAGGAGGAGGTGAAGGAGGCGAGGGTGCCACTCCCATGGGAGTTGCTGCAGCCGGTGATGAGGGTTCTTGGCCACTGCTTGCTTGCACCACTGAACCCAATTGAGGTCAGGGATGCGGCGGCGGAAGCTGTGCGGGTTGTCTATGCCCGTGCATGTCACGACCTCGTGCCGCAGGCAATCTTGGCTTCCCGGAGCTTGATCGAGCTTGACAAAAGTGCACGCAAGGCCGCCAAGGCAGCATCTTCTGGGGCAATTGTGGCAGCGGGCACAGCTGGAAGCACTGCATCGAGCTCTAGGCCAAGTTCCAAGCCAAACACGCCGAGCAAGCAGTGGAAGCCTGATGTGCTGCTCGTGTCCAAATGAGGTCAATTGCTTTACGTCTTGCATGATTGTTTGTGGTGGTGGTAATTGGTAGAGAGTTAATTTCTGATGAGTATGTTACTGAAATGTGAATGAAGTCTGTTAGACCTTGCAATGTGTAAACACCGGTTGTTATGGCTTGGAAAACTGTTGGTTTAGAACGTTGTCACTTGCCAACTCTGTACTGTATGTTAACTTGCCTAATGTTACTTGTTGCATATAGTTCAAGAATCAATATGTTTTATGATTCTGCTTCTGGGTTTATGAGGAGAAAGTGTGGGAGTGAATAGCGTGGCTATTGATTTTCATTATAATGCCATTTTGGATTTGTTTGGCCATGTATTTATTTTAGTGCTCTGTGGTTATAGGTTTATATAAATATGTTTTGCTTGTACTGTTGTCCTTAACATGGTCTTTGCTCCATGCATAGATGGTAGTATTTAGTTTGCTACTGGATGGATTGTTGAGCTAATGCATTCCAGGGACATGGCTTCTGATCTGAAGATTGGTTTCGGTCTTCTCTCAATTTTTCTTCTTTCGTTTACAATAGATATCGTCATAAACTCATAACCGGTTCTCTTTCTTGGTTATATCAGGATATTTACAGATGAAAACTAGACTGTATTTTAGTGCTTGGACTTTAGCGAAAGTTACACCAGTTAGAAAGTGGTAGAATGCGGTAATTCACTGCAGTGTGAAGCTTACCTCTTGACTCTTCATGTTTTTGAGCTTTTGTACCGGATATTGCAGTGTGTGCATTATTACGATGGTCTAGCGCTAAGTCAGCATGTTCTGATATATCTTGAGCATTCGACAGCACACCGTGGACATGCTGCATGCATGTGGTTGCTCACCAGCATCGAGCACACTTGTTTACACTGCCAAGAAGCTGCCTTTTACGCTTGTTTACACTGTCAATTCAGTGAAGCATGCGGCTCTGATTGGGAATTGCCGTGGTACTCAGGTGAAAAATCTCAAGCATGCGGCTCTGATTGGCAATTGCCGTGGTACCTTGCTCTGATTGGGAATTGCCGTGGTACTCAGGTGAAATTAGCTTCCTCACCCTATCACGGTTGCCTTGCTCCCAATTGCGATTGCTGCAAGGCGTACGGTACTTAGATGCATAATGATTATAAATATCACAATTAAAACACTTAATCTTGTTTTTATCCTTGCCACCTTTAAAGCCATATTTGGCATCAGTAGATGGTGAGGTGTCATCACGGCCACCCTTGCCATGACCCTGGCAGTGACCGTGTCCTCTTTCGCGGCCAAGACTTTTGCTGCCATTACTGTCGTGTCTCTTTGAATCGAAAGAAGATTCCCCTTCTCCGTTCTTTTTTATGCATGCCATCCACTCTGAGTATGTGAGTGATAGATGCTGCTCCTCCTCCTTGTCACCGTGGCATCGAACCCTCTCCTCAAAGCTTTTGAAGCGACCAACCAGCTCCTCATCGGACATGATCTTTAAGTCACTGAATTGATTGATTGATGTTACGATTAACACGAATTTTGCTGGAATCACTCATAGAACTTTACATACGATGGTGATCTCCTCCACCTGCTCGCCCAATGCTCGGATGTTATTAGCTATTGTCGTCAGCTTCATGGAAAAGCATCCATCGATTCGCTTTCCTTCATGCAAATCACCTCAAAGTCACTCCTCAAAGTTTGGATCTTCGCCTTCTTGACGCGATCTGCGACTATGTACATCGTCTTGAGCATCTCCTAGGCATACTTGGTGGAGTTCTTCTCAACCACATGAAGAGCACATCTTCCAGTATGCTTTGATAGATGGTGACAAGGGCCATTCTATCCCTCTATTCGTCGATGGCATCTTTCGCTATAGTATCCCATACGTCTTATGTCTGCAGGTAGACACGCATCTTTAATAACCACACTGTATAGTTGCTCTGTGTGAACAAAAAATATTACAGCGAAATCCTGCTATCTTTTTTACTATTAGCTTCGTCAAAGGCCTCGCTCGGTTGGGCTGAAAATAGTGGCTTATGGCTGAAATTGCATTGTAGCTGGTTGAAATTACGCTGTAGCTGAAGGTGGCTTATTTAGCGTAATTAAATTTAAAAAAATTAAGAATAGAAAAAAATATGTTACCTCATCACAGACAACACAAACGAATACAGGGAAAAAGATACAACAAAAAGTTTAAAAAAACCAAAAGTTTTGAGAAAAATAAAATTTATAAATAGTAAAAAATAAGTCAGAAGTTCAAACTAAAATGGGCAGAACGAAAATGTCCGGTGGGTGATTCAGACTGTGTACGCATTGACATCTGTATGCTATCTTCGCTCTAATACTCTTTTCTCTCTCCTCTGGTAGCGTGCCCCTTAATTGGCTCGGGGGGTTTGACCTGCTGACGTAGAAGTAGTTGTCTTGCTAGAAGGGGTTTGTGAAAAACTTGCAGACCTAAAGACAGTCTTAGATAACTTAAGGGTTTTACCTCAAATTTGCCACTCTCAATAGCTCGCAACCATAGGTGGGTGGTTCTTGAAATGCTCTAAAGAATAAATTGTAAGCCTCTTTTCTTCACACCCACCTTATATTGGTTAAGGATCATATTGAAGTGCTTCTTCCTACTAGAAAAATCTCTCAAGGGTCTTTTGAGGTAGTCATTTTGTTGGGCAATGTTCTCACATGTGGCACACTCATATCTTGGTTGCCTTAGCATATCTCTCTTTATGGACACTATCTCAAACGTCAAAACTCACAAGACATATAAGGGAATTTATAACAGTATCCAACTCGCTCCTTATATTTGAGTCTAAAACCTCCCTGCATCTCACTTAAATTAGTCTAAATTTTAGTACAAAATACACAAGAGATAGAATAAATAACTTTCTTATTTGTAGTTATGGACATGGATTTTTCAAGTTTACACTTATCCTCTAGAGTCTTGTAAAGAGCATCAATCTCAATTGTGAGCCTAGGATAATTTTCACAAAATTTAGTTCTAGAATGAAGAAGCATTTTAGCCATTTGTTTTATTTTAGTTTTGCTATCCTCACAACGAGAGCAAGTATGATTAGAATTAAATTTCAATAGTTCCTTAGCAGCACAATCTAATTTCAATTCAAGCAAAGTACAATTTGAGCAACATGATGGAATCGCATCTACAGGAATCACATCTAAAGTAATAGCATCCAAGCAATCATGATCATGACTAGATTTGAGATATGCTAGTTTATCTAGAACATTCTTGAGTTGATCAACAACAAAGAAATGAGCAGATTTCAGATTTAACATTTTATCATGCAAGCACAAGCAAGATTCAAAATTATCACCACGATTAATTGATTTGAGCCTAACAACTTTTAGATTCAAGTTGTCAATTATAATGTTCTGATTTATAATTATTTTAGCTTATCTTTTTAGGTTTTGTTCGGTGACAACAAGAGCACATTTGGTTACTTTGGAGGAGGGGCATAATTCTTTGGGATCACTGTAGGGCTCGTCGGAGGAAGAGGAGTCAATGTCGGTACTGCCCTTGGTCATGAAGCACATGTCAGTGAAATCCTAGGTCTTCTTCTTGCTGTGAGAGTCGTCCTCCGTCCCTAAGTCTACATCGCTCATGTTGACGTTCTCAAGAGTGGCAAAGACCTAATTGATGAACTTCTGGTAGTTGGGCTTCTTAACTATCACGTCTCAACATTGGCGGACCTAGGATTTTTAGAATGGGTGTTCAGATTTCGAAGCTAAGATGCTCAAATACGTTGATACCGCAGCGCACTGTCCCCCCACCCAAAACACTGATACAACGATATGTGTATGTAGATATAATAAAAATACATAAATTACAGAAATTAATGATTTCTTATGAGGAAATGGGTGACATAAGGTGAGCATAATTATATGAATTAAACAACAAATTATAGAGATAAATGAGAGTTGTATATCTTGTTGATTTTACCTTTTTTTGCTATTTCTCCATCAGTAAGAACTGTCCATCTAAGAGGAAATTATATGTTCCTTCTATGGAGCAAAACAAATCAAGAAAGAAAATAAGTGGAGGGGTGGAGCACACCTAGATCTGAAGAGAGGACGATGACAATAAGTTGGAGGTGCTACTCACTTTTCAATGCCACGCTCCTCCCGCCACTGCATGCTGCTCCTTCTGTTGCCCGCCTCCCTACCTCCCTATTTGTTGTGCCCTTTGCCCGCTTGCCCGCGACACCTCTTTGCTCGCCCGCACTACCACATACTTACCTTGCACCACGCGCCACCTCACGTAAGATTGTCGTCAAATCATGGCACCACGTTCATGTCCGCCGGTCGTCACTGGCTCAGAGCTTTGCACCTCCGCCCTTGCCACTGAAGGCGAAACCACCTCCCACACAAACAACCACAAGTTGAGAAATGGAACAAATGTTAGGATTTTGTTTATATCTTTACCTCTTTAGGCGTGAGGAGGGTTGAGGTGGGAAGAAAATAGGCCTAATGTATTACATGGGCTGCGTGCGAGATACGAGGAGTGCGGGCTGAATTTATTTGAAGGCATAAAAATATAGTTTTAACACAACTAATAGTATATACATCTAATATACCTATTATATACATGGTATTTTATAAAAAAATTTAGGTGTTCGGCTGAACACCCTTGCACCATTGTAGATCCGCCCATGCGTCTCAAGCTCGAGGACATCTCTGGAAGTCCTCCTTCTTGCCCTTCAGCTTAGGAAACTTAGCCCGAATGTGGTTTGGCTCACCGTACTCAAAGCAAGTGATAGAGCCACATCTCCTCTTATTCCTCACTTTGTTGTAGGCTCTCATAAATTTTGTGGATAAGAGGGCTAAGTCATCCTCAGATAGCTTCTCTAGATGCTCATCACTCAAGGAGTACAAGGCGGACAAGAAAAATCTAGATGAGCCAAAATTGAAGAAATCAGAAGAGCCACTCTGAGAAGGGTCAACCACTAGTGCCATCGACTCTGTCTTGGGGAGACACAACATAAAGTCAATCTCATACATCGTTAACCTCAAAAAGAGCTTATCCATGGTAAGTTTACTCATGACAGTGTTGTCATTGATAGAAGTGATCTTTATCCCCTAAACTCTCATATCAAGTGCACTCAAGAGTTGGTGTGCATTCTCAGACTCAGAAAATACAAGACCAATAGCTCGCAAATCATGGATGATCTTAGAAAACCTTCTCCATAACTCATCCAAAGATTCACCGAACCTTTGGTCGATCTTTGAGTACTCTTTCTTCAATTAGTTCTATCTTAAATTCTTGATCGTGGTAAAACCCTCATGATAGCAAGAGTCCTCTAGATCTCATGAGCAGACCTCAAGTAAGTGACACATTCAAACTCGGATTGATTAAACCCTTGAATCAAGAAAATTTTGAGATTTGTTGTTTGTCTCCACATCGGGTGTGATCACACCATCACTGGACGGCACGATATAAGGATTATTGACTTTAAGCCAAATTGAGTGCCCTTGAGCCTTAATGTAGGCATACATACGAGCCTTCTAATAAGAAAAATTGACTTCATCAAAAACGGGTAGCTTGGTAGAATACTTATCTGATGTCATGGCCCTTAAGACCAATTAAGATCTATGATAAGAGCTAACTGGCTTTGATACCACTTGTAAGACCGGTGTGGCAACAGAGCAGAGGGAAGGGAATGATGCCTTCAAATTTTTTCCCAAGTATTCATGAATCGTTCACTCCAATAGCTATGAAAAGCTGTGAAGATCAAGAATCCAAAATTCTGAAAATCGTTGTGCTACAGTAACTTCAGCACTGTGAACAGTAAATCCAGTACTATTTCAAAAACATAATTCCATGAAACTTTTGATCCGTAGATCCAAAAGATTTAAAACTTGAACAAAGACTAGATCATGATCTTAGGAACCTACACAATCAAAAATCTTGAAAGAACTTGAGAGAATTGGGATCTGTTGGTTAGATCATGCTGCACCAAAACTGTGCTAAAATCTAAAATTGAGCTAACTCTCAAACCAAAGCTCTAAATTGCTTAAAATTTAGTATGCACCTTTCTTAGATGTTAGTAATCTATTCCAATCAACGATCAAGAAATCATTGCTAAAGTTATGACCTCTTTTCCATTTCAAGGAAGGTTGGACCAAAATTGGGCTGAAAACAAAAAACGGTGAATATGATTTGCTCATGGGTGAATGATGGCCAAGATGGTTTTAGATGTATTCTCACATGTGGCAGCAAGATAGAACAACAAAGAAATAGAGGTAGAAATTGCTGGATCAAGAAATTACTCAGAGGGGCCAAAAGGAGCAAAAACCGAGTTTCTTCATTAACTTTCCATGTAAGTGTCTAGATAGGTGAAGATTGATTTTTAAAGGTTATCTCCATCTCTTACAGATTTTTGGCATAGCAAGATCAAGAAGGGGAAAGAGAAGAGCAAAAACCAACCAAGGTGGATCCATAGAGATAAACAAAGATTGATGTATTACTACTTAAGGATAAAGATTTAATAGCCACTCCATATTGGGGACAAGAGAACACACAACAACACTCAACTTCTCTCAAACCCTAACTCTAGAACTTATGAACACTTGGTCTCGAGAGAGGATGGTTGGATGGTTAACTTTAAGTTTCCACCTCAACCCATTAAATAGATGGGCCACTCAGCCTCATCTAACCCTTAGTAGATACTATCCACTTAGTATATATGGAGGAAACCCGATAATCCCATACACATGGGTTTTAACTCACACACTATACTTATGCACACTTTTCAAAGCGCATAAGATCAAATGCACTAAGTCCTTAGCCTTGATTCAACTTGATCTTCTCAGGTTCTCCTTGATCTAAACCGCTCTCCTAAGCACCGCTCAAGCACTGTGGTTTTGCTCTAAGATAGTTTCTGGTATTTTAGTCAAACTACCAAAATACTCTTTCTTCACCCAGTCATCTCGTTTCATTACAAGTTATTGTTATGCTTGCCATATATAGGTGTACAATTGGCTTTCCATGATTGGCAAGTCTCTCCCATTCTGATTCCACTATACCATGCCTCACTTTGACCGACCAAGTCATATGGTGTAACCCATCGCTCGAACTTCTCTTAAATATTTATCGCCTTTCTTGTGCCATACTTGAGCTCATCTATCTCACCCAGTATCCTTAATCATTCTAGACCTCGGCTCCTCTATGAGTATAGTCCTGATCCTCACCGTCGAACACGGTTGACTCCAAGCGACCCTACTCATCAAAAGATAAAGAAATCATTTTTAAACATAATTTCTTTATAACTTAACCCACATTAGCAATAACATATCTCATGTAATCTATAACCACTAACTAGGTCACCAAATCATCCTGTGACTAAAATTTTCCAAAATCATCTATAAATTTACAAATTTTAAATTTGTACTCCTCCAAAATAACAATGGTTCATCATAACAAAACCATAAATCTTTTTACATAGTCCTTCATGAGTGACCTAGCTTGGCCATAGGCTTAGTAGGGAAAAATAGCAACAACCACACCCACGCAAGGAAGCTTACAAAGAAAGAAGGGAAAAGACACAATAAATAAAAGCAAATTTCTTTGAAAGCATAGCTCCCAATTCTAATTTGAAATTTGAATGGTTGTCCCATGCTAGCAATTGTGACGCAGCTCGCTGGCGACCGGTCAAAACCTCTACCATGCTAAGAGATGCAGCTCGTGTTAGAAATCAGCAGGGCAGATATGAGGATAATCAAAAGAACACGAGAAACCAATTTTAATGTAAAAAATCCTTGCAGAAAAAAACACATGCATACAGCCAGCGATGGTCACTATACAAGAAGAGTTACAAAGTAGGAGATTTTACAATGAGTCATCAATTCAACCCCATGCGGCTACAAAGATATACAAGGGGTACAAAAATGACTTGAAGTCGATAAAGAAACAAATATGAAAAGATATGGCTAGTTTCAATAGCCGATTCCATACCACAGGGGCTCCAGGCCTACGACCTTCCGCTACCACAAACCACCCTTTCTTCACCATCAAGCAAGAATTTGGATCATATAATCAACAGCTTGCCAACACCACTCAATATCTGTGGAAATTTGAAAAAGAAGAGAGGGGTCAAAGGGAGTGAGGAGGTGGAGGGGCGGGAAGGCACGGAGGAGACCCTCTCCTTGGCGGCGGCGAACCGGAGAGATGGCGCAGTCCTAATCCCAACAAAAAACAAACCTGGACACTTGGCTTTACAAGGAGGCAGGGAGGGGGGGAGGGGGATAGGGGTGTCAATCAGATCTAGATTATTCATTTTATCCATTATCCATATTCGGACTATTCAATCTATATTCAATACATTGAGACTCAAAGAGTGCCAATCATATCTTTATTATTCTTTTATCTGGTATCCGTATCTGGAATATTCGATTTGTATTCGATCCGTTAACACCTCTAGAGAGAGAGGGAAAGAAAAGTGGAAGAACAATTACCTATCCTCTCTAAAGTAAGGAATCTTATGTGTGTCGTTTGTTTGTTACATATTACATTACATGCAAAGGCTTCTAGATAAAAAAAAGGAAGCAAAGATTAACAAAGAACAGTGAAATTGCTTAATGAATGACCAATTTGCTTTCATCACGTTCTAATGCAACGAAATGGATTTCTTGAATATATATAGGGACTGGTTGTTTCATGTTTGTTCTTTGCTCCATGTATTGAGTTTTCTATCGGTTGGATTTTTGAGCTATAAGCATCCCAGTCATGGGGCATGGCTGAAGGACTCGTAATGGATTCTGTAGCTTTTACATCTAGATGTTTCCAATGGACAGGGGCTGTTCTTTTTGGCTGTGGCTTATTGCTTTTGGCTGAAATTTTTAAATTTTAGCAGTTTATGGTACAGATTACGGAGAGACAGATACTCACTTGCGATTTTGGCTGGTACAAACGTTGGGCTTTTAACGTGTAGATCGTTTAACTTGTAGATCCCGTCTTGAGAAAATGCTCCGTTTGAAAGTTAGGTACTGTAACAAAGTCAAAAGCCGCCGGCTTGTGAGGTAGGGGTGATCATTTGAGCTTTTTTGGTGGCTTATAGCTGAAAAGCACTGTAGCTGGCTGAAAAAACACTGTAAATGACAAAGGCTTATTTAGCATAATTAAATTTAAAAAATTAAAATATATAAAAAATATGTTAGCCCATTACGTATGATACAAACAAATACGGGAAAAAAAGAACCGGCAAAAAAGCTCAACAAAAAGCCAAAAGTTCAAAAAAAGACGAAATTTAGGAATAGTGAAAAATAAGCCGAAGCTTGGAAGCTAAAGCTCTTTTGAACAGGTTCACATGTCGTAGATTAATGTTTGGCTAGAGCAGGTCCTTGCTCTGATTTTATTTTAGTTGCATCCCTGCTAATGTGAAGCACACTGGCATAGAACTACAAATGACTACATTTGAGTTTGCACCTTGACCAGGATTTTAGAAATTGAGCAATAAAATGAGCCTGACGGTTTGAACTCCTAACTAATTTAACCAAGTTTTTGAGCCTGTAGTTACAATATGGTTTGCATCTCCCTAGCTGACGGCAAATTGCAGATAGGGAGTAAGCCAATAAGACATAAATGTGTGCCCATTTTTTTATTTTCAAACCTCGATCCACCCCACATCCTGACAATAGCGTTCGAAGTACGTTGTTTGCATCATCCAATCGAATAAAACAGGCAACTTGAGGACACTGATCTTCTTTTAAGCTGTACCAATGACATTCTTGCTGTAATTGTCTCTTGACGCTTGTCCTGTTTCTCTATGAACAAAACAGGCCATGAGCATACTAAATTAACAACGGTCAATGAACAATCTTGAACCTATGATCTGTTTGTTTGGATTCACCTTGTGATACTTGTTGTGCACAAGCAGACAACCTCAGAATATTCTCGAGTAAAATACAGGTACAATCACCATTACCTCTATTTGCTGGGGCTTCCCTGCTCGGTTGAGCTGAAAAGCTGTGGTTTATAGCTGAAAATGTACTGTAGTTGGCTGAAATTTCACTGTAGCTAAAGGTGGCTTATTTGGCGTAATTAAATTTAAAAAAATTAAAAATAGAAAAATATGTTAGCTCATCTCGTACAAACCAAACGAATACAGGAAAAAGAACAGCCAAAAGCGAAAAATCAGAAAAAGACGAAATTTATAAATAGTAAAAATAAGCAGAAATCGAAGTTGAAATTGAACGAGCGGAGCCTAGCCTAGGGCTAGAGGATTATAGAGCTGCATAAGAAGCAGCACTCGCTAGGATCAGTACTATACTTGCATTTAGTAGTACATTGGGTTGGATTGTAGCTGGATGGTATCATCTCCAGGGAATATAAAGATTATCAGTTCAATGCTTCTTCCAAAGTGTCTGTTTGTTCTTAACCCTTTGTCTAGCTGTTCCTTTCGAAGAACCCGAAATGCCTATGGTTGTGAGCATCTGATCTAAGCTCAGCACACAAGGACAAAACTCCACATTGATATTTGATACAGGTAGATCTTGGAAGCTTGCACAAGTCACTTAGTTTGGTGTCTACTGCGTGACCTTGGTCTCGTCTTGTACCAGCTTTCTTTTTGAAACTATAGTTTGGTGTCTATTGCGTGACCTTGTTCTCGTCTTGTACTAGCTTTCTTTTTGAAAATAATTTGCACGATACTTGTTAGTTTTTAAAAACTGTCTTTTAATTTTTCTATAGTAAGTAGATTTAAATAGAGTATCTTTTTAAAATAGGTTTACAAATTGATTGAAGTATATATTATAACGACTTTACGTATATCAATCAAAATCGTACGTGAGTTTCTCTTACTCCATACTTTGTACTTATAAACAGCTAAAAATCATAAACCATAACCATAAACTATAAGTCAACCAAAAAAAATAGACTCGCTATTCCATCTCCCGACAGGAACAAAGCAGTAACAGTTCAAGCCACAATTCCAAGTTACACAAATAAAAGAGCACCATGCATTAGGCCATGGGACTTCGCGCGTTCATATTAGTTTTTGTAGATATCTTTTAAATTTAATTTATAAATAGTAATAATTTATAGAGAGATACTTCTATACGATTTTAATCGATATAAATGAAGTCACTACATCCTCTATTATAATTGATTAGTAGACCCTATCTTAAAATATACTCCGTTTAACAGTTAGGTACGGTAGAAAGTCATTTACTGAAAAGACAGCGTTTAGAAGCTAAAGTGAACAGAGCCTTCAACCGCACGAGTGCAATTGCTCTATTTTTACTACGTGCACACCAGAAGTGCAACAGTGAGCCTCTTCTTTATGAGTTCGCGTACATAGTTCAACAACTTCAAATTCAACTATTTGACTCACCTCAACTCCGTTCCATGACTTGACTCTATACTGAGCATCGATCCACGTTCTACCTCGATGACTGTTTCACCAACACCATTGCCCGTGCTGCCCGACACCATGCCCTGATGTCATACTGAACCATCTCCGTCAATGATCTTTCACCTCAGTCAATCGTCATTTTCTATTAAGAGACTGTTTTGTCAACTCTACATTTTTTTTATTATGGATGAAGTTCATTGTAATTCAGGTCATTGTTCCTATTATTGGCGGTATCCATGCGGGATTAATTATTGATGATTTCTTCGATGATCTGTCATCTACTATGGGTTAATACGGCAAGATCTGCACACATAAAGTCTAAAGTGGAGTTGCAGGTTTTTAACACAATGAATTTTGCGCTACGCTCGATCGAGAAGAATTTGAAAAAAAAAATCAATATTAGTTGACAAACATCTAATTCACTGTTCGATGGCATCCTGCTGGTAGTTACATAATACTCTATGGAGTTTCTTATTCATTACTGAAGGTGGAGTTTCTTATTCATTAGTAAAGATCATGCTCCAAATATGAGTTCGAGTTGAAGGATTTAAAGTATAAGAAGAAGTTAATTATCTACATAGATACTATAACGATTGGTAATGCAAGTGCAATATGCTCTAATTGTCGCAACTCAATATGAACGGTATATTGCAGATATTGTTTCTACTCCATTGATAGTATAAGAGTTTCTTTCATCTGAACAGTTTTATTAGGTCATACGTGCAAGTTGCTCTTCAATGATCATTATTTGCCGAGTTATGTATTTTAGGTGGAGCATGTAAAAAATCCATAGGATGAGTTTTGTACTATAGTTATCTAGCACCATATGAGAATCATATGGAGAAGACTGATCCAGTCTTACTCATTGATTAGTCCTATAGACTTTCAACATACAAGGATCGTTGATGGTGAATTATGATTTAAAGAGATTTCATTTGTTTTGGTTACATGAACGAACTTAGGCTACATGAGTGAATTCATATCAAGTTGGAGATTGTTGTTTGAGTGATCTAAATTCGTCTCAAGGTGTATATTATTAAAGTATGATATGAATTTGTATACGTGTCCAAATGGATACATACGTCGACCTCATCTCAATTCCATAATCTCCTAAGACTCTTGTTCTCTAGCCTAGATATGTGCTCTTGTAATTACAAGGTTGAGATATGCCGAAGTTCTTCGTACTTATAATTTTTCCTCATATAATGTATTCCGTCTTAATACGTCTGTAATTTTTTTCGAAGGGATTTTCTACGTTAAATCCGTATATTCTATTATTTTAATATATTATTTTTACCGTCTGTCTTACAACAGACTGTATGTGAAACAACTGAAGGACTTGCAGCCTGAAAATTGCACTATGAACCGAAGATCATTAGGAAACAACGCTGCTACAACAGATAGAGAGCAAAATTAGTAGCAAAATTAAGCTATCCTAGTGGTTATGACTTAGTAGCCACTATATATCACCACAAAGCAAGGAAGTATAGCTCTAGGACTGAACACAAACAGTTCATCCAAATCTGAGTAGACCCCTTCTGAGCAGGAACTGACTGAGTCAGAGTCAAACTCTTCTGAAGAAGTGCTGCCATTGACCTTCTTCACTCTGCCAGCAACCACCCTGCACACCAGCATTGCCCTCTTCTCGCCATCCGACGACACCTGCGCCATGTCATGAGCCCTCCCGCTCGTCGCCATCATTGCAATCTTCCCATCTCCGTCGACCCTGATGATAAATTTTTTATTTGTCAAACGAGGATTCAATGCTATGAACTTAGCTTACATATCTGAACTTTTACTTCAGTACCTGAAACCGTCTTTGATAATGCTGCACAATTTGCACTGCGGCGAAGACATCTGGCACAGGGCGGTGGCGCCGGCGAGGCCGAGGGAGCAGGTGAAGGTGGCGCAGTGGAACCTGAGTAGCTCGTTGCCATCCGCGACGCACCTGGGGTTCTTCTTGCCCTTGTTGCTCGCCCTCTCCTTGATGCCCTCCCTGTACTGCTCAAACTTCTTGATGGTCTTGTCAGTGCTGTGCAGCTTGAGTATCCTTTCAATCTTGCAGACCGGGGCCTGCTTCTTGAGCCAGCTTGATTGGAAGATGATCTCCACAATGTTCCTGCTTGTCTCCTCAGGGCCCAGCTCTGAAACTGCAATCAGCCATGGCACAATGAATGGATTTGCATCATTTCGAATACGAAGCTTGATTTAGAGCAAGAAAACATTAGAGCCATGGCATACACTTGATTTAGAGCAAGAAAATATTCAAGAATACGAAGCTTTGACTACTTTCCGTTGAGACGATACCTGCATGCCTGGTTGTTCTGTGGAGCTCAAGGGACTCGGCCTTCATGAACACCTCCTCGCAATAGGCGCAGCAGAACATGGCGCCGAGGCTCCTGGGATCAAGCACTGAGTGGCACTGGTAGCAGCCGGAGAGCTTCCTGATCTGCATCGCCCTGAAGGAGCCACCGATGGACGACAACGGCGACGAAAGTGCCGACGACAGCGACGAGGACGAGCTGACGGTGGTCGTCACGGTCGTCGCCACCGTGGTATCGGAGTTGAACGACGACGACGCGGAGACGGCCGCAGAGGACGCGGCGTCGTTATCGGGAGCTTTCAGAGACCTGCTCGAGGTGTTGCAGCTGCTGCTCCTGCCACTTCCCCTGCTGAACACCGAGCTCTCCTTGGTGCCGCAGATTGAGCCTGCACAGGTTATGCTCCTGCTGATGCTGATGCTCCTCTTCTTCTTGTCCTTGCTGCTGCCCTTGCTTTCTGCTGCTGCTGCTGCTCCTGGTTGGCTTCTGTTCTTGCAGGCGGAGGGGCCGGAGCAGTGGAAGTACCCCATGGTCCCCCAAGAGGAACGAGATGGCTTCTTTCCCCCTCTGCTCATCTTCTTCGTAGCCTTGTCTTGATTCTTGGCTGCATTTGCATCCACTGGAGAAGGCATAGTCTATCTATCTATCTATCTATCTATCTAGGTTTCTTTCTTTGCTTGCTTTGCAGCTGTCTCTCTCTAATTAACCTTGTTGGGAGGAAGGAAGGGTTGCTGAAATGAGGGGGAGGGTGCCTGAAAAACTGAACCTTTGATCAATAGCTTTAGAGGGCTCCATTGCTCTATGATTAGTTTAATACTAGTGACCTTAATGACCCTTTTGATTGCTACCTATACTAACGGTGGTTAGTGGGAATGAGTGAAAAGACACACAAAGGCCACAAATGGTGGGAGTGTGTGGCTGGGCAACTGGAGCTCATGGCATGGCCGCATGGGCATCCAGCAATCATGTTTCCAATCCTGAATAGGACCATGTGATGTGATCTCCTTTTCTTCTTCTTCTTCTTTTTGTTAATAAAATGGAGAGAAGGAATCGTGTAATCTCCTGTATCAGCAAATGGAAAGTTGTTAAATGGTACTACAAATGTACCAGGGATTCATCCCGAAAGACCATGCGGTGGCGATCCTATGTTAGGGATGAATATTTGATATTGCAATTCTGGTTATTGCGCTATTTGAGTTTGATTTTGTCTGAATTTGCAAAATTGTAGTCTGCTGTCAGGTGCTAAGTTGTCTGACTGGCTATGGTTGGCGGTATGACTGGAGAGCGGTTGCACCCGTCATTAGTCGTCGATAGTTATATTCCAAATGAGTGTTTTTCAGTGGGTTGAGCAAGCAGTCGGATCAGCTATGGGTGACGGTTTGACCAGCGAGCAGTCATATCGACCTGTAGTTGATTGTATTTATTTTTCATAGAGGTGCTTGTCGTGTGCATGAGAGCAATTATGAGCGGCCCGACAGGTCCTTGTTAAGGTGGTCCGACCGGTGGCTTTGAGGTGGTTAGACCGGCAAGGGTGCCGCTGTCTGACAAGGTCCCCTGTTACCAGTATTTGACTGAAGCAATATGATCGGGCATTGGTTGGTGATCAGACCAGCTCTTGTTGAAATGAGTGAGCTGATTTGGTTTTCAGTTGAGTTTGGTTTCGATGATCTTTGTATTCTTGTTAGGATATGTTGCTGTATGTTTGTGTATCATATACAATAGGGAGTGATGTATTGAGATGGAATCTTAACGGGAATGCCAAGTGATGCATGTTTGCATCGGTTTTATTAATGAGAGTTAAGTGCATGTTACTTGTGCTTAGAACAATGGCTTGCTCTTTGATGTGCAGGGCGCTTGGTTATTGTTGGCTGTCAACGGCAAGACCGAGATTAGGGGAGAAGCCCGAGACTATGAAGGGTCACGTAAGTCTGGGTGAAATTACATCTCAAAGGGAGAAGCACGAGAAAGACAAGAATTGTGATGCGGCAAGTGCATGCATGTAATGTCCATTGGACTTGGGTCGTTTCAAGTGGAGATGATGGGAGGAGGCCGAGGCGCATGGGCTTAGGGGCAAATCATTGGGCATAACAGACTTTGTATTGGAGTTTGCTTCGAAGAGAAGTATCGTGAAGGCCGATAGGTGGCAATTATGTAAATTGTCTAATACTAGGTGACAATAAGGGTCTGAGCATGGCGGTTCCATTCTATCTCAGCAAATATCTGGGCCATCGAAGGCGGTCCTAGTAGCTCAACTCCATGTCCTTTCCTATGCTGATTTGGCAAATGTTCTAGCTCCATATTTGGGCTAGGTTGTGGTGGGTTAGGTCTCAAAGGTCGAGTATTTGTTAGCTGTGATCCAGACGCTTCCATGCTTCCCAAAAGCAAGTCCATCGATCGTGTCCTTGTCATCATATCATCAAACCACTTGTCAAGACTAGTTTAGGAGCAAAGAAAAATCATACTTAAGAAGCAAGGGGCAGTGAGGGTGTAACTCCTAATTATTTATGCAAAAAGCAAGTTTCAACTCAAAACAAACGAATAAAAAATCCAAATAGGCAACATACAAGCAGCTACGATAAACTTGATAGATTTTTGCATGGTTTATGAAGTACAACCCCTATGGGCAAATAGATAAACCATGCCATACATAAGTAGTATTACCATTGAATAACAATGTCTTACATGCTCCTAGGCATTACAAGAGGTGGATACATAGCTCACTAAGCTAAAATCAAACCTATGTAAGCTCTACCAAATCTAGTCCTTGGTACCATCATTCCTCTCGGCGACATACTCTTCTAGCTAGGTCTCTTTGGACACTAGTTCCTTCGACGGTGTCTAAGGTACTTCGCCTCGGTCAATTATGGCTAGTCACGCCTCGCAGTCCCGAAGCAACTTAGGAAGGTTGATGCCATGTCGCCTACAGATCTAGTAGGGTGCTCTACAGGCAACCCCCTGAATGGCGAGTGTTGTAGGGGTGGCCCCCACCTAAGCCCATCCGGCCTGCTAAGGAGTTGTAAATCCCAAAATAGGATGTGTGTAATGACATAAATACCCTTGTGGGGGCACATGAATGTAAGGGCAGAATTGTAAAGTACATTCTATAGAAATATATATACGGGCCCTGGACGTAGAAGAGGGGCAAGCATTGTTCATCCATCATCTCCATTACACTACTCTCCTACTTTACTGTTTGGTCAGTAGCCACAACGTTCTCAATATAGTTGTGATACTTCAGGCTGTGGTGGAGAACGTGGTGTCTGATCCTTATCTTGACATACAGCTTTGCGCAAAATCCGATGGTGACACCAGTTTGGCTTTCATCCATGATGGTGTACAAGGTTGTCTCTTCCTTCCTATCTTCCAGAGCAGATCACTGAGGAACCTTGGCCATCCATCCTCTTGGTTACGAAAAACTTGAGCCATCTACAATTTGAAAGAGGAAAGAGTTAATAAACTTTTTGTAACCAAGTGAAAAGAGGTATGGAAAGAACTAAGTTAGGAGACGAGTAAAACAACAAGTATAACCTATATTTTTCATGATTATTCTGTAAGTTTTCAAATAAGGTTTTAGAGTCAAGAGTTCTTAAACTAACAGCCAGTTCTATCTATGGGTTCAACTGACAGTCAGTATGGCTCTAATACCAACGCTGTCAGGACTCGGAACTTGCATTCCGAACCCTATGTATTTATTGTGTTAGTCCCATTATTAGTGGCTAGCACACATTCAACAACATTTATATCACAACACACACATTCAACAATATTCATATCACATCCATACATAATAAATTTAGAACAAGTAGTGCATTAGGTAGCGAATGTGCCTAAACGACGGAGTGTACAACACTAGGACCGATTGGCCAAATAAACATACAATAACAGAGTTCAATGAGGCGAATGATAAATGAGGTGCCAAAACTAGCAAGTATGCCTCATCCCAAACCACAGGCAACTGACTAGGGCAAAACCCTAGAAATCAGTGTCTTCGTCTAAAAAACCTGCAGCATAATAGTACCCGCAAGACGTGTCTTCTTTTGCATCCTCTGAATATGTTCAACAAGTAATGGTTGAGTACAAAAATTGTACTCCGCATGACTTTTAAGTAAAGATATATAGTATGCAGGCTGAGTCGAGGATATATAGCTGCCTAGTCTAGTTTAGTTTGCTAAATATGCTTTCAATTGAAATAACGAGTAATAGTTTGCAACGAACTGTTTTGATTTGATGAGTTTTAGAAAATTGCTTACAAATATTCAAATTTCATTTCCAGCCCTAAGAATTTATTTTTGTGTTTTTGACATGTTTTTACTATAATTTTTCTTATGCCACTTTATGGATCATCTCTTTCAAATTCAATTTTTAATTCATTTTTAATTTTTCCCATTGAACATTCTTTTCCAAAGATTTTTCTAAGGAACTGCAATAAAAACCAAAGAAATGATGATGCAAGCAAAAAGTTTTAAAATCTTCCCAATTTTGGGCTTCCTAGAAATTAGGATGTTATATCTTAGAAAGGATCTGTACGAAGTTTCATCTTGTTTGAATCAGAGGTTTAAGAGTTAACTATTTTCTTGGTTGTGGGCTATGCTATTTTTGCTTCATTTATGGATCGGTCAGATCACCCCTGTGATCCGGTCCGACCACCCGAACCGTCCGATAGCCCTCTAGCCGACAGTCAGACCGGTGTGACTGAAAGTCTCGAGTGAGTTTGTGATCTCCGGCTGTTGGCTTTGGTAAAACTTGTGGATTTATATTTTTCGTTGTATTGTATTGTTAATACCAAAGGAAAAATTATAAGAAGTCATTCACCCCTTCTGACTCATCATCCGATCTTACACATTCACCTTTTGTTATGTATGGAACTGGAAGGCCTAAATTAGTATTTGTTCCATCTGAATGAAACAGGGGCACCCTCCTCTGAACATCATCACATCTTCAATGTGCTAATGTCAGGTTTGATCTGGTGGAGCAATCCGCAAACGGAATCAGCCTCTGAATGAGCACTGCATCAAAATGCCTGCACAGTTAAGTAGCATTACTTTTGTGATTTTTGAGACGGAAGATGGCATGATTGGTGCCAGTTGATGCGGATTTAGCTAAGTTAATTAACTTAGGCCCCGCCTTTTAGCAATTACAATGCGGTCAAATGAGTCAAAAAGGCTTGGATAGAGATTGAAACGGCTAATCTATCCTGTCTTTACTGGTAGTAGTAAGTAGATGGATGATATGCTCATGTGTCGATGTGAGAGCTTTAATTCTGCGTGCTAATGACGTTTGATTTTGTTTTGGATTGGTGCAATGATGCATGATGATTGGCTTGCTGGTTGCTGCTGCGTTATGGCAGTTGATTCGATCGATCGGCTTGGTTTGCTTCGCTCTTGTGTCGGACAGCCTGAAATTGGATGGATCCTTCGCGTGCAGATTAATCGGGTTATAATAGAAGATCCTGGCCGTCCACCCGGGAACGGACGGAGTGGCCTGTCTGGCAGGCGCATGCTTCACGTCGTCAAGCACGCTGTTCACCATCGATAGGATTACAAGCTTAAGGGCCTGTTTGGTGCGGTTGCGGTTTATAGTTTTTGTTAAAATTTTTAAATTTTAGTTGTTTACGATAGAGATTACGGAAAGAGAGATAATCGCTTACAATTTTGGTTAATACAGATGTTAGGCTTTTAACGTGTACTATAATTAACTTGTAGACACTGTCTTGAGAAAATACCTTGTTTGAAAGTTAGGTACTATAGCAAAAGACAAAAGCCGTTAGCTTTGGTTAAAAAGAACAGGCCGATAAGTTCAACATGCATGACAGAAACATTTGAAGGAACATGAACGCATGATTAGTTGATTTCACTGATTTGCTTAGCTAGCTAGGCCAGGCCAGGCATGCGCGCGCGCACATGTTCAAACGTAACTACTAGCATGATTAGTTAGTTGATCTCGCTCGCAGGGATTGATTAGTTCGCGCGTGCAGCATGCATGCTTGTATTACATGGATGCGTAGTCATTTGGATCATGCGTGCGTGCAGGCCAGGGCCGAATAATTTGATCTGTACCTACATCGGTACATCCTATACGTACTAGTGATCTCTGTCTAGCTACTGTGATGATGATCCATGCGTGCAATCCCAAATGATTTCGGCCCGTTCTTTTTTTACAGATGCAGCTGTTGTCTTTTGGCATCTTACACGATTTTAATTTGTTCTTTTTGGCTGTAATTGATAGTTTGTTATTATAACGAATAGATCTAATAAATAGTACCAGCTAATAGAAGGTGAGATAAAAAACCAACTGAAAAGTCGAAAAAAATGACCTTCGTACAGTATGTATTCTGATTATTGTAGGTGCGACACGAATCGCTCACATCATTTTGAGGCTAATTTAGCTCTAATTCCACGAGAACGGCAGCAGTTTCAAATCCAAACGACGACTTCGACCAGCACTTAGCAGTTCGTAGCAGAGAATCTCGTCTCCGTATATGAAACCTGCTGGATTTCCGTGCACAAATTGGCGCACCACATCATCCGAACAACATCAGTTGTCCGATCTCACCATCAGACACCTGCGCTGCCGCCTCCCAGCCCCGAGCAACGCCACCGCGTCGTCCTCTCTCGTGTCGTCGCCTCCTTCTCTTCCCCACAACGCTGCCTCCACCTGCCCCTACAATTGCCCACCGCCGCCTCTTTCCCGAGCCGCCGCCTCTCCCTCCTCCCTCACCCACCACGTATCCTCCACATAACACAGTTCTGTGATCAGGGACGGCTGAATCTGGCGGCGCCGTGGACAATAAGGACGGCATGTGGCAGCACACCATGGATGGAGACGGGCTGACGGACCTCAACCTCCAACTCCCCCACCTCACCTTTCTCTGGTGACAGCAGGGCCGTCTCCCTGAACCGCATCGAGCGAATGCTCCGAGAGCGTGGCCGCCGCCACCTCTTCTCAACGGCTGCGTCCCAAGATGCCATGGACACCGACGCCATGGAGCCCACCCCCGCCTGGCATTCGTCGCACACTATGGCGTCCAGTCGCCCGGGGCCACGCCCACCAACATGGACGACACCGACGGCATGTCTGCGGGCCACGCCACCTTAGCCTCGATGGCATGAATCAGCGTGTTCTCACCGTCGTCCACCGTCTCCTCATCTCACCAACCGCCACGGCAAGGACCAGGTGTCCCTGGAGATCAGCGTGAGGCGGCCTCATCAGCGTCCTCCTCGGTAATTCCAAAAACTTCAACCTTCTCCCAAATGTGATGTGATGGAACAATGCATGCATCAGAGTCCTGCACTAACAGTACTTCCTCCATCAAAGTATGTAGAGCGTATATTTATACCCATTTTTTTTAAAATGATTTTGTCCATAAATATATAACGTATTTTATATTTTAATGTAAAATTAGTGTGATGTTCTCTTTACATCTCTAATAAATATACAGCTTTATTTATTATTCTCTACATGCATACATTAAATATAGTACTTAGAAATAATAATTATAGATAATTTAACTATTTTTATGATCTTTTTAGCCTATATACAGCTCTATTTATCTACTGTCAGTAGGTGGTACACGAACAGGAACAGAAGAGGTCTATCTGCTAAGTTCTGTAAGTGTTATTGACAAGCTACCTTAATTAGTTTGTGGGCTTATTGTCCTGCTAAATTCTCAAACTGTTGTAGCCCAATGTTTATCAATGTGCGTTTATGCACAACGATTACATTTTTTTCTGACTGGTGATTGGTTTTACCAATCCAGCGATGACAAATAGCATTTGACAAGTACGTGTAGAGGTGCAATTCAATATGCAATTGTTGTGTAAATTAACGTGAGTTGCCCTTTGTTGTAGGAGTGGTCCAACCCATCGTAACTAAGTCTTGTAACTAGCTCAATATATAATATGCCCAATAATATAAATGAACATAATGTATCCCTACCTTTTGTAACTATCAAATTAACTGTCCTTTTGCAATGTTAGATTCAAATTATTAAGGGGTAGGATTTCCCATCCTATACCACTTATATATTTAAACCCCTAAAAAGGGTATGATACCCAGATTCCCATATAAGGAGACCATCGACACCTGTAGCTGCCCCGCGTGCACAGCATCGCCGGCTGCTCCCTGGATTGCAGCGCCAATTAGAAAGGAAAAGAGAACGGCCGGGCAAAAATTAGGAGGGGAAGAGAAGGAAAACTGAGTAAAAGATGTGGTTTTGGTTTTCTTCATCGAGCTAACGATTTGAATTTTCTCCTCTGATTTGCTAATTTAATTAAAAATTAGATTCAAGATTAGAGAAGGAAATAGCAAGTAATCGTCTGAAGATCGATTAGTAGATTGGTTCCCGACAACATAGTGCGAAGGTACACTTACAAATCACTGACTTGAGGGGTCCAAAACCAAAAGTCAGAGGAATCTGATTCTGAATTCAAGCTGGGGTTACAACACTGTGACTAATTTGACAGTTCTCCTGGACAGTAAACATCCAAAATTTCCATGTCACAAGAAAAGAATGTACACAGATTAAATTTACACGATGGCTTCTGTACCGACAAGAAATTCTTGGAAGCATAAGAATTTAACACAACCACTACAAGCTAGTTTTGAGTGTGTACTGTGTAGTCAGCAGGGTTACTTCATAGTATTTAATTGGAGATGAGACCATGCCAGCCACCGACCCTACACAGTACGGGTCCTGTTATAGCTTCCATTCCAGCAATATGTGTGTATTTCCAGAAGACGATTGCAAAAGCCATTGTTACCAGTGCTGCCATCCTATAATGAACCACTGTTACATATCGCAGCATGTTGTGATTTAAGTCCGCAGAATGCTTATGAACTGCTACTGCTTGCTACTGGTAGCATCAAACCATCAAGAACATGCTCTTCAGAGTCTGGACACACTGCCTCACTAGACACTAGAATTTCTGGAAAACTGCACTGGACCAATCAAATAAGTTCTTTGAAAGTCCAATTCAGATGCCTTATGCACCAATGCATTATATCAGGTGTGCTGAGCTTCTCAACAGTGAAGGTGCAGTCTAAGTAAAGCTGGATGAGCCCAGCATCAACTCAAACATGTCATCTGGGCCTCTGGGGTGAGAAGGGTTGTACCACCAAGAATAAGCTCCACATCAGGTCTGCTGCTCTCTGAGATTGCCTTCATGACTTCCCGGACCTTATAAAGAAGGACCATCTAGTTTGTTAAGACAATACTACTTTCTAACACTGAGACAGAAGGATTTTAGGTTATGCTTTTTCATAAAGAGAAACTTTTCCAAGTGCTCTTAGTTTTGGTGGATTGCAATCTCTTGCTTAGCGAAGTGCAATTTAAGATATGCTTCTCAAACCCCGTGCATTAAAAATTTAAAACCTGATATTCTGGAGGTAGATTTATGTAGTCCTACATGATGATTTAGAAAGTAGTGCGCTGAACTGCACACTTTCAAAATACAGAAAAATCAGATTAAAACTTGTGGTGGGTTCTTACTATAGTTCCAGATCAAGATTAAATATTCATGTAAACAGCAAACACTACGAGAGAAACATAGAACTTGAATCATTACATGATTGAATAATCGAAACCAAAGAATATGGACCATACCTCAAGAGTATTGATACCTCCCACAACAAAAACAATGAGGACACTTTGATCGCCAAAGCTTGGTTTAGACTGCACACAAACCAATTGTGAGAATGGGTAATTAAACAGAGACAGCACAAGCAAGTGAAAACCAACTGAACAACTCACCTGTCCAAGCCCAAACCTACCCAATCCACTTTTAAATAAACGGCCAACAGCTGATGAATGATACTCGAGGCCAGGTATGTCATACCTCGCCAAGACAGCTAATAGCAACTTATAAAGCAAGCCTTTTCTTGAGTAGCTGTCAGTCTCAAATCTACTTAATGCTGCTAGCCCTTCTCCAAGAGCTTGGTTCCTCAACCTCATACTGGACAAGTTGTGAAAGAATTTAAAAAGTTGATCAATCCTATCTCGTACTTCCAACTTAAGTTGCATGTCCCCGTAAGCTCTTTCCTTTTGATGATCAGTATTATCATCATCATCATCCCAGCTATCCCACTGGTCATCAAAATCATCGGTAGTGGATGTAGGCTCACTAGAGTCCTTATTATTTCTATCACCATCATTAGATCTAGCTTTAGGCCCCGTTTGGCAGAGCTACAGATCCAGCATAGATCTCGGAGCTAGAGCTGTGCCAAACGGGGCCTTAGCTTCAAGTTCATTCTCCAAACCGTCAAGGAACCAGAACTTCACAGATGATGGCCTCTCGAGGATAGAGTCCACAACAACATCTTTCAGAGACCGCTCATCTTCCCAAGAGAATGGACCACCAGAAATCGATGTAGGAAAGTTTTCACCAGCCAAGATATACCCAATTATTGTTAGAAGTAATACGTCCTGGAAACTCAGAAGGCCTTGTGAAGACCCCATTGTACTACCTTGTTTGTGAGATTCCACTGAAGTGCTAGTGTTGATGAAATCACGAAGTTCACTGGCAAGACTTTGGGTCGTCTCAGCGGATGTCACACTTAATATTCTCTCAGCACTTGTAAAGGCATCCCAGCGAGAACTTTGAGGTTCCTGGAGAGCCATTTCAGCAGCCAGTGCCAACTGGATAACCCCTCTGTTCCTTACCAAGGACAATTGATCTCGAGAGAGCATTTGCACCATAGAATGAAGCTCTGAAACAGAAGCTGCTTGTCGACCTTTAGATGGAAAGGATAATTTCTCATGCTGTAAAGCCTCCATAAGCCATTTCTTAATCAGCATTAACCCATCTTTTGCTCCTCTATCTAGTAGTGCTTCTAAGTAGCGCACTCCAGCATAGTTGGATAGGAACGAACCACTTAGAGTGCCAAGTTGACTGCCAAGTTTTTCATCATGTGCTTTGTCAGCGTAATCAGGTAGCCAGGTAACTTCACAGTCAGCCTCAGCTGAGCTCCAACCGGACACAAATGACATCATAATTTCAGACAACATACTGGTGCTACTCTTAGTTTCTTCCTTGCTAGAGACTGTTTCGAAAGGGACCTTTATAGCTAGGGGGAACGTTCAACAGTAGCCTGAGAATGCTTGCTTGGATGAGGATTTTTTGCCACAGAATAGGATGATGTCCTTTCCCTGCGTGGCAATGAGGACAGCATCCTATCAAGAAATGAGTCGCCATGGAAGCACGGAGTCACGAGATCAATTGTACGATCTACAACCAGTAGACCAGCAGATCCATCATATAGACTTGACTGTTAGAGATAGCATGTAATCCTCTATTTTTGGCATTGCTTCTCTATGTTTGGAATATAGAGATTGTATTGTAATCTCTCCCGGTTATCTTCTCCGGGTATTTAATTGAACTCGGCCCGTACCGATTCGTACGTGAGCTGAACCAAATCCCTCTCTCTCTCTCGTTACGTTTGCTTGGTATCAGAGCAGAGATAGATCTCGCCGTCTTCTTTCGTCCCTTCCGCTGCTCCCATGGAGAATCCCTCTACTCAGCTTCACGCCGGCGGCACCATTGCTCCTCCTCCCCCACATCCTCCTCCTTCCCCCCAGGATTCTGCCGCCAACCTCGCCGCGGCACTCGCTGCCGCCCAAGCCGCGGCTGCTGCCGGCAACCACGAGGATCTCCTGGCTGCCCTAGCTTCTGCGCAGGCGGCCCAAGATGTCATCACGGCGTCAACTTCAGCACCATCACCAGCCATCTCCACGGCCTTGGTGGCTCCGACACATGCGCAGAACGCCGCGCTCGCCGGCGCGGCACCTGCGCCCTCTCCTCCGACGGCCGGCGCCCTCAGCATCCCTAGCGTCAAGACGCACGTGCCCGTCATCCTCGACATGAAAAATTCGAACTACACCAAGTGGAGGACCTTCTTCGTCGCCTTCCTCGGCAAGTTTGGTCTGCTCGGCCACATACTCGATCCTCCTCCTCCGATCGACGCCACCGGCATCTGGGCGCAGGAGGACTTCGCCGTCCTCACCGCCCTCTACTGCTCCATCGCCCACGACGTCCTCGACATCGTCATGGATCCCACACAGACGGCTCGTGATCTGTGGGTCGCCACCGAGAACGTCTTCCGCGACAACCGCGAGACGAGGATCATCTATCTGGAAACCGAGTTCCGGAGTCTTCGTCAGGGCGACATGTCGGTGACCGACTATTGCCGACGTCTCAAGAACCTCGCTGATTCTCTCCGGGACCTCGGTGAACCCGTCTCCGACCGCGCCCTCGTCCTCAACCTCATCCGTGGTCTTAGCTCTCGCTTCGCCACCCAGGCGGAGTTGCTGCCCCTTCAAGTTCCTTTCCCGACCTTCGCCTGCGCTCGTTCGTCCCTTCTCCTGGCAGAGATGCGCCACCCCGCCAACGGCATCGCAGTCGACAACGACGCCGCTCTCTTCGCCGCCGCCCCTCCAAGCCAGCCAAACTTCCACAACAAAGGCAACAATGGCAAAGGCAAGGGAAGCAAGGGGAAGAACGGAGGTGGCGGCGGCAACGATCGCAACGGCACCGGCGGCAGCCGCGGCAACGATCGCTCTGGCTCTGGTGGCTCGAAGCAGACGCCGCCCCCGCCATCTGGTCCATGGGTGCTGATGGCCCCGTGGTCTTCTGCGCCGTGGGCCGGTCCTCAGCCGTGGGCTGCCTCCTGGAAGCCCGCCGGTGGACCCGGACTTCTTGGACCGCGGCCCAACCTTCCGGTGCAGCAGGCTTTTCACATGCAGCAGCTTCCCCAAACCTCTGTTGCTGGATAAGTGGTACCGGTCCAGCCCAACTGGGACCAAGCCGGTCTCGTCGCCGCACTGAACAACTTGCACATGCAGGGCCAGTCCAGTGGCAGCTGGGTACTGGACACCGGCGCCACCTCCCATATGGCTTCATCCGACGGTATCCTTTATTCTTCCCGAGCACCCACCTCACCCTTGTCTGTTACCGTCGGTAACGACACCTCAATTCCAGTTTCTCGTATTGGTTATACTACCCTCTCTACTCCATCCTCCTCTTATGCCATTAACAATGTCCTTATTGTTCCGTCTCTCATACAAAACCTTCTTTCCGTCCGTCAATTCACTCGTGACAATTTTTGTTCCATTGAATTTGACTCTTATGGTTTTTCAATTAAGGATCCGCGTTCGGGGACCGTGATTCTTCGCTTCAATAGCTCTGGAGACCTCTACACCATCCCGGCCTCCTTCGCTTCTACTCGTCCACATGCCTTCTTGTCGACTACAACTCTCCCAGCTGTGTGGCACCGCCGTTTGGGTCATCCCGGCTGGGATGTCATCCATTATCTACAGAAAAGATTTGCTATACCCAGCACTGTTTCCCCTTCCAGCTGTCATGCATGTCGTTTAGGCAAACTTGTTAAGCTTCCCTTCACTCGCTCTCGTAGTATCTCCACTACACCTTTTCAGTTATTACACTGTGATTTGTGGACATCTCCCGTTTTGAGCAATTCAGGATTTCGCTATTATCTTATTATTGTTGATGACTACTCGCATTATTTTTGGACCTTCCCTCTCCGTCAAAAATCTGATGTGTTTTCTATTTTCCAAACCTTCATTCCGTATGTTCACACACAATTCCAACTTCCTCTCAAATGTTTTCAGGCCGACAATGGACGCGAGTTCGTTAACTCCGCTGTTCTCTCCTTCTTCAATACTCATGGCATCCTCCTTCGCACCTCCTGCCCTTATACTTCGCAACAAAACGGCAAGGCCGAACGATCCATTCGTACCACCAACGATGTCATCCGATGCCTTCTTCTCCAGGCTTCTATGCCTCCCTCCTACTGGGCGGAGGCCCTTTCCGCTGCCACATACATCCTCAACCGTCGGCCTTCCCAACCTCTTGGTTTCCACACTTCTTTTGAAAAGCTCTTTGGCACCACCGCCGATTTGTCGCACCTTCGTGTCTTCGGTTGTTTGTGCTACCCTAACCTTTCAGCCACCGCATCACACAAGCTTGCCCCCCGCTCCACCGCCTGTGTTTTCCTTGGTTACCCCACTTCCCAAAAAGGCTACCGGTGTCTCGATCGCTCTACTAACCGAGTCATCACTTCCCGTCACGTTGTTTTCGACGAAACGGTTTTTCCTTTTTCTACAGATGACTTGGCAACGGCGCCCTCCGACTTCGACTTTCTGCTGGATGACATCGAGTCACCAGCACCAGTCACGGGCGCCCCGGCCATGCACGGCTCGACTGCGTCCTCCTCTCCGACTGGATCCCACGCTGGGGCCCACGGCATGGCTGCGCCCGTCACGCGCGGTTCGGCTGCGTCTCCCTTTCCGGTCGGGCCCTATGCTGGGCCGCACGGCTTGGCGACACCTTCTCGGATTAGGCTGCACGCTGCGCCACCTGCCTCGACTTCGTCTCCACTGCGCAGGGGCCGTGAGATTGGCGGCGGTCTCACCATCCGACTTCGCCCAGTAGGGCAATGCCGACTGGTCTCGCGCGGCTTCACCCACGGCACCCTCTGGTCCGGCCACCGGATCGCCCGTCTACACGCCGGCCTCGCCTGAGTTCCCGGAGGCGCAGCGCCACACTCTGCCGATCTTCCGTCCGGCACCCGGTCCCCATCCCATGATGACCCGCGCCAAGGCCGGTATAGTCAAACCAATTAACCGGCTTAATCTGTCCGCTTCCTGTTCTCTAGCTGCTTCATCACTTCCGAAGACGTACCGCACGGCTCTTCAGGATCCCCAGTGGCTCCACGCCATGCGCGACGAGTACGAGGCTCTCGTTCATAATAAAACATGGACCCTTGTACCTCGTCCCCCGGTGCAAACATCGTCTCCGGCAAGTGGGTCTACAAGCACAAGTTCCACGCCGACGGCTCTCTTGCCCGTCACAAGGCTCGCTGGGTCGTCCGCGGCTACTCCCAGCAACCCGGCATCGACTACGATGAAACATTCAGCCCCGTCGTCAAGCCGGCAACCATTCGGGTCGTCCTCAGCATCGCTGCTGGCAAGTCTTGGCCTATTCACCAGCTCGATGTGAAGAACGCCTTCCTCCATGGCACTCTCGACGAGACGGTCTACTGTCAACAACCGTCCGGCTTCGTCGACCACGACCACCCCGACTACGTATGTCACCTCTACAAGTCTCTTTATGGCCTCAAGCAAGCTCCACGAGCGTGGTATCATCGCTTCACTACCTACGCCCGCTCCATCGGCTTCGCTCCGTCGATTTCCGACACGTCGTTGTTCGTCTACCGCAATGGCTCCGACATCGCGTACCTCCTCCTCTACGTCGATGACATCATCCTGACGGCCTCCTCCTCGCGTCTCCTTTGCCATCTTTCGACGCATCTTCATGACGAATTTGCCATGACTGACTTGGGTGATCTTCACTACTTCCTCGGCATCTCCGTCAAGCGCACCGCCGTTGGTCTCCACCTCTCCCAACGACAGTATGCGGTCGATCTTCTTCAACGTGCCGGCATGGCCGAATGCCATCCCACAGCTACACCGGTCGACACCAAGTCCAAGCTCTCCGCGTCTGATGGTGTTCTTCTCCGCGACACAGAGGCGACCGAATACCACAGCCTTGCTGGAGCACTGCAGTACCTCACCCTCACCAGACCGGATCTCTCCTACGCCGTCCAGCAGGTGTGCCTCCATATGCACGCACCGCGGGATGTTCACATGGCATTGATCCGACGCACTCTGCGTTACGTCAAGCGTTCGCTGGACCATGGTTTGTTTCTACATGCCTCTCCGTCCTCTTCGCTCACGGCCTACACCGACGCGGATTGGGCGGGATGCCCGGACTCCAGATGTTCCACTTCTGGCTACTGCGTCTTCTTCGGCGACAACCTGGTCTCCTGGTCCTCCAAGCGCCAGGCCACCGTCTCTCGCTCCAGCGCTGAGGCGGAATACCGAGCCGTTGCTCATGCCGTCGCCGAATCATGCTGGCTTCGTCAACTCCTTGGAGAGCTCCACGCTCCCCTCACCTCCGCGACGGTCGTCTTTTGCGACAACGTCAGTGCCGTCTACCTCTCAGCTAATCCCGTACAACACAAGCGCATGAAACATATTGAGATCGACGTTCACTTCGTCCGTGAAAAGGTGGCTCTTGGCCAAGTCCGCGTTCTCCACGTGCCCTCCTCGCACCAGTTTGCCGACATCATGACTAAAGGGTTACCTGTTCAACTCTTCGAGGAATTTCGATCCAGTCTCTGCGTTCGGGAACCTCCCGCTGTGACTGCGGGGGGGGGGTGTTAGAGATAGCATGTAATCCTCTATTTTTGGCATTGCTTCTCTATGTTTGGAATATAGAGATTGTATTGTAATCTCTCCCGGTTATCTTCTCCGGGTATTTAATTGAACTCGGCCCGTACCGATTCGTACGTGAGTGAACCAAATCCCTCTCTCTCTCTCGTTACGTTTGCTTTGACATATCCATCATCAGCTTCCCAATGACCTTCGATGTATCACCAAGTGAAAATATATCGAGCTTTAGGTCCATCTACACACATTTTGTATTGGAGATCAATAAAAGGTTGTATGCTTGAAAAATAGATAAGAGTGACTAGTAAGCAGTCTGTCCTATATGATAATTCATTACCTTATTGGCCAAATGGTAAAGGAATTGAGCAGTCAAGGTTACCCCAGGGGCCACCTCATCACCATCAAAAGGTGCACCAGTAGATATGGAGGGTAGACCAGGGCTAAGGGAATCTTCATGATGATTTGACAAGCATGATTCAGCAATTGTGCCTTCCGAAGGCAAAACAAAAGTCCTTGAGTAAGGCCCCGTTTGGCACAGCTCTACCATCAGCTCTTTGGAGCTGTTTGGAGCTGTTTTGTGCTAAACGGGGTAAAACAAAATAGCTCCATCCAAGGAGTTCCTTAAAACCTGCTGAGACAAAAGTAGCTCCACCCAAGGAGCTGAAAAAGTAGCTTCACCCGGCTCCACTTGTGAAGTCAAAAAAAAACAACTCCACTTGTGAAGTGGAGCCGTGCCAAACAGAACCTAAATAGGAGAGAAAATCATCGGGAAGTGGCACACAATTACAGACAACCTCTTCCCTCTTGCTTCTACCAAGCCTAACTCATCATCAGACAAACCCTTTTTTGTCAGGATAGATTCAGCATTAGAGCCATAATGCACCCCAGAACCCCACTTAGAATATCTATCACTGTCTGAGGTGACATCTCTCTGTGTATAAGGAATGTTATCTTTATACTTCTCTGACTTCCCATACTTCTTCAAAAGCTCCTCATAGTCCTGAATGAGTAATGTCTCATACTCCCGGAAAGCATCTGGTCCACATATGCTGACTGACCAATCTGCAAAAAATTCACCAAAGGTTCAAAAGGCTTCTCGGACAATTTTAGGATGATTTGAAATAGCTTCAAGAAGGTTCTGAAATAAAAAAAACTCGACCTGCGGGGGTAAGACGCCTCCCGGGCATTAGCTTAAGAAGAAGATCTTCTCACGCAGATCGAGAAAACCTCCGAACCCCTACTCCACCCTTACACAGCGGCACCATCGCCCATGTGAGAACGACCAACGACCTGAGCGGGACTTAGACCTGTGCTTTGGTGTGGCAGCAGGTGAGGGGATTTTTCCCCCAGCCTGAAATTCGCTCCCACTGGGAGTCGAACCCATGACCTGGGGGTGCTACTAGAGCGCTTTAGCCATTACGCTAGAGGCCCGTTCGCAGAAGGTTCTGAAATAACAAGATGAATAACAATAGCAAGATGGGCATTTACTCAGCAAGACCGGCGAGCCCGAGCTCGGCTGCGCGCCGCCACATCTCCTGAGAAATCGCTAGGCCGATCGCCCGAGAGTAATGGGAGCAAGAGAGGCGACAAGGAGTGAGGAGAGGAGTGAGGCCAATTCAGCCGAACAGGATAAAGGAAGGAAAAAAGAAGAAGAAAGAGAAAGAAAAGAAAAAAAAAAGAGGAGAAAAAGAAAGAAAAAAGGGGTTTAGTAACTCCGTGATGGGTCCTTAACCCTGGGCATTTTATGCCAAAGTTGGGTTATGCGCGTAGAGATGTCGTCGCTCATTTAAGCACCGGTTTTGATACGATGCGTTAAGTCGGGTTGACGTTTGTACATGTGGAGGTCCCAGGTCGGAGTCATCCACGCATTGTCCCTGAGACTAACCAGGCAAGTGCATGGTAAAGTGGTAAATTTGGGTCATTTTTACTATTAGATGGATGATGGTGCATTGCTTAACATGTTGTGGTAAGTTAACTCTTTCTAGATGCATGATGAGGAATGATGAATGACGATTGTTGAGATATGACATGTTGATATGCATAAATGGAGAACTTGCATTGCATACATGCCATGAAAAGAGATAGTGTTGTGGTATCATTGGTCCACTTAGCGTGGACACTCCACGGAAATGGGGATTGAGGTCCCCATATGAAAATGACGGACTACTGTGGTCCCCGTATGAAAAAAGACAGGCTTGTGATCCCCACATGGAAACAAGGCGGGCCTGGGTGAGCATCGACGGGTACCCGTTCTGCTATACCGGTATAGGCTAAAGAGATAAGAAAGAAGTGCATATGCATATGCATAATGATTAGTTGATGAGAACTTAAAGAAATTAAATGGAAACAAGTGGTTAATAAAATTGTGATTGTTATGGACTGATTTGTGAACCTGTTATTTACTGTTTTACTTTGTACTTGTTGAGTTTTTGGATTCACCATTGCTTTGTTGTGTTTTTTTTTGTGACCATTAAGGACTTCATACACGGGCAGGAGTAGCACATGAATAATTTTAGCGAACCAGCAGCACTCCTTGTATCACCTTTTGTTAGTATATTTTAGACTCTACTAGTATGCTAGAGTAATCGCAAAAAATGTTATGATGTATCTGGTTGCAGCAACATAAATAAATTAGTGTTGACTTAAAACTTTTAGTAGATGATGGAATGATAAAAGTATGCAATGGTGATAGCATTTCGGGCCTAGAGTATGGGTGGGGTGTTACACCCGGCGCCCCACTCCCTGAGTCGGCGATGCGGTGGGATCGTGGGGTGGGGAGAGGCGAACTGGCGAAGGCGACCAGGCCGCTGCAGAAGCCAGGGAACACGCCGCCCTAGCTGCCGGACAAGGAGGAATCAATAGCGCCTCCGGAGCTGCAGCTTGTCGGAGATTGCGTCGCCGCTCCAGGAGAAGGCAGGGCGGAGGGGGCGACGGGCTTGATGGCCAGCCAGACCAGACCAGGCGAAGAGTCAGTCAATGGGGTCCCAAGGATTGTTCTCTCTCGGTCGGTTGTAAACAGCCTTTAAGTAGTATACTTTTATTAACGGCTCCTTCTTTAGGGCATCTCCAATGGGTCTATAGCAGCTATCTACAAGAGAGTCCATGTCATCAACTGTCCTACGTGGAAGATATTAAATGAAGAAAGAGAACGCAGCTCTCTACAGCTCTAGAGATAGTCTATAGCGTCAAACGAGGCAGCCTCCATAAATTCTGTGTGTGCATGTAAGCATCAAATAGCTATCCTTATAGATAGTTCTTTAGAATGCTAACTTTAGGGCGTCTCCAACAGCTGGCTATTTAGTTAGCTAGATCTGATGTGGCAAGGAAAAAGTAGGAGAGAGAGTAGTCACTAGCGACGAGCAAATAGCTGATCTATTTCACGTAGTCCAAGAACATGAGAGAGGAGCATGTGGGTCCAACAGTATAAAATAGTCTTTGCTTTTGTCTCTCACTTCCACGTCAACTGACTATATAGCTAGTACTAGCTATTACCATTGCGGACGCCCTTAGTGTGTACTATATAGATGATGTGGAAGTCTTATAGTTAGTTGCTAGCTATAACCATTGGAGATGCCCTAAGCCCCTCCTAAGGGCAGTCCCAATGGCAATTAATGACCAGTTTCTATCTTCCTTAAATGACCTGCCACGTAGGCAAAACGATGACATGGCAACTCAATTAATGAAGAAAGAGAAGAAAAAGAGTAGAAACCGTTTCTTCTCAGGGAAACCACATCTACTCTTGAATCGATGCACAAAGAAACTGCAATTTTACCATTGGAAAGAAACGGTGGTTTCCATGCGCGCCGCACCGCTCCCAACATGCACTGCCGCGCGGTTTCCACTGGGAAGAAACTGCAATTTTACCATTGGGAAGAAACTGGTGGTTTCCACTATTTATTGCACGAAGAAACTCCCATTGTGTGAGTCAGTTTCTATACTCAGATTTTTGCTGATGTGGCTATCTTGGATTTTGCACATGGTTTCTACCATAGGGACTGCCCTAACAGTATTATTATAATTGTCTCTTAATTATATTAAATATGTAAAAGGTATAATATGTTGTCTCTTATATAATAGACGATTTGAGCCCGCAAACCAGCGCAAATAGTGAGAGAGTGTGAGGCAGGAAGTTATGATAAAAATAGTATAAAATAATTAGAGAAATGATTTAGGTGAAATCTTTAAAGTGAACTTTAAGAGACAGAGTATTGTATATATCTTAATTTACTTTTGACCTATTCAGTTTGTGTGGGTACGATATTGATGTGAAGGTAACACAGCCGGACGGATTTAAATGGTGGTTTACTGGGGTGTGCAACGAGCACATGCAGATTAGCAGCAGCAGATCTGGTGCTTATTGAGGTCTCTACATAACCAAAGCCTGTTTGATATGGCTGTGGCTTATGGTCTTTGACTAAAAATTTAATTTTAACTATTTGCGATAGAGATTACGAAGAGAGATACTCGCTTGCGATTTTGGTTGATACAGATATTGGGCTTTTAACGTGTACTACAATTAACTTGTAGACCCCGTCTTGAGAAAATACTCTGTTTGAAAGTTAGTTACTGCAGCAAAAATCAAAAGCCGCTTTTAAAACCTGTTAAAGAATAGACCCGGAGGCTTCCGTGGATTTGTGCAGGTGATTTCAATGAAATCCTATATAGCCATGAGAAGCAGGGTGGTCAGGCAAGGGCACATGCGTGCATGGAGAGGTCTAGAGAAGCCTTGGAGTACTGTAGGCCCTATTCGGTAGGGCACAAGCTGGCTGGTTTTTGGCAGCCGCTACAATACCTAACTTTTAAACGGAGTATTTTTTTAAGACGGAGTCTACAAGGTAAACGTAGTACACGTTAAAAGCCCAACATCTGTACCAGCTAAAATCGCAAGTGCGTATCGATCTCTCCGTAATCTGTACCGTAAACAGCCAAAATTCAAAAATTTCAGCCAAAAGCCATAAACCGCAGCAAAAAAGAACATGCCCTACGGATAGACTTGGCTTACGAAGGTGATGTATTCAGTTGGTGGAATTGTAGCCGTCGGATAGAGGGCTACATACGGGAAAGGCTGGGTCGTGCAGTTGCAGTAGCTAACCAATCATGGTGTCATCGATTCCCCTTATATAAGGTGATCAATGAAAACCCGCGCCATTCAGATCATAGACTAGTGATCACTGTGATGGATGGAGGTGGTCGTGTAGGTCGTCGATGGCGGGGTAGTGGGCCTTTCAAGCTCCAAGCAAACTGGTTACTGGAGGATGGATGCAACACTACTGTTGAGAATGTCTGGCACATAGCTGCAGGGATAGAGCCGATCGGAGTGATGGATGCTCTTAATTGCTGGGTTCGAGCCTTTTTTTTTTTTGCTTTGTACTCGTACTGTCTACGGTAACTGTCTTTTAAATTGAGTGTTTTTAAAATGGGTTAATAGGAAGATTGTAGAAAAAAATGCACTGAGTTTAGCTGTACCAGTTAAAATCGTACGTGATTATTTTTCTATGTATACTATCTCTCATGAACAGACAGAATTTAAATATTTAAGTCATTAGCAAAAAAAAATCTAGCCAATAAGATGGTGATTGATCAAAGTGACTGAGTCGAAATGTGCTAGGTGATATTGAAAAACGAATAAAAAAACAAAGGTGGATTTGGAGGCGAGTAGAAGAAGTCAGATCACTCGGATAAAGTTGCAAGGGAAGGGAATCCTCCGTTATAAGTTGGGACTGATTGGAAGAACAGCTTGATTTATAGGATGGATTCGTTTTGGTTTATATATGATTTATGTTTATACCCATTTACAGTAACTAGTTTTTAAACGGTGTATTTTAAAGACAGAGTCAATAGAAAAATTGTAGTAAAAAGTATACTGGGTTCAGTTGTATCGGTCAAAATTATATACGACTAGTTTTCTATGTGTACTACCTATTGTAAATAGTCAAAATTTAAATATTTAAGTTATAAACCGTAAGCTATTAGGATAAAATAATTGGAAGCAAAGGTCGGATGCTCACTGGCTGGAGAAAGGTGATCGAAATACTAAATATTTTCATGTGTTTGCCTCTAAACTCAAGAGAATTAATACATTCAAAAAGCTACGACGAGACGATGGAAGTTGGGGGGAGAGCAGAGGCGGAACCAGGCCTCGGGCTAGTGGGTTATAACCGAGGCCTAATGGTCCTGATCGTTTCGACTTCGGCTTCTAGCTTATTTTTTACTATTCCTAAATTTCGTCTTTTTCTGATTTTTTTGGATTTTTTTGAGTTTTTTATCGGTTCTTTTTTCCTGTATTCGTTTGCATTACACGTGATGGGCTAACCTATTTTTTTTTATTTTTAATTTTTTTTAAAATTTAATATCAAATAAGTCACCTTCAGCTACAGTGTAATTTCAGTCAGCTACAGTGAAATAAGCCATAAGCCACAGCCCAACCGATCACCACCCAAAGCTCGGAGAATATTGATTTGAGTGTGAAAGGCTAAGACTAAAAATTCATGTCAGCCTAAAATCAGTTGGTCCAGTTCAAGACTTGGATTTAACCTGATTCCGCCCCAGGTGGAGAAGGAAGACCAAAAGTTGGGAGCTGGTTCGGCTGTATTTTTCCTCACTATTTTCTACATGTGCAGGTGGCAAGTTCGAGGAAATTCTGGGGTGCGTATAGGCCGGGGTCACCGACCTCTGTGCTAATTTCACAAAAGCGGAGGTGAAGAACGGGCTTGATAGTTCGGAGCATCTTTAACAGTATGAGTTAGTTATTAGCTCTAAAATAACTTCTTCAATAGTACTAACTTTTAGCACATAGCTCATAACATAAATAGCCTCACATAACACTCTCATATAATCTTGGAATATGTGTATGAGACTAGCTCTTGATCAAGAGATAGCTTTTCTCTCTCTCCTATTAAAATATAAAATAATAGTGCTAGCGATCAGCAGTGTCATGTAGAGCTGAGAGGAAGAGAAGAAGAAAGGGAAATGGATGAATAGGAGGCAATAGGAAGTAACCTCTGCACCTCACAAGATTTCGCCTGTAGACACTCCACTAAACCTGCTGTACCTTGGATTATGGGTGTTCGTATTGGCATTTTATTTCTGACTTCTGTTTATATGACTTTTTGAAATAGTTTCTTCACTTCTCTCATTTTTATCTCTCTCTGAGGATAAAGTATAGAGCCATGGATGCATCTCGCACCCACTCCTCTCACTCCTGTCTTACACATACTAGCTGAATGCTCGGCGTTGCTACGGATTTTTAAAAGAAACTCACGGGTGGTAAAAATTTTTAGAATATGCATACAAACATATTCTAAAAGTTTTTAAATCCGCAACAACACACGGGCATTCAGTTAGTGCAGGTCAATTGTCAAAAGGCAAGAGGAATCAGGGGCATAATTCAAATGATGATGAGTTAATTTTCATCGGTTTCTAACTATATAAATTTCATAGATTTGCATCACCAAGAAAGATTGGATATATAAAAAATTATACAGTCCAAACAGGAGGGGAGGGAGGCGAGAGAGGCCAGGTAAGAGAGGAGGTGGGAGATGGTAACTGTTGGTGAAAGTGGAGAGGAGAGGTAGTTAGATATGAGAGAAGGAGAAGGATGTTAGATAGATGATCAAGATTTCTGGAGGCAACACAAATCTGGCAACTGTTGTAAGGTTCCACTTCTAACTTGAATCAACTTGTCCGTCTTGCTGGCTGAATATGTATTAGTGTTAGACCACGTGGCTAGGTCTAGAATATTATTGTGATGAATAATTGACAATGATTAATTTGTGATGATGAATATTTGGTGATTTTGTTTAGCGGCGTTATGCGAGTTGTGTTGCGTGTGTGCGGATTGACGTTGGTCAAGTTTGGACAAACTTGTGCCGGAAGGATATTCTTTGGTCTTTGCATGTGCAGGTTGAGCTTGGAGACGATCATGGTCGGTGACGAGGTGGACCGGGACTAGGATGGAGAGATCCGAGGTTCGGACGGTCAAGGAGGTCACGAGATGGTCGGGCTCATGCTTGGGGCGCATGGAGATCAAAGGTGGATGATACGTGGAGAAGCTACGGGAGGTGCGGTCCTGGAGGCTTCGACACATGATGCGATGAGTTGAAAAGTCGGAAGGTTGAAAACCCGTGTTAAGAAGGATTTCGGGTCCTTTGAAAATTAGTGGGCTAAAAGCCTGATTAAGATAAAAGGCCTAAATTCAGTTACACGAGTTGTATTAGGGTTGAGAACGGACTTTTAGAATTGGTGTCCGGAGCGGCGGCTGTAAACTAGTTTTGATTACGGCGTCGTTTCCGTGTGAGAGTTGGACATCTCGACGATTAAATAGCCGAGCGGCCGGACGATGAGAAAATTGATACTATGCCACTCCTTTGGAGTGGCTTCGACAAAATGCCACTCTCTAGATGGCAATTGTTAAAATACCATCTAATACATGATTAGCTCTATGATTTGCCATTTTAGAGGATTTAGCCCTTTTATTTTCATTTCTTATTTTTTTTCCACAGAAATTGCATAGGAAATGACCACGTTACCCTCCACACCAATACTCAAAATCACATCTCTCTGCTCGTTCTCCGGAGAACGCGAACGAGGAGAGGGCTTCTCGCCGCCGCCGGCGATCACCGCCGCCCCGCCGTCACGGGCGCCGCGCGCGCGCGCGACGGATCAAGTTGCTTTCCGATCAAGTTGCTTCATTGCTGCATCTTTGGAAATCGACACATGCCCTGCGCAATGTCCAGGCAGCGGTGATCGCAAGAAAACAGCGACGACCTACAAATCGGAGAAGAGGAAGGAGATGGAAGCGAGAGGGCAGGATCCTAGGAAATTCCGACGATCGGTGGATCTATCTCATTGGGCTATTCTACGAGTGCTCGCTCCTTCAAGCTTCCCAATCCAATGTATTATATTCCATGACAAGACTGAAAGCAAGGGTGGATGGAAAATGCGGTGTTTATTTGGTGCATTTTTCATGCAGGCCCAATTGAACTGAGTACTGACTGGTGCAAAGAAATTTGACAATAATACAGCAATGGGATTTAAACTGTACAAAAGCTTCACTAACATCATGTAGTAGTATTCATTATACTTGTAAGTTCAAATGTAGTGAATGAAATGAGAGGTGTTATTTAATGAATAAAATGGCGAGCTCACAGATATGTCAATGGTTTGTTGGCATCAATGCTCTACCAGAGGAATGTGTTTCTGATGGCGCTCTTCCTTTCAGCTCTCTTAAGGCTAGAATTAGCTAATTTGATCTTCCAAGTTGCGTCAGATACTAGCATTTTGCTCCCTTGTGATTATAGGTAACCGTAGCATACAAGGCAAATTATCCATCTCCAGAATGTGCCGTATGACAGGATCGTAGGATGCAATTTTTATAACGCGCCGTCCGTGCGCGCTGCTGGCGCGGCGGGCGCGCCCGCATCGGCGGGGCGGCGGTGACTGCCGGCGGCGGCGGAGAAGCCCTCTCCTCTCGTTCGGCATTCTCCGGAGAACGAATAGAGAGATGTGATTTTGAGTATTGGTGTGGAGGGTAAAGTGATCATTTCCTATGCAATTTCTGTGGAAAAAAAATAAGAAATGAAAATAAAAGGGCTAAATCCTCCAAAATGGCAAATCATAGAGCTAATCATGTATTAGATGATATTTTAACAATTGCCATCTAGAGGGTGGCATTTTATTGAAGCCACTCCAAAGGAGTGGTATAGTATCAATTTTCTCGCCGGACGATAGCGGTACAGAAAAATAGGAAGAAAAGGGTGGCTGCATGCTGTAGACAAGATTGAGCTGATAGATATTTGAGGCGTGCTGTGGTGACTTTTTTGAGAGGAGTTGATTTATTGATTAAACTATTGAGAGCATCTCGTATGAGTACTTGATGGATACAGAGTTTGCATGCATTCATTGCATTGTCTGATGGAAGTTGCGAGCGATTCGTATTGATTCAAGGAAAAAGAAAGCAGTGCTTGCAGCAGACAGCAGCTCGCCTCGGTCCACAGGAGCACACAAGCCTTCGATCTTCAGCTTTTCCCTCGATCCGCGTGGCGTCACAACAGCGGCGATTTTTCCGTCTCGGCGAGTTGCGCTTCTGGCCGAAGTTGAGACAGATTCGTTTTATTCCGAAAAAAAAACAGAGGTAAAAATAATATTTTTATTTCTTTTTGTTGTTTTTTTCTCTCGTTTTATTTGCAGGTTTGAACAACCAGAAAATAGTAGGGTGATATATATATTAAAAAAAAGGGTTTCCGCTGTGCGCTGCAATCATTCACCCCCCTCTGATTGCCATCGACGATCCTACAAGTGGTATCAGAGCAAGGTTGCAATGGCATCAGATCGGGATCGATGTCAATGGAATGCATGTCTCCACATGCTATCATAAGTTTGCTTAACCTGTGCATGCATGACACCATGCTTAAAATTAAATTTTTTTTTTTGAAAATGGAAGAGACTTCCCGCTTCTGCGTTTCCGCACACAGCGATTACATTATTACATAGTTTCAGCTACATTGCTGATGAATCAGGGAAACAAAAAATGCAAAAATTATGCATAACAGAGTCTATTATTAAATTTCCATCCATGGGAAGCAAACAGCTCCAACGCAGTGGTCTCTATTTTGCTGCTCGCTAATTGAAAAGACTCCTTTGTTTCATCATCACGCTGCAGCAATGCCCAAAACCGCAGTCAGTACGTTCCCCTGAAAATAACCTGCATAAAAGTTGTATATTTGCAATTTTGAAAGGTTAGATCATTACGACATCTCCAAATTACCCAACATAAAGCGGAAACCCCAACCAGAATAAATTTCTTCTTTTGTAAATCTAAATTTGATAGCCAACTCCCTAACATATGAGAAACAGAGCTGGGGGATGTTAACTCAGTAGCCATATAAACAGTCCTCCATATTGTCTTGGCAAGATGACAATCAAAGAAAAGATGTTTAATGGTTTCAGTTACAATTACGTAAACAAAGACTTTTGACCGCCTTTCCAATTCCTCTTAATTAGGTTGTCCTTTGTTAAAATAACCCCATTGGAGAAACCAAAGGAAAATCTTGATTTTTAAAGGAATTTTAACTTCCAAATCAATTTATGAGAGAAGGCGTATTTTGATTTATCATGTGAAGATACATAGAATGGACCGTAAATTGACCATTGTTATGTAAGCTCCAAATAAACAAATCTCTCTCGTCAGTTAAATTGATATAAGTGATCTTGGCTACTAAGTCTTCCCATTCATCGAGTTTATCCCCACCGAGCTCTGAAATGAAATATTCAGTGGAGTAGATCTCATAATATTGGCCACTGTATCATGCGAATGATTTGTAATATTATACAGTGCGGGATAGAGGTCTTTGAATGGACGTGTGCCTACCCATGTATCTTCCCAAAATCTTGTTTGAGATCCATCATTAATTTTGAAGGAACCACAAGCCAAAACCTGATCCTTTATTTTCATCAGACCCTTCCAGAAATGAGAGTCATTGGTTTTGACGTGGACTTGAGGTAGAGATTTGGAGCTTAGATACTTGTTCCTAAGCAAAGTTTGCCAAGATCCTTCTCCATTAAGCAAATTTATAATCCACTTGCTTAATAGACATTTATTCTGGACTTGGAGGTCAATGATCCCAAGTCCTCCTTGGTCTTTAGGGCGACATAATGTGTCCCATTTTGCAAGGTGATACTTCTGTTTATCCTTGTCGCCTTGCCAAAAAAAACGAGATCTGTAATAATCTAGTTTTTTAAGAACACCTTTCGGTACTTCAAAAAAGGACATCATGAACATGGGAAGACTGCTAAGCACAGAATTTAGAAGGACTAATCTTCCTCCGTAAGATAAATGCTTCGCTTTCCAGCAAGTCAATTTTTTTTCGAACCTCCCTTCGATGCACCTCCAGTCTACATTATGGAGTTTTTTTATGATGCATAGGTATACCTAAATATCTGAAGGGATATTCACCTGCATCACATCCGAAGAGCTCAATGTATTGATCTTCAAAATCTTATGCTTCGCCATAACAAAAGATTTCGCTCTTATGAAAGTTGATTTTGAGACCGGACAATTGTTCAAAAACATACAACAAAAGTTTCATGTTTTTTGCTTGTTCCAAGTCATGGTTCATAAAGATAATGGTATCGTCTGCATATTGTAGAATTGACAAGCCATCATCTACAAGGTGTGGGATAACCCCCCTTAGTTGTCCATCATCCTGCCTAAAATTAAATGACTGCCATATTTTGAACAAAAAAATCATTGATTGTGTAGTGTGTATAGATACATATATGAACACTACTCGATCATGAACTACGTTTCTTCTCCATGTCTCACGGTTATATTCTTGAAAAATATATGGTCCCTTTCCCGGCAGTTAGAAACATCTGTCTCGCCCAAAGATATGGCTCGATCATGCCGTGTCTCCTTATTAAAAAGGCAACCGAACACGAAAAAAAGTGTGTATGTATGTATGGATGTGTGTACATACACACACACACACACACACACACACACACACACACACACACACACACACACACACACACACACACACATATATATATATATATATATATATATATATATATATATATATATATATATATATAGAGGACAGTGTTTCATGCACCATGGTGCCTAGGCACCAATATCAATACCGTTGATTTGCTTGAGATTATAACGTTTGATGTGGGTATCTTCATATACCCATAAAAAGTATATTTGAGATGTCAAACTCGAAAAATTTAAATTCAACTTCAGTTTAATTAGTTTGAACTATTTTTATGGTATATACTCATCGTAGTTGCATTGAACTCAAAAGTAGTTCAAACTAATTTGAACTGAGTTCAAAACTTATTTACCATAAATATATCAAGGGTATAAAACATTTTCATACCCAAACTCAAAAAATTATCAATCATACACGTGTATCGGATGTTGGTGCCTAGGCACCATGGTGCCTTATGTAATTTTCCTATATATATATATATAGGACGAGTGTTTCATGCACCATGGTGCCTAGGCACCAATATCAATACCCGTTGATTTGCTTCGAGATTCACAACGCGTTTGATGTGGGTATCTTCATATACCCATAAAAAAGTATATTTGAGATGTCAAACTCCGAAAAAATTTAAATTCAACTTCAGTTTAATTAGTTTGAACTATTTTTATGGTATATACTCACTGTAGTTGCATTGAACTCAAAAGTAGTTCAAACTAATTTGAACTGAGTTCAAAACTTACTTACCATAAATATATCAAGGGTATAAAACATTTTCATACCCAAACTCAAAAAAATTATCAATCATACACGTGTATCGGATGTTGGTGCCTAGGCACCATGGTGCCTTATGTAATTTTCCTATATATATATATATATATATATATATATATATATATATATATATATATATATAGTGCAAATGACCTTTTTAGTGGGAACACACAAACTGGAACCAGAGACATCCGATCTAACCTTGCAGCTCGAATCGGCAAAGGTAGGATGCCCCAACTCACTTAATCCATCTATCAGAAAACTCCCTTGCAAGGATGATTTTTTCGTGAATAGACCCCTCATCCATCTCCCTCTTTCCCTCATCCATTCACACAGCCCTCCGTCTCCCTCTCGCCTTCCCCTTCCTCCTGCGGCTCCCTCTCCCTCTCGCCTCCCTCTCCGAAGCCACCCTCCCCGGCCTCCCCAGCGCCACTCCTCGGCCTCCATCACTGCGTCACCCTCTCGCCCCCACACCGTGAAAGATCAAGCTCCATTAAGTGAGTTTTGGTGATAATGACAAATACAATTATGAGGTTTTGGTGATAATGATAAATGCATTTGTGAGACTAACCATATTCATTAATTATAGTATTACTTACTCTCATTTGGATGAAAAGGTGAAGTCAAAGAGGTATGTATTCGAAATCACATTCTTATATTTTAGTGCATTCTTTGGATCCAAAATATAGATTGAACTTCACAAATAGTCCAAAATGAATATGTGCACATTTCTTCATTACACATACTTGTATGTACATATTTAGAGAAAGTTCACTCTATGTTTGAGATTTCATAAGTATTGATCAATGTTTTCTTTAATACACATATTTAGAATCTTTACTTTAAAACATATCCTTTGAGTATATATAACTTGTGTAGTTTATATATACTTGTTCGCAATCAAGTTGTCATCTAACCTCTCTATTATGTATTAATGATTGGATGATTAATGACAACCGGATAAGTAAACTTCGCTTTTAAAGCTTATTTTAGAGTATACAAGTGTTGTGTACATATTGTATACTCACAAATACGATATTTATCTCATTATTTTAATAAGATTGTCATGCATTACCAAAAAGAGAAGATTGTAAAATCTAGTCCCACTATTATGTGTTAATGGTGAAGTTTGGTAATTGATGGTAATTAATTTGTAGATAGGTTAGACTCTACAAATGAGGATGACTTTGAATGACTTCATGTGTTGAAAATCATCAAGTCTAGATGAAAGATGGTTTCATGTGTTGAAAACTATCAAGAAGGAAATGCATTATAAGTTGATGCATGTTCAAGAGGAGATGATCATATGTTGATAATTAAGTCAAGTGAAAACCCATCATGTGTTGATGGAGTTCAAAAAGTAGATGCATCATGAGTTAATGCATGTCAAGACTATGACCCAAGACAAAGGTATGGCTAGTTAGGGCTAAGGATATGTTCCTATTCTTTTATCAGTCTTGGTGTTTGGTTCAAAGACCGGATTAATAGTATAGGTTGTCGTGCTATTAAGATGGGTCATGTCTAGTAGCTTTTTGGCATGAGACTTGTATTTGCGAATGTGTTTTGCAAATAGTTGAAACTCATGTGTTGAATCCTTGTAACATGGGACTATGGGCCTGTTCTTTTTGGCTGCGGCTTATGGCTTTTGGCTGCGGCTTGTGGCTTTTAGTCTGTTTGTACGAGAAATTACATAGTAACAGAAATTAACGTGCGGTTTTTGTCGATATAAATGAAATCGGTAAAGTATGTACTACAATTAACTAGTAGATCCTATCTTAAAAAAATACTTCGTTTAAAAGCTAGTTACTGTAGAAAAGCCGAAAAGCAGCTTTTAGAAACTGAAAAGAACAGGGCCTATACATTGTGAATGTGTTTTGCAAATATTTGAAATCCATCTTTTCATTCTTTATAGTATGAGGGTTACATTTACAAATGTGTTTTGTAAATGGTTGAAACTCATATATATAATCATTGTGTCATGATTCTAAAAGTGTGTAAACATGTTTTGTAACTTGTTGGGAATCATGGATAATCTTTGTGTGCATGATACTATAGTTTGCAAATGTGTTTTGCAAAATCTGTTGAAGTATATGCATTTATCAAGGAAATCAAAACTACCGTAGTGTATTCTGCGGTACTACCGCTGACTGGAACTACCGACGTTATAATCACGGAATTACCTCATCTGTTGGTGATCGAAAGACCTATGTGGTCGAGAACCAACGTGATCGAAGATCGACGTGGTCGATGAACTGTGTGGTCGAAGATCGTAGTGGTCGAAACAAACGTGGTCGAGATCTGTGTGATCGAAACTAGTGTGGTCGAATCCGACGTGGTTGAGATCTGTGTGATCGAAACCAGAGCGGTCGAAACTGATGTGGTCAAGACCTGTGTGGTCGAAATCGACGTGATTAAGATAACGTGATCAAAAATCAATGTAGTGATCAGAGATCTATGTGATCAGAAACTAGCGTGGTTGGAGACCTGTATGGTTGATCCGGACAACGTGGTCGGAGACCAGCGTGGTCGTAGTCCAGTGAAGTCGGAGACCTGTGTTGTTGATCCGGATAGCGTGGTTAAAGACCAGTGTAGTTGACGGTCCGATCGGCTTTGTGTGAGTGGTCCGATCAGCGAGCGAAACTACCGGCTTTATGTGAACAGTACTTCCGATCTGCGGAATGTCCGACTTGTGTAGCTGTACGTTTTTCCAAAGAGGTACATGTATGGCAGTCTTCTCCTCCCCGCAAGAGAGTAGTTCCGCATGTGGGAGCGGTACTTCCAATGATTGGAACTATTGAAAATTGTACGACCGAACTACCGGATTTGACTAGTCCTTTGCTTATACGTGTAGTTTTTATCATTGCGAGGGGAGCGAAAATACCGCAGTTTTTTCATCGGTACTTTCGATAATCCTGATTTTTCAGGGATTTGGCTCCAATGGCTAGTTTTCTTATGTGGGGTATAAACACCCCCTTGTATCCTATTGAAGGTATAGTTGCTCGACCCATTTCTATTCTCTTGAGTTAGTGTGAGGTCCTCCTCTTAATTGTGTAGGTGTTGCACCTTGTGAGCAAGGAGAGTGATCTAGAGTGCATGAGTTGTATCTAGAGTTAGACTTAGTATCCATTTGAGCTTATGCATTTGTTGCACATAGTGTTTAGCGACCCATTTTATATAATTAAATTGATTGCTTATCTTCGTAAGATTTTAAACTTTTGGCATAGACTTAGGTTGTTAGTGCACTTAGGTGAGTCTAATTGATTTAGGCTTTGTTTGTGCTAAAACCAATTTGATTTAAGCTTCCACATATATTTTTAGTTTTAGCTAAATAGATCAAATATAATTAATTTAATTAAAAATTTTAAAAATGACTATTCACTACTTTTAGTCAGCCTCCTCGATCTTACATACCGCCGCCCCCCTCTTTAGGGTTTAGACAACGGCGCCGCCTCCCTCCCCGGCCCTCAGCTCCAACCCCTCCTTTCCTCGAGCTGTGACGTCGCCTTCCTCCCCGGCCCCCGAATTCCCCTAAGCTGCAGTGTCACCTCCCTCCATCACTTAGCCACTCCCCTCGGAGAAGCTTGGCTAGTACAGTTTCTTCCAATTGAATTTATCCTTTATTAGACTGCCACACTCAGCGGTTCATGCATAACGAGATTAGCAGTAACTTTTCTAGCATTGCATTATGAAAGTTACCATTGGACAAAGCAGAAGTTATTAGCACGCCACGATTCGCGTGTAACCGAAGTTTTCCCAATTTGTAAAACATTATTAGCTTGCCCAATTCAAGTCACATGTTATGAAACATTAAGTTGTTGCCAACAATTTTAGTCTAACAATTTTTTTTGTGGTGAGCTAGAAAGTTACTAGCATTTGTGAATGAAGTTATTATCATATACATGTTGAGTTACTGCTAGCATTTAAACTTAGTATTGACAGTAATTGTACGTGTATTTGGAAGTAACTTCACTAACAAACACAAATAACTTTCTGATGCACAGAAAATGTATCTTCCGATATATAGAAAGTTATCACACGAGTAATTGGAGTATTCGAAGAAGTGGTAGAGTGGTTGTGGTCGAAGGTGCAAGTGTTTGTAGTCGAAGTCTCAAGTACTCGTAAGGTTTTGAGTTTGCCTAATGAAGCCAAGTGGATGGTCGAAGTTCGACTTTGAGTGAGAAGTCGAAGAGTATCGGACGGTGTTCAAATAGCAAAGGAGAATTGGATGGCGTTCAAGTAGCAACAAAGATCAGATGGCGTTCGAGTAGCAGTGGGGTATCCAATGACATTCGAGAGGCTTCAAAGCATTGGACAGCATTCGAGTGGTGTTGAAGTGGAGTAAAATTGTCATATACATATTGAGTTACTACCAGCATTTAAATTTACTATTGACAGTAACTGTACGTGTATTGGAAGTAATGTCACTAGCAAATGCAGGTAACTTTCTGGCGCGCAGAAAAGGCACTAACAGAAAAGGTATCTTTCGATATACAGAAAGTTATCACTCATGTAATAATTAGCTATAATCTTCTACTACCAGTGGAGTTACCATCCTCTATACAACAATGCAATTTCGTTGTGATCCATCCAGATTTTCACAACGGTGGGTTCTATTTGGGTAGGATTGAGAGTGATCTCCAAAGCATTTTGGCTATCCGCAATTGTGATTTTGCTTGCCTTGGACGGTGCCCTCCCCATCGTCTTCATTTGCTCTCCTAACACGGAATTTTTGGCGATAATGGGGATTAGTATAAACTACAGAAATAGCATCACAATGATGAATCAGCTGCACTATAGCCAGAATATAAGAAATATCTAACCAAATCGCTAACCCTAGGTATAGCCAGTAAGGTCTTCGGCAACGACTGAGGTCGACGGCGACAACTGATGTGCATAATTAAATCGGATGATTAAGCACTAATAGCTAGGCCTAATGACCTACTATCTGGCCACTGGGCGGCACCAGGCCTACTGTACAGTGGCCAGGCGGCAGTTCATTAGCCCTCAGTCATTAGTTCTTAATTATCTATTTAATTATGTGATGCTTAAATAATGTTTAGAGGTAGCAAAGTGGTGCAAAAAATTACATAAAAATTAAAAAACGTAGCACACTGTATATGGAAGCTCCACAAAAAAACTTGTAATTTTTTACGACCATTTGCTACCTCTAAAAATTCTTAGAGCGGCATATAACTGCTTAATCGCCTAGTTAATTATGTGTCGTTCCAAGAATTTTTAGAGGTAGCAAATTATCTCAAAAAATTGCAAACAAATTATACAACATATCACGATGCCTTAGGAAGCTCCACAAAAAATGTCATAATTTTTTGAGCTTATTTGCTATATTTACAAATTTAAAAAATTATAAATTAGGTAGGTAATTAAACCGGCTTAATCACCTGTCATCTCGTGGGCGGGCGGCAGGCGTCTGCTGTCTGCTCACGGGACAACAAGTGCCATATATCGTCTACTCCGTGCTGCCGTCCGCTTACCGGATGGTATAAACGATATTTTTGTCAATACGGTGCGTATACAGCTATTTTTGTAAATTGACTTTAACTCGTGATATGTGTGCGTGTATCTTCTTTGTAATAGCAAAGAAAGTGACATGAATATAGTACAAAATAATTCATGGCTAGCTAGCAGCAAGGAGGAACCTCGTCGAAGCAATCATTTTTTTTTTTGCATGAAATAGATAGAGGTATAGCACGATCAATTCTTTTTCTTGGTGGTACGGCAGTTCCTTTTTCATAAAGCATTTTGAGTAAATTATGTTTTGCACCATATTTTTAAAAACTTCTTGTTTATATTAATAACTTAGATAAATGACATTAGTACTGACCTTTACATTTGTACCTCTCCTGCGCAAAAGAGTTTTTGGTTGGATTGACGGTTTTTAGGGTTGTATTTGCAGGAGTAGCCTCCGTCGCATGGAAATAACAAAAAGGCGCCTCCACTGTATAGTCACCGTGCAGTGAAGCTCAGAGGCCAACACGTCAGGGAATCACACAGTGACACAGTCGCCATGCGGCCAGGGGCTGCCACACAGCCACCGTGCAGTGAAAGCCATGTGGTGGAGCTCGGTGCCACACGGTGGCCGTGTGACCCCCAATTAGCACACTAGTTAATTGCCATACATTCCTAATTAGGGAATTTATTTTCACATACTACTTGTAGAAATTTTTAGATATAGCAAATGAGCTCAAAAACTTACAATTTTTTTTTGTAAAATCTCCTAACACAACGTGCTTCATTGTGTAATTTATTTATAATTTTATCCATTCTAAAATTTGCTCAAAAATTTATTTAAATAAACTATTTGTAGAAACTTTTAATATATAAAATGAGCACAAAAAATTATGAATTTTTTTATAGATCCTTACACAGTGAACTTGACTATGTAATTTTTACAAAATTTTATATTTTCTAAAATTGTATAGATCTAGCAGTACAAAATCGCATAACACAGGATGCGATATGGCTCACTCGTCTGAGCCACTACTCTGTCCTCGCGGCGTCGAAGGGTGTGGCCTTGTCTTGCACCATTAACATGTTGATTAGCGCATTGAGCAGAGAGAGGGGAACACAGGCAGACAAATGCGCCATGCAGTGGTCGTAGGTACCGTACGGACCCTAATCAGTCTTGCTCTTGCATGCAGCCCGTGCGTGATTTGCCACCTCACACTCAGCATGAGCCATCATGTACATCTTTATCTTGATTATCTAGACTACATAATTGCTCATTGTGAGCATCAGATGGTGTAGCTAGACAGCAGAACTCTTCTTCGTCATTATACTAAATGATGTCTTGTCACTGGTGACACTACTTACCAAAGAACATGATATGGTCTTAGCTACATATCAATAACTCAAGTTAGTTAGAACTTCTATTATGGATCAAAGGACGGAACGTTCTTTTTGGATTTAGGGTAGAAAGTTGTTGAGTACTAGGTTTTGTTTTTTCGTTTGAACTGAGTGACTAAAGTAAAACGCTGCTTTTGGTTGTTGTCCACTGAACGATTCGGTTTTATCTTTTAACTAAAGGTGGTGCTCGATTAGGCTGATTTTTTGTGGCTTATGGCTGAGTTTTCACCGTAGCTGAGTAAAATTACATTATAGCTGATAATAACTTATTTGGCATAATTAAATTTAAAAATAAAAAATGGGTTAGCCCAGCACGTATAATACAAACGAATACGGGGAAAAAGAACCAGCAAAAAATCCGAAAAATCAGAAGAAAAAACAAAATTTAAAAATAGTGAAAATAAACTGAAAATTAAAAACCTAAGTCCAAAACAAGCAGGGCCCAAAGGCTCCGAAGAAAAACTGGCATTGCTCGTCAGCTTTTTCTTCGCGCGGACGGACGAACGAAGAGAAACCGAAGCCGTTTCTCCGGACGAGGATGCACGGACCGTGTCTTTCCATTTGCTGCTGCGCCGAGCCTTAGAGCAAGGCTAATAATACAGTCTTCAGCTGGCTGTATGGACACTTACAGCCCACTTATCAGCCCATTCATATAGTAGTTTACAGCCAGCTGAAGGTTGTATGATCCACCCATTTCTCTCACAAAGTTTCTTGATTCTTGTGCTTCAGCTGGCTGTAAACTTACAGCCCACCTCTCTTCTCTCTCCTCCACCTCAACATACAGCTAGGGGTGAAAACGGATCGGATACGGACGGATAATGCCTCTACCATATTTGTTTTCATATTTTTTTTCGGATACGGATACAAATACGGATAACTCGAATACGAATACAAATACGGATAATATCGAATACAGATACGGATCGAATACGGATCGAAACGAATACGGTTACGAATATTTATCGGAACATGAAAACCCCTTAAACTATACATCCAAAATTAACGAAAATACGTAAATAGTTCATCTTGTCAAAACATTCATGAAATCTAAACAAGCATAGTCTTTTCATCCACAATGACAATATACTCCATAGTCGATCATAACATAACTAAATAAGTAGCAACAACGTGCAATTCATGGAATACACACGATGACATGATAGCAATTTGAACAAACATAAGAACATTTCATTCCTCCATTTCATCCACCAAGTCCTCCATGATAGCAATTTAAACAAGCATAAGAACATTCGGAGACGGCGACGGAGGCGGTCGGCGGAGGAGGAACCCGGCGGAGGGAGGCGGTCGGCGGAGGAGGAACCGGCGGAGGGAGGCGCTGGCGGCGGAGGGAGGCGGTCGGCGGAGGGAGGCGTTGGCGGCGGAGGAACTGGCGGAGGGAGGCGGTCGGCGGAGGAGGAACCCGCGGAGGGAGGCGGTCGGCGGAGGGAGGCGCGGCGCGAGGAACCGCGGAGGGAGGCGGTCGGCGAGAGGAGGCGCCGCGGCGGAGGAACCGGGCGGAGGGAGGCGCGGCGGCGAGGGAGGCGGTCGGCGGAGGGAGGCGCCGGCGCGGAGGAACCGCGGAGGGAGGCGGTCGGGCGGACGGGCGGAGGCAGGGATCTGGAGCCTTGAGTTGGAGGTTTGCAGTGGCGCGGCCGAACCGAACGGAGGCCGATGCGAGTGCAGCGCCAGCGGCCGAAATAACCCTAGTCCACACAATGGCACCAACGGCTGGATCACAAGGAAGCTAGAACGGACGGCTAGATGGGAATGGGCCGTATGGGTGTTGTTGGTTATGGCCTTATGGGCTAAAATCTCGGATATCCGTTTTGAATTATCCGAAAAATCCGTATCCGTATCCGTATTCGACGGATACCAGGCTTACTGTATTCGTATCCGTATCCGATAAAAAAATCCGTATCCGTATCCGATCCGAGAACTATCCGAAAAAAATCCGATCCGACACTATCCGTATCCGTATCCGTCCGGATCCGACGGAAAATATCCGATCCGTTTTCACCCCTACATACAGCCTACTAACAGCCTCTTATTATACTTGCTCTTAGGCCCCGTTTGGCACAGCTCAGCTTCACTAGTGAAGCTGTTTTTTTTAGATTCAGCTTCACGAGCAGCTTCACCGGTGAAGCTAAAGCTATTTTAGAAAATTGTTCACCAACAGCTTCATGCATGGCTGAGAGAGGTCAATTGTCCAAGATGCCCCTGTCTACCTGACTTGTTCTAACATTTGGAGTTGTATATTTGTATATGGTCATATGAATTAAAAAATAATATATTTGAATGAGTATGAATTAAAAATAAAAAAATTAAAATACGTGAACGGGAGAGAGAGCGGTGCGTCTGTGAAAGAAAAAGTGAACGGGATTTTTAGAACTGAGCGGTGCATGCACACCGAGGAGAGAGTGGCAAATACGTGTAAATTTTGTGAACTAAAGGGCATTCGCTTCCTTGGAATATGGGTCCGAGGAGAGAGCTGTGAAAGCTACTTTTTCAGCTTCACATCTCCCTATTCCTTTGTGAGAGCACAAAAAGGAGCTTCATGGGTGAAGCTATTTGCAAAAAGGTATTTGACAAAAAACAGCTCATAATAGTTCATAAAGTTGTTGGTGAAGTTGTACCAAACAGGCCTTAATAAGAGTTCGCCTCGGAGACGGCCTGCTCTCCGCGTGGCGTTGCTTTGACCCGAGGATGACGCGCCGCTGCGTCGCTTTTCCACTGCCACTGGCGCCGCACCGGACGGAAACAAGCCATCGTGTCGCCCAACCCAAGGACAAAGCATATGCCTCTTGCTTTTGCTGCCGCAGGGAATTTCCCCGCTCTCTCCTGCGCAAGGGATAGTCTCAACTAGGGGTGGATATCGAGCCGGCTCGGCTCGGCAAAGCTCGTTAAAGAAGCGGCTCGGCTCGGCTCGGCTCGTTAGCGTAACGAGCTAAAAACCAGGCTTGGCTCGGCTCTGGAAAGCTCTGGGCTCGGCTCGTTAGGCTCGTTAATACAAATTACATATTTTGATTGCTATTATGCAAACATATGAAAGAAACAGAGTATATGTGATGCTTCTACACCCAAGATTAGCTCAAAATGCAAGCAAAAATCACATCATCTCAAGTGCAGATTGCGAATGATCGGCTTACATAGCAAAATCACATCATCACATCACTTTTTCTCGTAATGCATTGCAGCCTAGATATGGAAAACATGCCGATATGTTCGTCACGAACATACCACACTAACCGCTTAACAATTAACATGATACAAAGATGAGACATATTTCCCAAAGACATGGATACCGCAATTTAACCATCTCAAGAATTAGTCTGCAATTGCGGTGACATGTTTGAACTTTGACAAACTATGGAGAAATTGGAGATGTACAAGTGAGTTCTCCACCATCGCAGAACCAGAGGCGAGTAAAGGGGCAGGACTCACCAAGAGGAAGGTGGTTGCATGCTACCGCCGGCATAGCCACGCCTCTAATTACCACCATGCACTCCCCTGCATGGATGGTCGCCACGCACCGTGGCTCGCCAGGCAACTTGCCTCCTACCTAGCACCTCGTGAGCAACCCAAGAAAATCACATCAAAATAACAACCAAAGTAAGGTAGATCGGGTTTGATTCGGGAAGGGACACAGATCCGGGCCCTAGGCCACGGATTCGCCACATCTCACCATGCCGACCGTAGCTTACCGTGCGACGGGCGGGCGGTGAGGCGAGGTCGGCCCATGCGGCACGGAGTAGCACCGCTGGGACCGGAGACGAGAAGAGGAGGCGGCGCAGAAGGGAAGCCGGCAGTGGAGGCGAGAACCGGGAGGGGGAAACGAACCGAGACGGAGAGGCGTCGGTGCAAAGAAGACTCTCCCGACTCTCCCGCGGTGGCTTCACCGATTGCGGCACCTGCGGCCGCGCCGTTGCTGGATTTGAGCCTCGGGATGCCGGCCATGGTGGAGGAGGCGAGAAGGGGATTTCTCGGGACGGAGGAAACGAGAATGAAGACCGAGCGACTGGCGTTGAGATGGGCCGAGCGTTGAGGACATGGGCCACGCCCACGAGAGCCTCGACCGAGCCAGCCGAGCGGCTCGCGAGCCGCCTCGGCTCGGCTCAAGAAGAAACCGAAGCTCAACTCGGCTCGGCTCGGCTCGAAAATTCCACGAGCCGAGCCAAGCCGAGCCGAGCTCAGACGAGCCGAGCGAGCCGCGAGCCACGAGCTTTTTGTCCACCCCTAGTCTCAACTCTTCTCCGTAAACCCAACGACTTTAGATAGATTCTTTTACATTGTAATTTATAATTTAAAATTTTAGTTGTTTATAAGAAATAGTACGTAAAGAAAAATAGTTATATATAATTTTGACCGATATAACTAAATTCAATATATTTTTACTATAATCTCTCTATTAATCCTATCTTAAAAAATATAAGGGTTAAAAATTAGTTGCTGTAACCTTCCGCGAAATTTCTGTGCGCGCTCCGTGAGGCAATCCATGGTCCATACTGTTTTGTCCTTGCGTCATTGATACTAGCCTCATAGGCGCAGCGCCACGCCGCGTCAGTCACCGTGTGTACCGAAGTGAAAGAGGCGATAATTCGTGAGGAGTTTTTTAAAAAAAATTAAAAAAATCGAGGGCACATGTGTATTTTCAAAAAAGTTAAAGGACTTTTTCGCAAAAAACCGAGGGTCTGTACGTAATAAACGAGGACCCGTACGTAATTTAGAAACCGCGGGGCGCTATCCTGCAAAGTGGAGGGACTTGAAAAAAACTGGTAGGGACCTTTTCGCGAGAACCAAGGACCTTTACGTAATTTCGGAAAAACGCAGGGACTTTTTCGCAAAACAGCTCACCAGACCGAACCGAAATTCCTCTGGCCACGCGGCGGGCGGAGCGTGCGCAGGGGCGACATGGCTGCTCTCGCTGGCCGCGAAACCTTCCGGCTTTGTATAGGGGATGATTAGAGCAAGTACAATAGTATAGCCAACTAGTGGCTATAACACTTGTCCATTTCATCTATAACCTTCAAAAAAATAATTCATACAATAAGGTAGCTATTACAATAACTATTTGGCCCCACGTGTAAGAGAGTGAAATGCATATTTTTACGTGTTATAGCTAGCTGTAATTTAGTAGCTAGCTTCCTTCTCTCTCTTCCTTTCTCTCTCTGCCACGTAAGATTTGAATCATATTATATTTACTATAACCTGCTGACTAAGCCTTATTGTACCTGCTCTTAGTGATGACTTTGTACCGCCGGACAGAGCCCTGTACTGTACCCCTGCGGACTTAGCGCCACCTGCCGTTTCGGTCTCGGAGACGACGGACACCGAAGAAACAACGCTGCTCCGTGCGCTTCTTCGGTTTTTCTTGGCGTTGCTTCGTGCGCTCGCTTTTGGCTGGGTCGACGCGACCTGCCTCGGAAGCTAAGGCTCTGGTTGTTACGGTTTGGGTTTTTGTTTCTAGTTTAACTTTTACTATTTAATAATTTTGTCTTTTTTGATTTTTTGAGTTTTTTTACGGTTTTTTTCTTGAACTGTCTATGACGAGCTAAGCTGTTTTTTCTATTTTTAAAATTTTTTAAATTTAATTACGCCAAATAAACCATCGTCAGCTACAGTGTGTCAGCTAGCTACAGTGATTTTCAGCCAAAAGCCACTCAAAATAAGCTCTTTTGAGCAGGGCCAAAAAAAAGACGATGTGCATGAAACGGAAACACCGAGAGGCGATGTTTTTAGTCGGATCTCGTTTACCCCTCTGATTATCTGCTAGGTTCCGATATACATATAATAATTAAACTGAAAAAATACGGTTTCTCTGTTCTCTTACTTGATCTTTTAAAATTAGTTGTAAGCAATTTCAATATAAAGTTAATGTTTTTTTACCAACACACTTGAATTTTAAGTTGATAAGACTAGTTTTAAACCTCGAGTGAAGATTATTTTCGACATACACCGCGAGTGAGCGCGGTGAACAGTAGACACGAAGGCCATGACGACGACGGTGGTGGCCGGCAGCCCCCAGGTCCAAGAACGGTCGTCGTCGTCTAACCGAGTAACCGGTGGGGTTTCGCCGTGGGCCTCGTCGGATGGGACAGGGATCAAGCCATCCTTCGCGTCGTGGTCCTCGTGGATGTTGATGGCGGTGACGGGGACCTCGTCCTCCTTGGCGCCGCTGCCGTCCTGCTCCTTTCCGGCGTCGACGGCCGAGGGAAGGAGCTGATCGCCATCTGTTGTTTCTTCCACAAAAGGATGCATTACGTGTTGGATGCAAGCATCTCTTGAATGGGCTGTGTGTACTAATAAAAGAGGAGTGGGGTCCGGAAAACGTGTGCTAGCTTCACTTTCCATACGCATGAACATGTCGTTTTGGGATTGCCAACTCGGGGTGCACATGTTAGGACATCTCCAATAGTCTGAGTCAGCTAGCTATATGCATATACACATCAACATATATCCTATGTGGAGAAAAGAGAGTATGCAAAAAAATTGAGCCAGCTCTTTCTTAAGAGCGTCCGCAATGGTAATAGCTAGTACTAACTATATAGTCAGCTGACGTAGAGGTGAGAGACAAAAGCAAAGACTATTTTATACTGTTGGACCCACATGCTCCTCTCTCATGTTCTTGGACTACGTGAAATAGATCAGCTATTTGCTCGTCGCTAGTGACTACTCTTTCTCCTACTTTTTCCTTGCCACATCAGATCTAGCTAACTAAATAGCCAGCTGTTGGAGACGCCCTAAGCACTAGTCTATAACGCCAAACGAGGCAGGCTCTATAAATTCTGTGTGTGCATGTAAGTATCAAATAGCTATTCTTATATATAGTTCTTTAGAATGCTAGCTTTAGTGTGTACTATATAAATGATGTGGAAGTCTTAGTTGCTAGCTAGCGCACACAAGTGTAAAGGTATCTCTCAGGTTCATTAGGCCCTGGCCCAATGTACGTACAAACTGTCCGTCTATATTGTACGTTTTCGATTCAAAACTGTCGTATATCTATTTTCTAATGATGTCGTATTCAAAACTCTAAATATCCTAAATTCGTATTTACATCCGATCTTACCATATCTGACTCTAAATCCGAAAAAAATATGAGTTAAGATACGATATAAACAATATTCGTCTGAATCCGATCCAATTGCACCTCTAGAAACAATTGGTTAGTACAATCAACTTAGAGCAAGTTTAATAGTACAAATAGCTGCTACCTCCAATACATTTTCATGTCATCAAAAGATAATGATGCAGTCAACTCATACAATAAGCTGGCTATAAGTTGTCTCCACAAGAGCTCTCAATCATTTAATACATACATGGATATTGATAATTTAATACATGCATGGGTATAGCAATTAGTTCTATGGGTACATGCATGGATAATGCATCTTTTCCTGTGCTATAGCTTGACTCTTGCATGGGAGTCGGTTTGGCTCTCTCTCTCCTTTTTTTCTCCCCTCCACATAGGAGTATGCTGACATGGATTCCCTTGTAGTTAGCACAGTCAGCCTTATTAAACTTGCTCTTATTAAGACTTAACAACTAAAAGGTCACTGGTTCAAATCCCAAAAAGTTATAGTGGAAAGTCCACATAAATAATCCATTAAACCTGGGTTAGTGGGAGTCTAAATTAACACTTCCGTTTACTCGAACCACCACAAGTCTTATACCATTTTTCGATTGCAAGGAAGAAGCATATGCACACATACGTACGAGTGCCCTTTTAGCATATGTCGGAGATAAATTCACAATCTCATGAAATTTCTAATGAAACACACTCACTTGTGTATAATTGATAGGTACCAGGCAGGATTTAAACCTTCCATAACTCTACCACTCATCAAGAGGTGATTCTCTACAAAGGGAATAGTTGTGCCAACCCCGTCTCAATTCATCACACTTCATCTTCTTTCCTTCAAGGTAGACGTTATTGTACATCCATCTGCATGCCACATCCATGGCAGCCAGCGTGGCCGGCAACATTTCTTCTGCCAACATCTTGTGTCCTAACATAAACCAAAGAAACTCCAAACAACTCATGGTGTATATGCACGCGCAGGTTTACAATTTCATCTTGCAAAACCCAAACTCACAGACTAATCGGGCCATTAGACGTATCTGGTCGATCGCAATGTAATCTTCAGAGGGCAGTGCATGCATGCGTTTGATCTGAGACCCTCTTAGAGCTTGTTCAGCACCTCCACCACCTCCTTCATCGCCGGCCGGTTCTTGGGGGACTCCTGCGTGCACCGCCACGCGACGTCCAAGAACGCTTTCACCTCCTCCGTCTTCCCTCCGATCTCCATCCGGCAGTCCACGATCTCCGAAGCGACGCCCGCCTCTACCTTCTCCCTCGCCCATTTCAGCAGCTCCACCTCCTTTCCGCCGCTGATCTTCACCGGCCAGCTCGGCCGCCGGCCGGTCACTATCTCCATCATTAGCACGCCGAAGCTGTACACGTCTGCTTTTGCGCTTGCTCCCACGCCGACGCGAATCTCTGGCGCCATGTACCTGCTTTCCATTGCACAAACGTAAGATTAAATCTTTCTTTTCCTAAAAGAATTGGCATTGTAGATTCAAGTATCCACGTACATTTGCAAGACCCATTTGGAAAATATTTGCCTAGATTACAACTTTTGGCGTAGTTCGTTGAGGTATATGTATCATCTGTTCATTTATGTTTCGATTCTGTTACTATCCAAGTATCAGACCATATTAAACAGCACGTATCAGTATGAGTTGATTATGATGTGTAATTTGCAAGAACGGTGCATTACCCGGCGGTGCCGGCGGCCTGCGTGCTGACGTGCGACACCGCGGGGCCGCCGCTGATGACCCTGGCGTGCCCGAAGTCGGCGAGCTTCGCCTCGAACCCCTTGTCGAGCAGGACGTTGCTGGCCTTGATGTCGCGGTGGATCACGGACGGGTGGCAGTCGTGGTGCAGGAACGCGAGCGCGGCCGCGGCGCCGCGGGTGATGCGGAGGCGCGCGGGCCACGGGAGCGGGTCGGCGGCGTCGCCGTGGAGCCAGGCGTCGAGGCTGCCGCGCTCGAGGAGCTCGTAGACGAGCAGTCGGTCGCGGCCGGCGACGCAGTAACCGAGCAGGCGCGCGAGGTTGGGGTGGCTGAGGATGCCGAGGACCTCCAGCTCGGCGCGGAACTCGCGGTTGCCGGCGCCAGCGGCGTGGTCAGCGGAGAGGCGCTTGACGGCGACGGCCGATCCGCCGTCGGGGAGGACGGCGCTGTACACGAAGCCGAAGCTGCCGTCGCCGATGATGTTGTCCGGGGAGAAGTTGCCGGTGGCCTTGGCGAGATCATCGAGGGAGAGCTTCTTGAGGGAGGAGTCGATTTTCGAGCCGTACAGCGACCACGAGGAGAGCTCGGATATCCCGGCGGGGGCGGAGACGGGGAGCGGCGCCGACGAGCAGCTGTGGCGGGGCTTGAGGAGGCGGTTCTTGCTGCGGCGGCAGAGGAAGGCGAGGAGGAGGCAGGGGACGGAGATGGCAACGAAGGCGGCCACGGCCGCGATCAGGGCTTGGAACGGGCCGTCCATGGGCTATGTATCTCGGTGAGTGGGAGGAGGAGGAGGAGGGGGGGAGCTCTTGATTCGTGGGAGGAAGAGGGAGCCGACGAGGAAGAGCAGGAAGTCGTCCATGAAGTCAATAGTGTTCGGCAGGTTGCGGTTGACTATTTCTCCGTCTCTCACTCGGTGTGGAGGACGACTTTGACTGGCGATCTACCTTGGTCCCTTTTCCACTTAGCTCCACCTGGAGGAAAAGGGTTCATGGATATTGATCACATCGAGTAAACGTATACAATGATTAAAACAACACTCAATGCAATTTGAATAAGCTAAGACCATGTATAATAATAATATAATATCGGTTATTTATAAACCTTGTTATGTAAGATACGAGATGATGTAAAGGAGAAAGAAGAAGCGCATAGAATTACTATCTCTTATAATTTTTTTAAATAATCAATTTATTATTCGAAATTATAAAAATATAACTATAATTTCAATTTTTACACTTTTAAAGTTGGACGACTTAATATAGTCGCTCAACCGTTAAACGACACATAGTCAAATTACCCAATGATTCAATGACTTAATATTGTCGTCCAACCGTTGGACGATTACTGGTTTTAACTATTCCATTGTGTACTTGACGAGGTTGCGTGCAAAGTTTGTGTCTTTTCTAGAATTGCAACCTTCCTATGGCTAATTAGGCATGTTCTTATGGGGATTTTCTTCGACCCTATCGATTCCTCTGACCCAATCACTGTTCATCATAAAAAAAAAGAAATTATAAAAATATAACTATAATTTCAATTTTTACACTTTTAAAGTTGGACGACTTAATATAGTCGTCTAACCGTTAAACGACACATAGTCAAATTACCCAATGATTCAATGACTTAATATTGTCGTCCAACCGTTGGACGATTACTGGTTTTAACTATTCCATTGTGTACATACCTGCACACGTCAGCGGAACCCGACATGATAAACTAGCGGTCACCCAGCAGCTCCCCAAGATAACCAAACGGACGTAATTACCTCGAGAATAAACGAACGAATGCATCCAGCATCGGCACAGTAGAGAAGCATAGATGCCGATGAATACACAGGAGGCATGAACTGATTCCACATGTTGACGATAATACACTCCACTACTGGGTGCTGAGTTATTTGCTGGGGACTGACTGACCTAGCTACAAAAACCACGAGTAAGCCACAAAATTGCCCAACAGGCCGCACAGCACCGAAAGTAGTATCTGATGGGCACACAGATTCATGTCCGAAGACCCCCACACAGAGGATGGAATACAAAGAGCAAACGATATCAGATAATTGAGCACATCGGTGCTAGCTTGACCACGCCTAATTATAAGCGTTTGCCACGCCCCGCGTTTCATCTAGCCTCGACCACGCCCACGGCCTCGCCCGCGCCATGGCCCCCCTCTTCTTCCCCAGCCACGCCCTGCGATGCCATGGAATCCAAGCCATGAGAAGTATGACGAGCACAATCATGTAAACATGTTATGCCAGACTCAGCTTACCACGGCCTGGAGGGGGGTACTGATATTCGTCCGGTTCATCGAAGTATTCATCCTGATCTTCATGGTAGTCACCCCTGCCGCCATAACCACCGCGTCTGCCACCTCCGTAGTATCCCTGATCTCCGTAGTCACCCCTGCCGCCATAACCACCGCGTCTGCCACCTCCATAGTATCCCTGATCTTCGTAGTCACCCCTGCCACCATAACCACCGCGCCTGCCACCTCCGTAGTATTCCTGATCTTCGTAGTCAACCCTGCTGCCATAACCACTTCGCCTGCCACCTCCGTAGTATCCACGCCTCTTCCTCTTAGTCGGCCTCTCCCTCTCCTCTACTGTTATAATAACCTCTTTCCTCCTCCCACTCTTCACCACCCCAATCATTAGCAGGGGGTCCATTGCTCATAGCTGTACACATTTACCATGCAAGAATTATCAAACATAACTTCTTGCCCGTAAGACTTCAAAGAAAATGAGGCACGCAGTCAGGCTAAATTTATAGATGGAAGGCACAAACTGAATCCTGAAATGCAGCTATCTCATTTAAAACTGAGGCACTATGAATCGAAGTGCCAGAAACCAGTTTTAAGGTGGTGGGTAAAGAAGCAGATACATGTGACAAGTAAAGGATTGCCATGGAGTATTGTGCAAGGCAAGACGGTATAATTTCGCAATATGGCATGCTGAAATAATAACAGATACTGTAGAGGACTATGGGTTGCTTTTCAAAAGTTTTGTGCTCATAAAAGACAGAAGAAAAATACCTCCGCCCCTGCCTCTTCTGCCACCACCACGACCTCTTCCACGACCACCAGGAAAGGATTCTATATTGCCATGAGGGAAATTATAATCAGATGGTCATACTAGTCATATAAATTTGGTGGAGAGAGTCAAGTGAGAACACCACCTTTATGATCATAGTCAAAAGCAAGCTTCACCTCTTCAACTGGGATAGGTGGCTGGTACCTAAGGGCATAACAGATCATCATCAATAATGAGCATACAAATTGACAACGAATTTCAAATAACAAAAGCATAAGCAGACAAGGGAATGCAAAGTGCCTGAATGTGAATTAAGTCTGTCTGTACGAGTGAGAGGACAGGGTTTGACTTACCCTGGAGATGATGCATCCAATGCTTTCTTGGACAATGTTACGACGATCATTGATACATGGCGTGTTGTCTCTAGGCTGTGGTGAGAAGTGCATTAGTGTCACAGTAAGTCTTTCTTCTGAAGAAAGGAATAAATGTATATCCTTACGGGAGAAGGCCTTCTTCCAAAGGTTCCCATGTGTCGGTGATACCAATGGATTCAGTAGACGTATTCTGATGGAGGCCACCAATCCTTCTCTGGATGAACAATTAGGTGTCAGTTGGCAAAACAAACAATCGCTTCAATAACTGGTATTATAAGGCAGAGGAGGTTATTACGATTAACCTTGATCAATTCAACAACCATGACCGTCTTATTTATGGCTCGTCCCATGGCTTTGATAATAATCTCGTCATGCCCATTTTCCTGAAAAATAGATGGGAACAGTAAATATATAATTGGAACAAAAAAATGTGGTTCAATTAGGCATTCAACCAGAACTAAATCAGGATTCATGATACTGTATAGGGATCTGAAAGGGGTCATATGTCATTGTTGGCCACCGACCACCAAACAAATTTCCAGGAAAAAAATGAACGAGATAACAAGCTGAAGAAACAGCATATGCAAATGACAATGGCATCTTTTCTACAACTGTGTGAACTGTAGACAAGTTTGCATCATTTCATCAAACTGATAAGCTTCACATAGTTCATGTGTCAAGATCAAACCGGTAAGTAGTAGGCAGAAAGACAAAATGATAAGGTTCACAAAGTTAATGGGAAGTAATGGACATAAAGAAGCATTAGGAAATATGAACCAAGAAGGCCCATGATCTCCTCTGAGGTACTGCAAGGGCAACAAACCATGTACTATGATGTCATAAGTCGTAACAGCAAAATACCAGACTTTAAAAATCCAAAGGGATCTACAATTGAGCAGAAAATTTAAGGTGTGACAAAGAAAATTTGGAACCTTTTAAGCCAAATAAATTTATCATTAGACCAATTCTTTACTATTTAATAAGTTTAAGTTAGTAGTTGGTGCATTCTCCTTCCTCCCTTCTCAACCGTCCGATCTGAATACTGAAATCTTGACCATCTATCTAACATCCCTCTCCCTCTCTCTCATATCTAACTACCCCTCCTCTCCACTTCCACCAACAGTTACCATCTCCCACCTCTTCTTCTACCCGGCCTCTCTCGCCTCCCTCCCCTCCTGCTCCGCTTGCTTCCGCTCCCTCTCCGCTTCACCTCCCCACGCCCCATGCCCTCCCGCCCGGGCGCCGTCTCGCTCCCGGCCGACGTCCGCCCACGACACGCGGTGCAGGAACGGGATGCACAACGAGGACGATGGCGCGGGGTGAGGGAGGAAGGAGGAGGTGAGGAGGTGGGGCAGGGAGAGGAGGTACGGGGAGAGGTGGACGCCGACGGCGAGGGAGATGAAGAGCGCGCCAGAGAAGAAGAGCACCTTGTTGCGGCTGAGGTGCTAGCCCACGATCCCCATGGGGACGAACAGCACCACGCAGGCCGCGAGCACGCTCGCCTGAGCCGCGGCGGACACCATCGACCGGCCAGCCTCGCGCGTGAGCAAGGGGCCACCAGATCTGGGCCTCGCTAGAGGGGACGAGATCGCATGAGGAGGTTAGGTGGGCCGGCGATCGAGCGGCGTGGCGTGGAGCGGAAGCGAGAAGCAGAGAGGGGGCGTCGCGTGGTGGGTTGGTGGGGTTCGACAGGGTGGGGGAGCGGAGCGGAAGGTCGGCGGGATGGAAACAGCGGAACGGCAAGCGGCGGTGGGGGGCTGGCTGGCTCCGGTGCTTTCACGCTTGGAGTTGGCCGAGTCGGGCGCGTGCGCGGCGCCAACAGGACCGACCCCTAGGCGTTGGCACCAGCCGCTCGGCCCTGGTTTTCGTTTGTAAAAAGATAGTGAGATGTGAGGATGGTTATTTAGATTAGTGAAGTTATTGTTTTACTAATGGCGTGTGTTTTTCTTCTGCTTTGTTAAGTGAGAACAAAAATGATGACAGGTCAATTCCAATGCTACTCTCTCTACACCGTAATACTAACTGAATGCCCGTGCATTGCTATGGATTTTAAAATTTTATCATACTATATGTTCTAAAACTAACGGATGGTAAAATTTGTTGAAACGTGCATACAAATATGTTCTCATTTTTTTTAAATCCGTAGCAACGCACGGGCATTCAGCTAGTAACATTGAAGGTTCGAGTCAAGCAAGTGCGGAATTTAAGAAAATCAAACAATTTATTACAGTGATGAAAAGAAACACTTATGGCAGATAAAAGCATACACATGAGTGCAGCACATCCAGGGGTGACCCTAAAAATATCCCCACTATCCAGAATTTCAGGATTGCAAAACAATTCCCAGCAATCGTTAAGCATAGCATACAAAAGATTGATGTTTATTCTATGCCAGATAACAACAAAGCCAAGACTAGATCATAGTACTGGGGTTACCTCAAGCAACGACATCCCGTAGCTGATATAGTTCCTCATCCTCCCCTGTGCAGTGATCCTGATCTCATTCTCACTAATAGGTGTCTCATTCTGAGGCTTCTCCACCCTTTGGTATCTATCCATGCCTAAGAACGAATTGACATAAACCTCAGCACGATAATACCCAAGCGACCACCAGAGAAGTTACTTCTAGACGACAGTAACATGAAGTATGTAGAAATAAGATAGGCATAGTTCACTTTATGTGCACACACTGGTGAGGATTCCAAAAGATCAGTGAAATTCAAACAAAAGCTTTCCTCGCGTGCCTCATTGAAGATTCAAAGGAAAAGCACTATAAAGTGATAAAATGCTGTAAGAAATTACATCTGCAGTACAAGAAAAACGAGATGGGACTTTTAAGACACTAGATCAAGTTAGGTGAGCACCAAATCTGATAAGTGAGACAGCCACTAATTATGTCACTTTCATGCCCAAACGCCTCGGAAAAACAAGACTAGTGTTCGAAACAGTAGATCACAGGCATACAAACTGCAAAGAAAATTGAAATAGACCTAGAAATAGTTTACTGCAGGTCACCGATTCGAGTTTACTCAAAACAACAAGCACAAACTGAACTAAAACCCCACGCACATTCTACTGCCCAGAAAACATGGCGTTACAGCCTAGTAACTGGCAGCCGCAACAAAGCCAAGCTAATCAATCCTTGAGCAATAACATAACAAAGACTTATCCGCCAGGAGCAGACACGTCCACAAGCGAGGTCCCCCGAGCAGCGCACCCCCACACCCCAAAACCCCAAAATTTTCTTCCTCCTGAAATCCGCATCACCGAACCCCACAACCTGGAAGCGCGGCGCGCTACAACGACACAGCACATGCACGCAAAAAAAAAAAAAAAGAGGCGCTGCGGAACCGCACACGCAAGGACCAAATCGAGCCCTAAGTCAACCGCGCTAACATCACTACGCGCGCTCCGCGGGGGCATTGAACCCGGTGGACGAAGACTCGAATCCGCGGGCGGATTGACGCGACCCCAGCCCCTAATCGCACGAAACGACGACGAATCGAGGGAGGGGAGAGGAGGAGGAGAGGGAGGAGGGAAAAAACCGCACCTTTCGATTTGCTCGTCGTTGCTTCTCCGCCTCCGCTTCTGCCCGCGTGAGGAGAGAGAACGGGAGGAGGGAGTTTTCAGGTGGTTGCGTCGTCCTTACACAGTGGCGTGTGGGCTGGGCTTAAGGTTTTCATTTTACCCTCCGGGTTGGGTGGACCCGGTGCACGGAGATCCCGCACGTGGCACGATTTTGGCCGTTCGTTTTGGCCCAGGGCAGGGACTGTGGTTACCGTCGGGTGGGATAGGGCGCCATTTCTGAGGATAAATAGGGTCAGGGTTTCACTGGCAAATGGAACCGCAACTAGTGAGTGGAACACACGTCTAAGTGAGACCGTACCACCTAAAACAAAATAGCACAAGATTGTTCGTATTGAGTGCAATCGATGATTTTTAGCTGTGTCTGATGGTAAGAGCGGATCCCATGAACTAGGATTGGAGTCCGATGACACCAATACAATCCAGCCATCCGAGGAAGAGCCCCTATGTATATTGTGGGTGAACCCAATGGGATAAAACCAAGTGACCCCTACACCCTCGATTCATCAGCCCAGTGCCCCAATTTTTCCATATACAGCCTAGCTACACAAGGCATCAACCCACCTAGGGGTGCAAGTGGACAACGCAAACCCACACATATCGTCATCGCTTCCATCGAAGCCTTTGACTCCTAGGCACTTGTGAGTTGCGAGTCACTCCTTAGCCGAACTCTAGCTGCCGCCTCGTCCACCAATGTTCCCATGGACAGCATGACTCCTCCACTGACTTGGCAATGGCGACGCCATCCCCATGCATCCACTGTCAACAGCGCCCTCTTTTTTGTCGTTGCCCCATCGTTGGTGTCTCCTCCTCCGTCAAGGTCAAACCTCAAGTATGTTGCTTCTGTGATGATGGCATTGGTGATTGGATTCGTTTCTTGGCCGCTCACTTATACGTCAAATTAATTGGTAGTCAGTTGATTCTTGCTAATCTTGTTTGGGATGGAGAAGGGGAAGTAGACGTAGAGGTAGAGGCGGGTGTGCGGTAGACTTGTTGATCTCATTTGGGATGGAGAAGGGGAGGTATGCTTGTGAAAATTGTAGACAAGAAGGGGGAATTGCCCACATTGTCAGCTAATTCTTGTTGATTTTTTGTCAACTCCAGTAGATTTTTTGTTAAACTATCCAATTCACCTACAACGAAGCCTCTAGTGCATTTGTGTTCTTCTTGCCTTGCTAGAGATCGATCTTATCTAGTAATCTAATCTAGGTATGGCCTTATAAGGTTAACAGTTAAGAGTAAGCATTTGTCTTGACTTTTTCTTGATGCTTCTAGGTAATGGAACGATTTTTGAAAAGAAAACTATCATTAGATACTAATGCAAGGACTTCAAGGCAACTTAGGCAAGATGCATTTCAAATGCTACTAATCTCACAAAATCTTCGTTGCCAAGAGATATTAATTTTAGATGAACTTCCTTATGATCAGGCTGATCGGAAAAGAATTCTACAATACAGTAAGAATCCAAAGAAACAGGATGAGATAAGGCAACGATATTTAACTAGAGGATCTTATAGGCCACAGATAACATTGAATTCTATTATTGAAAAAATCCACCTATTGTCAAGGCTGCAATGGAAAAGTGTCATGCCTAAGCAAGTGAGCAGTGTGTGCGCTTATGGTGGAGTCCATGGGGCAACGGGGCATAATGGCATATATTCCAATACTGTGCTGTGCCGAGCGACCGGACATAACTAATATGAAGCTAGGCCAATGGAATACTAACAGCTGTCCCACTAATTAGTTTAATGGAGGCTTACTCTTTGTATAAAAGTACCCATACATTTTGCAATATCTGTCCAATTTCTTAGGATATTTTTTAATATTTGCCCATTGAGTAAATTAAGTAGTAGTTATTGTAATATTAAAAAGGAAGAAGCCCATTTTACCCCTCAACTTATGCCCCTAGTCCGATGTACACTTTCAACTATAAAACCATTCACTTTTCACCCCAACTAACAAAACCGGTACAAATCGCCCACTTTACCTAAAACTACCCCGGGTTTGACTAGGTTGGCATCTATGTGTTCAAGTTTTGATAGCATGGCATCCATGTGAGTTTATAGTCTTCTCTTTCCTTGCTCCCCCTCTCCTACAGAGATATTTTACCTCTCTCCCTCTCCTGTCCAAGCGTTGCCGCTCCACTCCTCGGTCAGGCCCACGCAGATCTAGTCTCTACCACATTTTTCTAGCCTCGGCACCACAGACCTTGCTTGCCCCGACACCTTCTTGCCTGGCCCCAGCTTTGGTGCTCTCGCCACCATCGGGATCTGGCCAGATCTAGCCACTAGCATCCGGATACGATCAGTAGCATCGCCCTCACCTGATGCTAGCACCGTCCCTGCTTGATCATCGCTACTTGGCCGATGTCACCATGCCATCAATCACCCGATCTCCTCATTCGTCGGACCGGAGTTCAAATCCTCACACTAGGAGACACCTCTCAACCTTGGCAACAGAATCCCTCAACAAATGTTTTCATTTGCCCACCAAGTCGTCACCGATTGCATCTTCTTCCTTACGTCCAATGAACCGTCACCGCATTATCTATCTCGACATCCGGTGAGTTCCAGTGCAAGCAGCACATAGGTAGAGTAACATGGGCATGATGAGGCAGCAAGCCACCTCCACGACGGCACGACCGTGCAGGGGCGGAGCCAACCATTCGGGTAGGGTGGGCACCTGGCCGGGCTTGCCGGCGTCGAGCCCTTGGACCTCCAGTGAGTCCCATTGTCGATGGACTGGAGTTGGCAAGCAGGCATGTGCGCCTGTGCGGTATTGCGGTGGGCCAGCCTATTGGCTGCTATGTGGGCGCTGGGCCATGGCCATCAGATGGAAGCTCAAACCAAAAGGCTGAAACAAGAGTTGAAGAGCAGGGTGCAAGTGTCCCACACCCCACGCAGTCGCACAGATCCAGATTTGGGATTCCATCCCTTGATCCCCAATTCCCCCACAGGTAGCCATAGGCGCGATGGCACGAGGCTGATGCCTGGCACGCAGCTAGGCGGTAGAGCGGGCTGCGGCAGGGCACAGCCGCACGGAGCAAAGGGTTGCGTGGCAAACTTGATCATACAAGTGGTAGTGAGGCATATATCTCTTGTATCTTCCAATCTTGCATGGACTTTTTTCCATTTGAATTGATATCTTGCTTCCAATCTCCCCCATCTACAAGTGCTTCTTTATCCATGGATCTACTTATGTAGCCTTTTGCTGTTTCGTGGTTCTTGATTCGCCAGCTGATCAAATCTACAAGATGAATTGATGAAATACTAAAAATGGCTAGATTCTGGTAGTAGGATTTTATCAAATGTTAGCTAAATCTGGAATGGCCACATTTCTGGCTCACGCTATTGTTATTGCTCTATCTATAAGATCTGGCTCACGTTCATGTTATAGGCAAGCTAGAACTAAACAAACTACAATATTTTTTGGGGATCCAAATGGGCTTAAGCCCAGAATGGCACGATATGTTAGCCATATTAAAACGTGCCCAGGCTATAAATTTTTCCTGGCTTCGCCCTACTACCGTGTACGCACCTGCACTGTTGTTCTCCATATCCACCACAGCACCTCCGTGTAGTGTTGAGGACTTAGGGTTGTAGGAACTAGAGATATGGGGAGAGGGAGGAGATGGCTGTGAAAGCAGCAACCTTGGTAGAAGGCACAAGCTGTTGGTGTCCATGGGTATTAGGGAGGAAGAGAGTGATAGATTTTGTTGAAATCTTGAAACTTAAGGTATAGGAAGAGACATGAGGAAGAAGATACCACCTGAGCTATACTTGTAGATAGGGAAGCCATGTCAGTAAAACTAGAACACATAGATGCCACGTCGGCAAAACCTGGGTGGTTTTGGGTGAAGGGGATGATTTGCATCAGTTTTACTAGTTAAGGTGGAAAGTGAACTGTTATGTAGTTGTGGGTGTAAATTGGACTCAAGGCATAAGTTGAGAGGGGCAAAGTGGATTTCTTCCTATTAAAAAACCTATCTATTATAATATTTTCACTACCTACTCCCAATTTGATGCTAAAAAGGAAGCTTGAGTAGTTGTATGTTACTAGCGATATGTAGTGGCACCAGACGGTGGCTTAAGAGTCAATGCCTCATAGAGTTAGAGCCTCTAGGCAGCATTGACAATTTATGGCACCTAAGGAAATGTCGTAGCGAGGCTCGCATGACTTAGAGCATGCACAATACACAGTAGCCCCAAGTGGTAGCCCATGAAAAAAAAGATATGCCACATCAGTTCAAGCTACTTCACACATAAATTGTCCATAATGATGGTGGTGTGGGTTATCTGTGTTGCAGCCTGAAAACTTTTCCATTTTAGCCCCTATATTATTCTAATGTGCTAGTGAGGTCAAATATTTTCATATGGAGCCCTAAGAGACTAAGAGTAGAAAACAAATTAAACCACCACCCTTAGGTTAGGCCCAAAGTCAACCACACACCACCCGTCCTTTTTTCTCGTCTCATTGGGAGTGGAAACGGATCGAATACAAAATGAATAGTATCCTTATCATATTCGTATTTTATAAATAAATACAAATATAATTTTGAATATTCTCAAATATAAATACGAATTGAATATTGTAACGAATACGAATTCGAATCAAATATCTACTCAATTCGGTCGAATCCGGATATCCTTACAACTTATGTAGTATGAAGATATTGATGAAAATTTATCCTCGTACAATCCTGCTTAATCATTCTAATTCATTTACTTCACCTAAAAAACACGAATTCATATTAAATTTTAAAAAACTTATCCAAATAATTAATCATATTGTAATAAAATATGTATATTATTTCGTCGAATATGAATACAAATGGTCTAAATAACATTTTAGATGGTAAAAGTCTATACCATGTTTGCATCTATATTTTTATAAGAATTCGAATATAAATAAGAGAAATTATTAATTAAATAAAAAATATATACCATATTCATATCATTTAGGATATAGTAGCTGAATAATACGAATAATTTATATCTATTTCCCACCCCTATGTCTCACTCGGACGACACTGTCCTCTACGCGTGATGCCTCTTTGCCCTCCCACATTTTTTTTCTCTTGCTAGCCAGCTCACCAAGCGCCACCGTTGTGATTTCGTCGTCCGTTGCCATTGCTCCCGACTGGATCTGGCTGGAGCCGACCACACGCCTCCTCTGGCGCATGTCTTCTTCGTCGGCCTCCACCCAAGCTTGTCATCGTACTCCGCCTCTGTCCGAGTTCACCGTCGTCCTCTGCATCCGCCCAAGTTCACCGTCATCCTTCGCCACGGTCGTAGGTTCGTCGCCGTTTAGATCCATTCGGATTTGGTCGCAAGCACCCAGATTCGGCCGGATCCGATCCCCATTGTCGTCTTCGTCTTCCCCGACGGCGGTAGTCATTGTCTTCCCAGACGATGCGGTGGTTCTTTGTGGCTACCGAGGATGGCGAAGGATACGAGCGATACGTTAATCCTTCATTGTTATACTTCATTACAATCAGTACAACTCTAGTCATCTAGACAATATCTAATTGGCCCTGCACTATTTTATGTGCAGGGAACAACGCATGTCAACATGTAAGCGCATAAATTTGTCTTACACCCTGCTTATTTTGGCTTATGCAGATGGCTTATTTTTTACTATTTATAAATTTTGTTTTTTTTCTGCCTTTTCTTTTTTTGTCTTTTTGGGCTTTTTGCCGTTTCCTTTTTCCATATTTATTTGTATTATACAACATAAGCTAGTATGTTTTTCTATTTTTAAATTTTTTAAATTTAATTATACTAAATAAACTACCATCTGTTACAGTGCAAAATAAACCAGCTACAGTAAAAATAAGTCATAAGCCAGACTCCTTCAGCAAGAACTCGCACGGCATCTCCAACCTCAAGGCAGTAAGCAACCGACAGAAACGCCGTCTTAGCTTGTTTTACCACACCGACAGCAGCAAGAACAGACATCTCAAACCGCAAGGCAGTAAGCAACCAGCAAAATCGCACAAACAGGTTTAATTCATAGGCGTCAAGACAGTTAAATAAATCATAGACAAAGCAGAACTGAGCACCAATGCTTAGATAACAAGATTGTCAAAACACTCGCTACAAAACTTGGGGCAGTAAAAAGGAAAAGCAAAGGAACAGGTATCAGGCGATGATCGTTTTGACAAATGATATTTGATGCGGCACGGTAACTTAGGCCTTGAGCTTGCCGAAGAACCTCTGCTTCTCCTCGGTGGTCTGGAAGCGGCCGTGCCCAAACTTGGAAGAGGTGTCGACGAACTTGAGCTTGATCTCCTCAAGGGCCAAACGAGAGGTCTGCTTGAGCAGGGACTGGCGGAGGGTAACGACTCTCTTCTTCGGGCCAACGCAGCAACCCTTGATCATGAGGTAGTCGCCCTTAACAACACCATAGTGGGGGAAGCCACCCATGGGAGTGATGTCCTTCTCAGTCCTGTAAGAACAAGCATTCAGTAAAACAAGATCATAGTGAACGGTCCTGACACGATATGCCTACACAATCTTATCAATTGAGTATGACAAATAACTTTTTATGTGCAGAACTCAGAAGTGATGATAGAAGACAGTGCAAAAAAGTTGCAAGATATTTTGCAGAGTTTGCCGCATGAAACAGCTCACAAACAAAAACCTACCTGTCAAACTCAGTGCAGGCAGCATGGGTTTCCTGTCCGGCCTTGCCAATCTTGTAAACCTTCTTGTTCATCTCAGTGCGGTGGTGATATCCATTCTGACCAGCACGAGCAACAGTGTAGGAAACCCTAGCAGGGTGCCAGGCACCAATACAGGCAACCTTGCGGAGACCCCTGTGGGTCTTGCGAGGAAGGCGGGTAACGCCCCAACGGGTGACAACACCTTCATAACCCTTACCCTTGGTGACACCAATGATGTCAATCATCTCATCCTTCTGGAAGACAGCATCAATTGGGACTTCCTTCTCAAAGAATTTATAGCCATAGTCCACCTTATCTGCAATGGTTCCACCATTGATCTGGATCTCCATGAGGTGAGCCTTCTTCTGCTTCAAGCCCTTCATCTTCCTAATCTGCATCACATAGATAACAAAAGGTAAGCAACATTTGCAATGATTGGTATAATTTCGTATTAGATACAATGTTTAAGAAGGCGCTAGGCGGGCGGCGAGGTGGGGCCTAATCTGCATCACATAGATAACAAAAGGCAAGCAACATTTGCAATGATTGGTATAATTTCATATTAGATGCAATGTTCAAGAAGGCGCTAGGCGGGCGACGAGGTGGGGCCTAGCGCCTAGGCGGCCGAATTAAAAATAAAGATAGTAGGTGAAAATAAACAATCGTGTATATATATTTGCTGTTTAGATGAAGAAAATTGTTACCTTGAGCAACAATGATCAGTGTTACCAGGATTTGAGTGTCCGATTCAGCAAATTTTTGAAATTAAGATTCTAGGATTCGCCTAATATATATATTTAGGGAGGTCTAGATTAAAAGAAATCTATTGAGAAAAAAGTCTATTCGGAATTTTTAAAAACCGGAGGACTAAATAAAAAAAACCCAACAACCCGACCCCGCCGCCTATACCTATCTAACCGACCGGCGCGACCGCTAACCCTAACCCGACGCCTCCCACGCGTTGCTCCCTCCGCGGCTCCACGCCGCCCCATCCCCGCTGCCCATTCCACGTCACCCCCTCCGCGCGCCTCCCCCGCCACCTGACATCTCCCTCACCGGCGGCCACGGGAGCGGCAACAGCGGGATCTGGCGCAGGGAGTCCGGATCCAGCGGCGGCGACCATGGGAGCAGCGGACGAGCGGGGGAAGATGTCCCCTCAGCCGGAGGAGAGGCGAGGTAGAGAAGATGGCGCGTCCGGAGGGAAAATGGTGATACGGAATCTGGCGAGTCGACGGCGGCGGCGGCGGCCTCGTATGCGGTAACTCTTTTCCCCATCCTCGTCGCTCCCTTTGCACCGCCCCATCCGCCGCACCTAGGCCGCCTGGCCCCGCGTTGGACCGCCTTGGTCCCGCCTTGGACCGCCTCGCCGCCTGGCCCCGCGTTGGACCACCTTGGTCCCACCTTGGACCGCCTGGCCGCCTGGCCCCGCGTTGGACCGCCTTGGACTGCCTCGCCACCCGACTAAGGGCCAAGGACGGGCAGCACCCTGCTGCCCAACGCCTATGCGGCGCCTAGACGGCCGCCCAGGTCGCCTTCTTGAACAGTGATTAGATGAACCAAACAACAAATGATGGCACATGATATCAGACATCAGTTTAAGAAATCAAAAGACTTGATTACATACTGACAAACTTGGAACATTTATTCATTGACCAGCATATAGAAGAATCTTCGCTTCCACAAAAACGAGTTATCAAAAGGGCTAAAATGCTTAAGGTGGAAGATAAAAGACAAATGTTGACCTGAGTATGGGCAATAACACGGACAACAGAAGCATACTTCTTCATCTTCTCAAGCTGCATTTGGATTTCCTTCTTGCCTGCATCACTGTCATACTTAAGAGCATACTTGGTGAAAGCCTTCTTCTTGCTCTTACACCAATTTTTGTAGAATCTTCTCCTCACTTCTTCACTAAGATGCTGAGCCCAGACAGAGTTGAGAGTACGAAGGCCACGGGGGGTCTTCACATAGGCCACAAGTCCAACAATGACAACAGGAGGAGTCTCAATGATGGTAACAGCCTCACAGGTCTCCTTTTTGTGGAGCTCTGCAGAAGATCAAACAGAGAGTGCTATTACATCTGTGCAGTAATTTATGAATTTAAAAGAGTACAAAATTTAGTTCAGAAACTTGCTAAACCATGATTCAACTTCATAATTAGAAGAGCCTTAGTAGACATATCAAAACAAGAATCAATCTAAGTAAGAAAATTATGTGCTTGTAAAGACAAAATTTTTAGGACAAAATCAGGAGATGAAGCCACGGCAGTTGCCTCTTTAGCATGTGCAAAATATGGGATCACTTTTGACAAAATATTAGCATTGACAAAACAGGGATTAGTAGACGTACTGGAACCAGGCTTTCGACCTCACGCACAATGTGCGTCATTCCAGCCTTGTAGCCAAGGAAGGCAGTGAGGTGGCAGGCTTTCTTGGGGTCATCCTTGGGAATGACTTCACTGCAACATCAGAGATTAAAACATCAGATTATCTGTCTAATCACATAATCAGGGCATTCATTGGAAGCTGCACAGTAGAAACACACGACACGGACAGAGAGGCTAACTGCCACCTAAGTAATCTCAGGAAAAGCTAAAAACACTTGGAAAGACATCCCATAGCTTCAATCAATATCCATGGCCAAAAGAGCAGGAGATCCTTAGCATCTTTCAAAACTAGGCAGACGAAAAAACGGCACATTTATGCAAGTGGTAAGCCTACGATAATTAACACATGGGAAACAGTACTAGTGTAAAAAAAGACATTTCAGGAAGAAAAGAACTGTGGGAACATGCATAATATAACTTTCAAGTTGCAGATAAAACTAAAGCTTCTCTAAATACATCTCAGCTCAGCGTACTAGGTCATATCGCAGTCTCTACAAACTATAGCACACAGAAAAGAAAAAATGCATTGAAGATCTAGCTACAACGACGGCAGATATACCAATATTACCGTAATTACGAACCCACACAGGTCTCAAAATACATTGGAGATCTAGCAATGCTATGAACCGTAGCATCGCACACACGCATCCGTCCTAACAAGCTAGTATCTACTCAAGAAAGTTTCGCTTCATGGGGTCGCCTCACGAGTCGACCAAGCAGTACGCCACGCACGAACAAACACATCATAGCATCGGTAGGTGATGATGCTACAGAACACGTACCCTTCCCGCGGTGGCGTGAGGAGCGCTTCCTGGGGAGGAAGCCGAGGGAGCCGTGCCTCGGGTGCTCGAACTTGCGGTGCGACATCTCCCTCCTCCTTCCTCACCTGCGACACGCCCACCAAAAACACCACAAATCCATCAGATCCGCAGCGAAAGCAACGCGCCCAAACAAACCGCGAATTCGCAACAAACCGAGGGCGGCGGTTCACGGCCGCCCGCCGCCGAGCAGCGAAACGCGGGGAAGCAAGGGAGAAGAGTGGAGAGGTGGTGCTTGGTTGGTTTACCTGTGGGGGCGGCGGCGCCGCGGGGGCTGTGGAGTCGGAGCACGTAAACCCTAGGGAGAGCGTATATAAAGCGGGACTCCTCGGGCGAGGGTTTTGTTGGGTCGGGCGGGCTAGGGCTGGTCGTTCTGGGCTGGGCCTGGGTGGTTCCGGCCCAATACGTCCTTTTTTCCGTTTACTTATCATTTTTTTTCCTTTTCTTCTTATCCCAACAAATATATATGGATCGTTTTCTATTCTTCATTTTTTTCTTCATTTTTCACTTCTTATATTGTGCTCGTTGGGGAAAAAGAAAACGGGTTGTTCGTGCATGACATATACTGCCGGCAAATGAATTTTCTCTCTTTTCTCAGGGCGTTTGTGTGTTGTGTAATACCTTTTTGTACATTTGTTTGATACATAACACAGGAACAATATCATTGGTGATCCATGCAAATGCAGTCCACAATAATACAGCACAGAGAAGTCAGTGACATATGGGATGTACAATATTTTTAGCTACTCCAGTCACTTTTAGCTGAAGGATAGATAGATATGCAAGCAAAAGAAAATGATATTACTTGGGCAGAGCAAGATTCGAAAAGGAACAAAACTATATAGGAATGCACTTATGTGCTCTGCTCTCTACACTTGATGGCAATACTCAATGACTCAAACCCTGCAATCCTTCCAGTATCGTCCTGGACTCAACAAGAATACAACGCACGCAACTCACACCAGTCTCTCAAGTCAAGAACACCAAAACGAAAAGGATGATGAAAAGAACCACCAAGAACGCTATCATCATGATCTGCCCTTTCAAGCTGGCCTTCTTCAGGACCATAGCCACTCTTTTCTGCACAAATAAAAAGTTAGGACAAGTTTCAGGCTGTTGGAATCCAGAGTCAAAAGAAACTAGGCTCAAGATATTCTTCCTGTTGTAATAATATGCGGGCAAATATGCAGTTTCATGAAAGGCGGACCGAACTGATTACAGAATAGGGGTAAGATAAAAGGACGAGTAACAATCTGTATTGCGCTACAGCACAAGATATGAAGAATACCTGCACAAAGTCGAGCCGATTGGAAGTAGTTTCCATGTCGAGGCTTAGCTCACCCAAAAGTTTTTCCTGTACAACGTACAACAGGAACATATATATCAACACGAGAAAGGACTTGGCATTTTGATGACAAAATATAGTCATCTAAGCTCTTCGTGTGTGCGTGTGTGTGTGGAAAGAGAGTCCATAAAATTGTCTGTACAAAAGCAATAGGAAATTTAAAGTTACCTATTTTTATTAATGTTAATGAGTACCTGTCCGACAAGCTCATCGTGTATGGTGAGACCTACACCTCCAATTCGCTGGACGCTAGCACTAAGCACATCCAACTCCTCATCCTGTCGCCTAACGCAGATGTACATCCAATTATTACTGGTTGTTTAAGCCACAGTTCACATAAGTACAGAAAGAATCTACAACAATCCTCTGGAAGGTATTATCTCAAAGCTCCTGTCTAGGACAACATTATAATTCTATGGGGCAGAGGTTAAATCCTTCTTGAAGTTTCATGTTCTAAATTGGTATGTGAACAACATATGTCTTAGGAAACAAGCTAAGTTTGTAAATCAGTTACTTGATCAGGAGCATCTGCTGATCAGATTCTGAAGAAATGAAGTCATCGTTGTCTTGGGCCATGTGCCGCTTTGATCTGCCTGATTCAGAAGGATTGACCGAATGACCGAAGACGCTCTTTTGTTTTCCAGCTTCAATATTCCGCCTTATGGAGACGACCTAGGTCATTTGCAATGCATGCCCCATAATACTGAATTTGCTATGGAACTTCAGGTTGTAGCTTAACCATATTGGTAGATCACTGAGAGGTATTCTGTAAAACTATACCTGGTTACGGGCAGCGCTAGTCCAGTTCCTCCTTTTTCCAATTTCAACCTCAGCAAGTCCATAGTAAGCTGGATCTCTTTCAGCAACTGAAATTGCCTTCTCCAGTTCATCCACCTTAATTGAAAGGTTAAAGCAAAAAAAAAGAAAGAAAGAAAGGTTCAAGACAATATGACAAAAGGAGGAGCGTATGGTAATTTACAATTACAACAATCCATTCTGAACCTTATCAATACGAGAGTGGCAGGCATTGCCCAAATTATCACAAATAAGTACACAGAAAATCCTAGTATGGAAACATTCTGGGCATCCTGGGCCAAAAATTAGAATCACGCTATAAAACGGTGTTAATTTAACACACCTGCCATTGGATACTTTCACAGCTTGCTAGTAGTTCTTTGGTAAGATGCACATACTCGCCAGTGTTTTCAGGTGTTTGCTTCCATTGGTGAAAAGTATCTTGCACTTTGTCAATCTATACAGCAATGGGGCAAGAGGACAAGTTGTTATACACATCATAAAAGAAAAGGAAATGGACTAGTTCTAGGAATCCAAGATAACCTACAATTTCATTTGTAGCGTATTATTTGAATGAAGGATTATCGAACAATGGCATCCATATTATTAGCATACATTTTAAAAATCTGTGAAGAGAATATAAATAAACCAAACTCTTCAATACTAAATGAAGCACATGTTAAGACCAAACGATTCTAGGTGTACAGATGCAAAGTTGCAAATAATCAGTCATCACAAACAGGCTTCTCTGCAGAACAACAGTAAAACTTGGCATAACGACTATCCACGACATCAACATGAAAAACACAACCAAGAGATATCGCAGATTCATGTATTGTCGAGATTTACTAGGATACGTTATACATTTATACTCCCTGAAATTGCCTTGCAAATATGATAATAGCAAAACAGAGCAACCTAAGGGATGGGTCCAGAGCTGCTAATTTGGGCACCTGGGATACAAACCGAGATGCCAATAACCTACATCCATTGAACCGCTTAAATGTAGGTAGCCAAGAACACGCGAAAACATCATGTAACCACCGAACTCATGGATCAAGAACTGGAGTCTAACACTTGAGATTCATAACTACAGAAATGTACAAATTCACAGAAAAAAACACTGAATCTTAGGGAACTCCGTCAGAAGCAGCATACAGGAATGCGTATGCAATTCGCGACCGGAAAGAACCCAAGAAACGCACCACCAAAGCAGCGCTTCTACTACTACCGAATCATAACGCCACGGCGTACCAATACACTACAGCACGACGCACGCCACTACACTGCAAGCAAAAGCAACGCAAGAAATGGATGGAGCGAGCAACGGGGAGGGAGCGAGCTTGCTCACCGAGTCCTGGATCTCGTCCTTGACGATGTAGAAGGGATCCTGCGCGGAGGTCATCCTCCCACCGCAGCGCGGGCGCCCCCAGCTCGCGCGAATCTCGGCCGGGAGCGGCCAAACCCGGCCGAAACTGGATCGGATTCAGCGAGCTGGATCGGGAGGGGAGGGGTGGGCACCTCGTTCCTCCTCCGCTCGGTTTGGTGGCATCGATCGCCAAACGAGCAGAGACGGGGTCATGCAATTCAAGCTTGATGGGATGGGCCTGACAAGTGAGGAGCACAGTCGTAAGGCCTCTCTACGATTTCGGCCTGGTTGGTTTGTCCTCACTCCCTCTCATATCCTTTCCTTTTCTTTTTTTTCCTCGACTAGACGCACATACACATATCAAGATCACCATAAGTATATCCCTTTATCACACATTTAAAAAGACGAAGGTCTAGATTAAATTCATGATCACATATAATTTTTACTAAATACGCATTCGTGTATGCATAAAGATGGACACCTGATGAGTGAAGTAGTGGTTGTCTCTTGTACCGTTATTGTATCTGTACTTAACACCGTAGCCATCGTGCTTTGCTAGCGCGCGCGTGCGTGGTGCAGTGTGCTGCACACGTACTCCACGATATATGAATCGTGCGACGATCAGTTACCGGCGATCCATCGAGCCGGTGGGGTGGGGTAGTAATATATGCACCATCAATTCGTGCGTTCGTGCATGGCAGATGCCCGTACGCCTTCGGGGAACGCACGCGAGCGCCTCCTCCCCTTCACCTACCCACCATGCACGCGCAAGCTCCCAAGCTATAAGAACGCACCAGTACGTAGCATGCAGCTCGACCGCACACGGCCTGTCTAACTTGCAGTGCATCCGCTGCTGTCCCGATACTTTGGCAAGATCGCGCGCGCAGATATGATGGCACCCATCGCGAAGGTCCTCGCCGTAGCGCTCCTACTGCTCGTCGTCGCCTCCGGCGAGGTCTCCGCCCTTGGCACCACCGTCACCGTGGCCGCTGCAGCTCCACCACCGCTCGTCGCGCGGCTCGACTTGGCGGCCTTCTCGGCCATCGACGATGGCGCCGGCCAGGGCGGCGGCGGCGGGTGGATGATGGAGTGCTGGAGCGCGGTGACGGAGCTGCGGTCGTGCACCAACGAGATCGTGCTCTTCTTCCTCAACGGCGAGTCCTACCTCGGCCGCGACTGCTGCCTCGCCATCCGCACCGTCACGCACCACTGCTGGCCCGCCATGCTCGCTTCCGTCGGATTCACCGCCGAGGAGGCCGACGTCCTCCGTGGGTTCTGCGACGCCGAGGTCGGCGCCCATGCCCCGCCGTCCGCCCCCGTGGTGCCGCCCGCCGCGCCGGCGCCGGCCCGTGCGTTCATATAGGAGAAACATACATATACATGGAACTGCATGCATAGTAGACTCGACCGGTGCATCCATGAACGCACTCGAGTGTATCGATGTCACACGCGCGCAATGCAATAAGAGCTTGAATAAATCGGCATGCACTATTCTGCTTGAATATTTGTTAATTTCAATTTTCCATCCAATTTGGATCCGTTCATACGTGCATACTCTTGTCAGCCTGATCAGAAAATCAACAACAATACATCTATATATAATATATGGGACTGTGTATTGCACGGTTGCTTGAAATTTTCATAAATCTCAGTTACTTTTTCAGCCTTTGGGTCACCATCTATGGCCCGTGAGGGTTGCATTAGTTGCTGTTTGTTTCTATGCTATTTTTACGACAAACTAGGCCATTGCAAAAACTAGGCCATTTCAGCAAGTCACAGAACAACTAGAACAGCTTGGAAAAAGCCCATCTCTTTATTTTCTGTAACTTTAATGCAGGTCAATTTTTGTGTCATTTTTGAGTAACCAGGGGCGGACTCACAGCTTGATTAGTGGGGGCCTTGGCCCCCAGTCAATTTCATTAATCACGTATACCCCTTGGACTTAATTCACATGGGCCCCCACTCCGCAACTCAGCAGCCCCAAAGGCCAGCAAGGCGGCACCGACGATGCCTTACGCGAGCGCCTGCGCGGCCAAGAGTTCGTGACGTCTCGGCTGCCTCGCCAATCGATCGAACCAGGCAACCAGCGAGGCAGCGAGCCAGCGACCCAGCGTTGAGCGTTCCGCCGCCGTTCCCTTTCCAAAATTCCCAATCACACATTCACACGCAGCACGACGGCATCAGGCTCCAGACCTCCAGTCCAAAGACCAAATCTGCGGCAGTGCGGCGGCCGGCGGTTAAAGCAGCAAGCAAAAAGCAGGCAAGCAGCGTGGGATGATCTTTTGCCTTGGTTTTGATTCAGTGGGATACTGGGATGATCCATCTTTTGCCTTGGTTTTGATTCAGTGGGATAATCATTCTTACCTAACGAAGTTCACCTTGCTGAATCATGTTTGCAGAATGTGCTTTTAGTGGAGTCAGTCAGCATTTTGAAAAATGTGCTTAACTTAGCATTCTTTCTTTGTTAATCATGTTTTACATCTTTGCAGAATGAAGTTGCCTATTTGGCTATTTCACTGAATCTGTGCTTCTTAGAGGGACTCCCATCAAGGTGTACTCATTGGAGCTCAGCATTATAAATGACGTTATCGAGCAGTGGTCGTCTGTCCAAGTCGAATCTGAGTGCTTGAGCCCGCAAGAGAAATATTTCTGCTATTTGGAAGGTAAATTCTTGGGGCCTTATCCGTTCAGATGCAAAGCAAATAGATTAGAATATTGTGCCCAAAAGTTTGTTCATGTACTAATAATCTACTAATACTCTAGTTACGTTTCATTGATTTGGTAGGTAAATATAATGGACAAATTTTTGATAAAAAAATCAACAGCTACAAACACCAATGTAGGGGGTTCCAGTGCAAATGCATCAAGACCTACACTAAGAGAAAATTCTGTAGTGCTTCAATTAATTGATCTAGATAAGCTTCCACGAGATCCAGGTAAAAGGAAGAGGATGTCAGATTATCACCCCAATCAACATGATGAGATTAGGAGAAAGTACTTACTATGGGGACCATATCAACCTCGCGATTTTGAGTTTCCATATAGGTTGATTGGGAATAAGAATAAGAAGAGACGGTTCAATCCGGATTGGTTCGATAAATATGGCAATTGGCTAGAGTATAGTGACAAGGATGATAAAGCTTATTGTCTGTGCTGCTATTTGTTTAGGGATAGCATTAAAGATACTCACCATGGCCATGATGCATTTGTAATAGAAGGCTTCAACTCTTGGAACAAGACAGAGAGATTGGTGACGACGTTGGTGACCGTAATAGTTTTCACAACAAGGCACTCAAAATTGTGAGGATTTATTGAAACAAGATCAATCAATCCTCGCACCTTGTATAAACAAAGCCAAACGAGAAAAATGAGCATCTTATCCGGTTAAATGCTGCAATTGATGTATGTCGATACTTGTTGCACCAAGGACAACCCTTTCGTGGCCATGATGAATCAAAACAATTGAAAATAAAGGAAATTATCGATTCTTTGGACTATACTATTAAACAAAATGATGTTATTGCCAAGGCATTCAAAAATGCTCCAATTAATAATCAAATGCTATCTCCAAAAATTCAAAAGATATTAATGAGTGTTTTGCAAATGAAATATTGGGTATTTTGATGGGAGAGATTGGCAATGGTGTGTTCACTTGTTGGTTGATGAGTGCCGAGATATTTCGACAAGGAACAAATGGCGTGGTTCTTCGCTATGTCAACAAATGCGGGTGTTGAAAGAAAACTTTGTTGGTATTGTTCATGTGGAAGAGACAATGACTTCTTTTCTTAAGTCATGCATTGATTTCTTACTTGCGTAACTTGGTTTGAGTCGAAACAAGTTAGAGGCCGGGGTTATGATGGAGCAAGTAACATGTCGTGAATTTAATGGTTTGCAAGCTAAAATTATGAGAGAAAATAGTTCAGATACTATGTACATTGTTTTGCTCATAAGCTTAACTTAGTTGTTGTGGCTATTGCTAAGAAGATATTTGACGTTGGTGATTTTTTGATATGATATCAGTACTATTGAATGTAGTTGGTTCATCTTGCAAAGAAAGGATAAACTTGAGAGCATCACCAAGAACAAGTGAGGAAAGCAATTGGAAGTGGAGAAATTGCTACAGGAACTGGACTAAATCAAGAACTTTCTCTGCAAAGACCAGGTGACACTCGATGGAACTCTCATTATAGAACACTGGTGAGCTTGTCAAAGATGTTTCCTTCCATTGTTAAGGTACTAGAATATGTTGAAGAAGATGGCACAGATGCCTACAAGAGGCGTCAAGCTAATGGTCTTCTAAAATATTTCCAATCCTTCAATTTTGCATTCTTTTTACATATGATGATGCTGATTTTAGCTTTAACAAATGGGCTATCAAAGATCTTACAGAGAAAGGATAAAGACATTTTGAATGCAATTTCAGCGATGGAATCTACTAAGCGGAATTGGAAAAGCTTAGAACGATGAAGGTTGGGATTCTCTTTTAAATGACGTATATTGCTTCATGCGGAACATGACATTTCAATTGTTGACATGCTTACAGATTATGTAAATCCAAAAAGCCAAGACAACGGACCAACATTGACAATGAGCACCATTATCGGATTGATTATTTCTTTCTTTGTTTTGGATTTGTTAGGGAAGAGTTCAATGATAGATTCAATGAGGTGAATTCTGGATTGCTTGTATGCATGTCTGCTTTGGATCCTAGTGACTTGTTTCGTCATTTTGACAAGGAGAAGTTGATGAAATTAGCTAAATTTTGTCCTGATGACTTCAATCACAAGGATATGGTAACTCTTGAGCGTGAACTTGGCCTCTACATAGATAATGTGCTGCATGATACACAGTTTGCTAGCTTACAAAATATAGGTGATCTATCTAAATTGATGGTAGATACAAGGAAGAATCTCTCATATCCTTTGGTGTATCGCCTTTTGAATCTAGCACTTACTCTTCCTGTTGCCACTGCAAGTGTTGAGAGATGTTTCCCGGCTATGAAAATTGTGAAGAATGCTTTACGCAACAAGATCGGTGACAAGTTTTTGAGCAATAGTCTCATTTGCTTTGTAGAAAAGGATTTGTTGGATACAATCACTAATGAAGTTATTGTTGATCGATTCCATAATATGAAATTTCGCCGTGGGAAGAATGTACAGTATGTACTGAAATCTTATTCTTTTCTTTTAAATGTTTATCTATCTTCGTCAATATTTATATGCATTTGTACTAACCTATATTTTTTCTCTACAGGTAATAATATTATTTGGAAGGCATATATCTCTATTTTATGATATTGTACTATCTCAAACTCATTTTGTGCGGAAACATCAAAGGTCAGTTCACTTAGTATATGAATTTGGAAGTTATCATGTTAGCATAATTTCTATAATACATATGCATGCCCCCACTCAATTTTAGTCTTAGGTCCGCCCCTGCAAAGTACATTATCTTTTTTTTGTTTTAGCATATCTTTTTCACCTGGGAATTTGAGTAAATTGAATCAGTGCTATTAATCATTTGCTGCATTAGAGTCGTAAATAGTAGATGCACTCCCTTCAAAAAACAGATAACAGCTAAATGTATAGCCAGAAAATATATTTCTCAGTAAATTGTGTCTCCATATACTCACTGTTCCCGAAGTATAATTCAAGAGTTGCAATTCATCAAACATTAGATATGTGTCTTCAGTTTTGTCCTGTGTCGTCAAATCTTTATTCGACGTGTTGTAAGTTTGAATCCCTGAGCTGAGCTGAAAAAAATTGGGTTTACATAGTTACAATCTGAAAGCACTAACCTGTATATCTATCAGCACTCTGATTAATTTGAAACTTACCTTCATTCTATCAGCATTGACTGGTATTGATCTAGCAAGATCTGCATAGGTTACTGGTTTTTGCAATAAGGAACACTTTTTTGTTAGGTGTTCATGATATATCTAGATTGACATATCCGAGAAACCCATGTTTTGTTTTTTTCTATGCATAATTTGCATCCAATTTGTAATGATGTAGCCCCATATGTTAACTTCACCAAAGTGGAGCACATATTTTCAGTAGACTAACATCTCGCTCAGAGTTTTATTGCCTAGCATGTCGTGAACTTATTAGGATGGATGCAAGTACCCACCCTGCCATAACCCAAACTCTCCTATGAAAAACCAATACCCTAGTAGAGGAAATCTGATTAGAGCATATGCTTGAAAGGTACATTACTTACTTAATCAATTAAGAGTTTTATTTGATAGATCATAATAGTATTGCCAAAGAATAACACATAAGAATATAGGCTACAAATAATTAAGAGATTACTGAAGCACCATTTGTTTTATATTGGTCTCAGCTAATCGTGAAATATTGAATATATGCTGTAAATTGAAGCATTGATATATGTTGTTATCATACTTTAAGAGTTACACTTTTCTATGAATATATTTTGCATGGTAGATTTGGAGTGCCTGTGGAATTTAGATGACTGCTAACTTTGCTGATTTTTTACTGTAGGTGTTACGATAACCCAAAGCATATAAAGGAGCTAGTAAGGATTGACATTGAAAAATTTGTTGCAGGCAGTATAGTAGTTTTTAACCTTGACACAAGACAAGTTAAATGGACTGCAGACCTTTGATTTGAATGCTGATACTTAGAAACTTCTGTGCCTAGCACCATGTATTTTTATTTTCTACCAGTCAAATTGAAGCAAAAAAACAAGGTTGGTATGCGCTGTACCTTGCATTTGTTCTGGAACCCCCTTTTTGCTTCTATTTTCTCTCGATTTCCTGAATCCCACTGCTATTGGTCAGTTTCTACTTGATTGTTGCCACCACTTGATCCATGGTGCTCTCTTCTTACTTCTTGAGATAGCGACTCCACATTTTCTTGCTCCATGTTGCGTCTTCCTCCTCTGTGTTGCTTTCTTTAATCTCCTGGTCTCTTCTCTTCCACTTTTTTTTTCTTACGGCTGCATCGGAGACCCTCTGTTATTTTCTCTCTCCTATTTTTCCTAGATTGCCTTTCCCCCTTTCACTCGATCACGTCGTCGACGAGTCTCTTTTCCTTGGGCGTTAAGTTGATGGTTTATTACCGTGGGCCTTTGTACAAAGATTCAATCCGTTTTACCTGAAACAAAACGGCCATCCACATAGCCCATGATGGAAAAAAAACAACAAACAAAACCCATAATTGATGCTAACAGGGTTAGGGGATGCTGATCCGGTATGGGCATTTTTCAAAATGAGGCCCAATAAGAATTGAGGGCCCATTAAGTAGTTTGATGCTGGTTTTGTATCGGACAATCTTGTATGTCCATTTTCTAATCGTGTGGCATAGAATATGACTGTTTTTGTCAATGAAAACAGACAAATCTCACATAGATAGTCCCATAAATTTATGATCACATATAATTTTTACTAAATACGTACTCGTGTGTACATAAAGATGGACACCTGATGGGTGAAGTAGTGGTTGCCTCTTTTACCGTTATTGTATCTGTACTTAACACCGTAGCCTTCGTGCTATGCTAGCGCGTGCGTGCGTAGTGCAGTGTGCTGCACACATACTCCATGATATATGAATCATGTGAATTAATGAACATGTGGTGCGACGATCAGTTACCGGCGATCCATCGAGCCGGTGGGGTGGGGTAGTAATATATGCACCATCAATTCGTGCGTGCGTGCATGGCAGATGCCCGTACGCCTTCGGGGAACGCACACGAGCGCCTCCTCCCCTTCACCTAGCCACCATGCACACGCATGCGTTTCGTTCCTAGCTCAGGCAAGCTCCCAAGCTATAAGAACGCACCAGTACGTAGCATGCAGCTCGACCGCACACGACTGTCTAACTTGCAGTGCATCCGCTGCTGTCCCGATACTTTGGCAAGATCGCGCGCGCAGATATGATGGCACCCATCGCTTATATGGTGGATTGTATAATTGATGGTATTCGCTGTTTGGAGTTTTAGACAGCACTCAATATAGAAAGTGTGTGTTCGGTGGATTAATCAAATGATATTAGATAGATGATGTCACTAGCTGTTTGGAGTTTTAGGCAACAATTGATCGGTGGATTATCTAAATAATGTCACACGCTGTTTGTAGTTTTAGACAGCAATAAAGATAGAAGGTGTATAATCGGTGGAGTAATTGGATAATGTCACTTGCTGTTTGGAGTCTTAAATAGCAATCAATACAGAAAGAATATGATCGGTGGATTGAATAGAGGATGACACATGTTGTTTGGAGTTTAGAGAGCACTCAATAAAGGAAGTGTAATTTCGGTGGATTAAATCAATTATGGCAATCGCTGTTGAGAGTCTTAGACAGCAGTTAATAAAGAGCGTGAGTCTTTGGTGGATTAAGACAATGATGTCATTTGCGTTGAGGAGTCTTTAGGTCTCAAAAACAACAATATGATATAATAATAGAAATGCTACTAAACGCATTTTATGGCAAATAAAACAACCCGAGCCTCTCCTTTGACAAGCCATGCATACTATTTATTTGCATTCTGTGTATTGGCTCGCGGAGCACGGGGTTGGAGTGCTCACACTCGCTTTTGCGACAAAATTCAGAATCAGGAATCAAATCACCTCGCCTCAGCAACAAGATTGGACAAACTGGCAGAGAAGATGATGATGTCAAGGTCTAGATCGCGAACCTCCGCTTGGTCGCTGTGGGCATGTCCTGAAGGTCCCACCTGTGTGCTCGTTCTTCCGCTGCTGCAATTTATTGATTTCGGCCCAATCGGCCCATGAGTAAGTCTATTACTATATTTACGCTTCCGCATGATATGTACTTTGATATTCAGAACTGTAATCTGTGAGCACTATCTACTGATCCAGGGAATAGTACGGTGGAATCACAGAGGATTCCGGATTATATAATCTGGGCTCTGACAGGGACTTTCCAAGGAATGGTGGGGTGAGGCTATATTGACTGCGAGTCATGTCCTAAATAAAGTTCCTACAAAGAATAAAGATGTAACGCCATTCGAGAAATGGGAAAAGAAAAGATTAAATCTCTCATACCTGCGGACTTGGGGTTGTTTGGCCAAGGTTAATGTGCTAATTCCAAAGAAGCGCAAGCTTGGACTAAAAACCGTGGACTGTGTCTTTCTTGGTTATGCTTTTCACAGCGTGGGTTATATGTTCTTAATAATAAAATCTGGAATACCTGACATGCATGTTGGTACAATTATAGAGTCCATAGATGCTACATTTTTTGAGGATGTGTTTCCGATGAAAGAGGTGCATAGCTCATCGAGTCAAGAACCAGCACTATCCCCTGAATCGTTTAATATGATAGAACACGTTGAACAAACATTTATGGAAAATCCTGAGGAGGATAACACTGTAACTACTCTAAAAAGTAAGAGACAAAGGACTGCAAAGTCGTTTGGTGATGACTACATTGTATACCTCGTGGATGACACTCCAAGAACCATTGATGAGGCATATTCATCTTCCGACGCTGACTTTTGGAAGGAGGCGGTATGGAGTGAAATGGATTCTATTATATCTAATGGAACTTGGGAGGTTGTTGATCGTCCTTACGGATGCAAACCTGTGGGATGTAAGTGGGTGTTTAAGAAAAAGCTTAGGCCTGATGGTACGATTGAAAAGTACAATGCAAGACTTGTGGCCAAGGGTTATACCCAGAAAGAAGGCGAAGACTTTTCGTTACTTACTCACCGATTGCCCGATTGACTACAATCCGAGTGCTACTTTCTTTGGCAGCCTCTCACGGTCTTCTCGTTCATCAGATGGACGTTAAGACGGCTTTCCTAAATGGAGAGTTGGAGGAGGAGATTTATATGGATCAGCCAGATGGATTTGTAGCAAATGGTCAAGAAGGAATGGTGTGTAAATTGTTGAAATCTTTGTATGGCCTTAAACAAGCACCTAAGCAATGGCATAATAAGTTCGATAGAACTTTAACATCTGCTGGCTTTGTTGTGAATGAAGCTGACAAATGTGTGTACTATCGCTATGGTGGGGTGAAGGAGTGATATTGTGCTTGTATGTTGATGACATACGATCTTTGGGACAAACCTTAATGTGATTAAGGAGATCAAGGAATTTTTGTCTCAAAATTTTGAGATGAAAGATCCGGGAGAGGTGATGTTATCCTAAATATAAAGCTAGTAAGAAAAGGTGATGGTGGGGTTACACTTTACAATCCCATTATGTGGAAAAGGTCTTGAGTCGCTTTGAGTATAGTGATCTGCAAGCCAACTCCAACACCTTATGATGCTAGTGTGATATTGCGAAAAAACAAAAGGATAACAAGAGATCAGTTGAGATATTCTCAGATTATTGGCTCACTTATGTATTTAGCTAGCACTGCGAGGCATGACATCTCGTTTGCTGTGAGCAAACTAAGCAGGTTTGTCTCAAACCCAGGAGATGATCATTGGCATGCTCTTGTGAGAGTAATGCGCTATCTTAAGGGCACTGTGAGTTATGGTATTCACTATGCCGGGTACCCTAGGGTACTAGAGGGTTATAGTGATTCAAATTGGATTTCTGATGCTAATGAGATTAAAGCCATAAGTGGATATGTTTTCACACTTGGAGGTGGCGCTGTTTCATGGAAGTCTTGCAAGCAGACCATCTTAACGAGGTCAACAATGGAAGCAGAACTCACAGCATTAGACATTGCCACTGTTGAGGCCGAGTGGCTTCGTGAACTCCTTATGGATTTGCTGGTTGTTGAAAAATCGATACCGGCTATCTTGATGAATTGTGATAATCAAACGGTGATTGTCAAGGTGAACAGTTCTAAGGACAACATGAAGTCATCAAGGCATGTGAAGAGGCGGTTGAAGTCTGTCAGGAAACTGAAAAACTCCGGAGTAATAGCTTTGGACTATGTCCAGACGGCTAAGAACTTGGCAGACCAATTCACAAAGGGTCTATCACGTAATGTGATAGATGATGCATTGAAGGAAATGGGCCTGAGACCCACGTGAGTCATGCCGTAGTGGTAACCTATTCTATGTGATCGGAGATCCCGTGAAGTAGGGTGGTGAAACAAGTTGTGCACTGACTGGGAGGAGAGAACCTTTGTAAAAGGCCTATTCCATTAAAGATGCATTTCTCTCCTAATCTGTATGGCAGGTTGGTTTATACCTTAATGTGTTCCGAGTGGCCTGGTTTAACAGAGATGTTGTCCTACAGAACATCTTATAAGGAACACACCTATATGAGCTTGACTGCTAGTCACAGTTTATGAGATTGGGTGATCTTTAGAAGCTCATGAAAGGCCAGGGAGTATGACTTATACGCTCCAAACCAAGGGGACGCATTTGGCAGCCTAGTACCGGTAAAGGGCTTTGGTAAAGCTTGTTCGCACAAAACTGTCAATTCAAGGCATATTCTATTGTTCAGTTGTGGATAAGTGTAGCCTCTGACCTAAGTGGACGTTCAACTTAACAGTCTCCATCGAAACATTGGTATATCAAACAACAGTGGAACTGAGAGCATTTCTTATGTGCCTTGGAATTTGGTGGGGGATTATTGGAGTTATTTGGGCTGGCCTAATTTTATTTCAATTGAATCTAATAAATCCCAAGGCCCACAATTAATGCTAGGAGTAATAATCTTTAATCACACATGGGAAATCAAGAGCAGATTGACTCAACTTAAATGGATGGAACTAAGTTACACCTGTTGTGAAGTTGAAAAGGGTGGAAGGTGTGCTACACACGAGTTGAAGATGGCATTCAGTGACTTGTCCGTTACTAGTAACTGACACTTTGATGGTGGATGTTACTTGTGATTGATGGCACATAATGGCTTCCTCCCTCATGCGACATTTTTAAGAGCTCTTCTCCATTGTTCCTATATATATCTGGAGCGCTGCTTTTTCTGTTTCCCCGTCCCAGCTCCTGCGCGCACAGGCGTTTGGGAGAGCAGGCCTCCGTAACCACGTCCAGCTGTGACATCTGCACGGATAGGCGGGCGATCAGGTTTTTGGGGAGTGCTCAGCACGACTGCTCGCTTCTGTACTCGACGTGATCGTCTACTTCCCGGCGGCATTCCAATACACGGCAAGTGCGACTACTTCCAGAAGGCCGTTCAAGGGACCGCACTGCGTACCTTGTCCTGCACCGACTGAAATCGACTACATCGAACAGCTGCTCATGTCGACTGAGCAGAACGGCGTATCCGGTGCCTCTGGCACTGGCCCCGCCTCTGGGTATAACATTTTGTCCCTGGTCTTTCTAGTAATGTTCTTAAAGTTAGTTGCACTGTTTAGTGTTCTAAAAATGAGCAGTACTAGCACAACACTTGTCATGATTTTAATTGGTAATTTCTAGATTAAAATATGCCGTAATTTGTCTAAAATTCTAACACTTTTCACCTGTGAAGTGATGGTACCTCAACTTGATGTGTGTTTTGCATTACACAACTACGGTTTGTTCTTATTGATTTTTTGCTTCTAAAAACAGAAGTTAATACAAACATCCTAGTTTCTATAAGTCGCTTCTATCAGTCACTGCTGTTCATCAGCCACTATACTTTTCGCTTTCACATATTATAACGTATTTTGTATTTTATCACATAGCAATTCCGTAAGTTGCATGACGGTTCAAATGTTGTAGTGTCTTTCGTTACACCGTCTTTCTTACGTAATGTACTACTATTTATCAACTATTACTATTCATTAGCTGCAGTCGAAAAGCCATAAGCAAAAGTCAATATCAACAGTCCCCTAGTTACAGATCGACTGATCGGGAGTGCTTCTGCATGGGGTGATTTTGATGCGCATTAGTGCATTACGCCCTGGTCGATCCAGAATTAATCATGGTATGCATGTACGGTGAATCGTGTGAATTAATAAACATGTGGTGCGACGATTAGTTACCGGCGATCCATCGAGCCGGTGGGGTGGGGTAGTAATATATGCACCATCAATTCGTGCGTTCGTGCATGGCAGATGCCCGTACGCCTTCGGGGAACGCACGCGAGCGCCTCCTCCCCTTCACCTACCCACCATGCACGCGCAAGCTCCCAAGCTATAAGAACGCACCAGTACGTAGCATGCAGCTCGACCGCACACGGCCTGTCTAACTTGCAGTGCATCCGCTGCTGTCCCGATACTTTGGCAAGATCGCGCGCGCAGATATGATGGCACCCATCGCGAAGGTCCTCGCCGTAGCGCTCCTACTGCTCGTCGTCGCCTCCGGCGAGGTCTCCGCCCTTGGCACCACCGTCACCGTGGCCGCTGCAGCTCCACCACCGCTCGTCGCGCGGCTCGACTTGGCGGCCTTCTCGGCCATCGACGATGGCGCCGGCCAGGGCGGCGGCGGCGGGTGGATGATGGAGTGCTGGAGCGCGGTGACGGAGCTGCGGTCGTGCACCAACGAGATCGTGCTCTTCTTCCTCAACGGCGAGTCCTACCTCGGCCGCGACTGCTGCCTCGCCATCCGCACCGTCACGCACCACTGCTGGCCCGCCATGCTCGCCTCCGTCGGATTCACCGCCGAGGAGGCCGACGTCCTCCGCGGGTTCTGCGACGCCGAGGTTGGCGCCCATGCCCCGCCGTCCGCTCCCGTGGTCCCGCCCGCCGCGCCGGCGCCGGCCCGTGCGTTCATATAGGAGAGACATATATATGGAACAGCATGCATAGTAGATTCGACCGGTGCATCCATGAACGCACTCGGGTGTATCGATGCCACACGCGCGCAATGTAATAAGAGCTTGAATAAATCGGCATGCACTATTTTGCTTGGATATTTGTTAATTTCAATTTGCCACCCAATTTGATTTGTTTTATTGATCATATACCATCCTTTGATGGAAATTTAGGATTTATCCTTCTGACCCACACGTCAGTGACTTGTGATGACACCACATGTCATTGAGGTGGGAGAGTAAATCCTGAATTTCCCAACTAAGGAGAGGGTATATGATCCAATCCCCCTTCTATTGCACAGTTGCTTGAAATTTTCATAAATCTCAGTTACTTTTTCAGCCTTTAGGTCACCATCTATGGCCCGTGAGGATTGCATTAGTTGCTGTTTGTTTCTATGCTATTTTTACGACAAACTAGGCCATTTCAGCAAGTCACAGAACAACTAGAACAGCTTAGGCCCTGTTTGGATCAGTTTCAGATTCTTAAAAACCAGCTATTACTTCTAGTTTTTAAAAGCTGGTTTCTAAGCAAAAACTGATGGGGTGTTTGGATCCTCTAGTTTTTAAAAGCTGATTTCATTTATGATTGGTGCTAATAGACTATTATACCCTTACATTTATTGCTTTTGAACAGCACATTAAACAGCCATGCGTGGTCTTTAATGAGGGTAAATGGGTATTTGTGCAAAAAAAAACTGGCAAAAGCTGGGTATCACCAGCTTCTTGGTTTTTAAGAATCTGGGTAGGTAGATTTTAAAAACTACCCCAAAAACTGGTCTGTTTGGATCCCACCCAATTTCCAAAAGCCAGATTCTTAAAATCTGGGTGGATCCAAACAGGCCCTAGAAGAAAGCCCATCTCTTTATTTTCTGTAACTTTAATCTGTCCCACATGACAACATATTATTACCTATCTCACAAGATCTGTAACCAAACAAAGAAAAAAGTCATAATTCAATCACAGTGAACAATTAGACAAACTGCTGCGTTGTGTGTGCGTTGTGTGTGAATGAACTGCTGCTTCTGGATGCAAACATCGAGAGGTTTCATCGTGTCTACATAGGGCAACAGATAACGCACAGAGGGCATCGCTCATGCAGCAAACATAACACACATCTCGGCGAATATCTGATGGCCGAAAAATTGACTGAGATTTAAGAAGAAAAATCAATTGCCGGGATTTAGCAAAACTGTTTATACATTTTTGAAGCCTTGTGTGTAAGGAGTTGGGAGTTAACTTACCCAAGTTTGGGAAGTTGGATTCGATTGACGTGTAGTTTTTTTGAACATATGTTGTAGACGACCAGTATCCGGCTTGGATGCATGACATATTGCAATAGATCCACAAATCAAACGAAGATCCCAGATACCATGATATTTTTGGTGTATTTAAGAATATGATCTTGACCTTTTCCCCCTAAACCGAGCCATCACGCCCATGCGTTTCCATGCTATCCACAGTCTGCTACTAGCTAGTTGGTTAAGTAAAAGATTGCCGCTCGTGCCACGTTGAAACAAGTCAGTCTTGGTCCCTCAATTCTTTCTGCAGTATAATTTTTGGTTTTACTATTGTACAGTCGATTGAATTTTTTTTATCTCTCAGTCATCTGAAGTTATATTTTCAGTCACCTAAACTACACTCGGACCTCCTCCACTCGGCAGCAAGCCCACCGAAACTACAACCCGTTAGGGTCTGCGGACCCAAATCGCCAGCCCGGATCACATCGCTAAATCGGACGGCCACAAAAGTGGATGATGATTGCGATGAAATCATCCGAGTGATGGTTATCAGAACCCATTTCTAAAACTAGGGTATTCAAGTGTTGCAGCATCCAAACAGATGGCCGGGCTTCCATTTCTTGTATTGGGCAGCCCATGCATGTAGGAAAGAACTGTGCCGAGACATGCATGCGTCCTCTCAGCCATGCATGAACTTTTTTAACACCAAGTGGTTGTACTCGAAAAAGTCAATAACCAATATAAATATTTAGCTTCTCTATTTTTCTCTCTATGAGGATAAATCAAAGGATCATGGGTCCATCACATATCACATTCCTCTTGTTCTCATCTCATGCACGTATCTCTTGCTTACCTTTGGCATCACTTGTCTTATCTTTTTAAAAATCACTTCTTTTAATCACTACTATTTATTTTCAGCAAAAAACCATCAAACACAGCCAAAAGTCATCTATAGAAGACAATACGAATGCCCCTGCTTTGCCTTCTTTTCACCTGTGAAGTGATGGTACCTCAACTTGATGCGTATTTTGCATTACACAACTAGGGTCTATTCTTATTAGTTTCTGCTTCTGTCTTCTGCTTCTAAAAACAGAAGCTAATACAAACATCCTAGTTTCTATAAATCGCTTCTATCAGCCACTATACTTTTCGCTTTCACATATTATAACGTATTTTGTATTTTATCACATCACAATTCCGTAAGTTGTACGACGGTTCAAATGTTGTAGTGTCTTTCGTTACACCGTCTTTCTTACGTAATGTACTACTATTTATCAACTATTATTATTCATCAGCCGCAGTCGAAACCATAAGTAAAAGTCAATATCAACAGTCCCCTAGTTACAGATCGACTGATCGGGGGCGCTTCTGCATGGGGTGATTTTGATGCGCATTACGCTCTGTCGATCCAGAAGTATACATGGTATGCATGTACGGTGCGTCGTCTTGCAAAAAATGTCTGACCTAGACATTGCAAATACAAACAAGTACTAGTGCTGAAGGCTCGATCAGCGATAAGGGAGTGGTTGCAAGTTGCATGCTCGGGTGCATTATTGCTCCTTGGAATATCTGGATCTACCTTGCTTTGGATCCAAGGCATGGTCACACAAATGATCGTGTTTTGGTTTACCTTTTGCTTTCCTCTTTTAAGTGCCATTATTCTGCTTAATTGATATGATATTTGTCAAAGTAAAATGTGGGGCAAACACTCGTTTCCAAAACTTAACCAGCAAAAGAAAAGTTAAATGTAATAAATTATTAGTTGGAAATTTGTACCCCACATATATAGTACCATCTTGGCATTAGTTAATTTGGGACACTATATGTAGGTTGTGGTTAGAACACAAAATTCTTGATGGCCGAGGTTATGGGTTCAAGTCCACACACCTCAAAATAAAAAGAAAAAAAATGCAATTCCTCTTGCGTATTCTCTCTCTCTAGTTTATAATCTACGTTCAAAGAACCAAAGAGTGGTACTTGTGTAAGTACATATCTTGCAACAGATCAGATTTTATTTATGAATCATGATTAAAATGATCCATCGGGCCACAAGCCAGATCCTTCAATATATTGATATGATGTTCATCTAATAATATTAGAGTATATACGAAGCATTTGCCCCCTCAAACTAACTAAAAGTACAGAGATGGCCACAAGTTATAACCTGACCTAGATCAGAAGTTATAACCTGACCTAGATCAGAGGCAACTCCTACCTTGACCATTTGGTTCATTGGGGGGAGGTAAACTAAAGTACTGAGATGGTCACAAGTTATATAACCTGACCTAGATCAGAGGTAACTCCTACCTTTTGGCTCAGGGGTGGCTCCAATGCCCTATGAATTAAGAACACATGTACCTTTTTTTCCCTAGAGTTGATTACACATATGATTATGATAGGAGAAGGGTCGCCTTCATATCGATCGTCTAGTGAAGATATTTTTAGTGTTGATCCAAGTGGCCGACAATTTCTGGCTCGCGATTTGAATCATACACGCCTTTGCCGAAAGGCAAAAGATCCACAGGAGAAATACTGGGAAAATTGCGGCAGAGGTCCCTGAAATAGTGCAATTGTTGCTGATGACCTCTTAATTAGGCTTGTAAACATGGTCTGTTTCTTCTTCTTTTCTTTCTTTTCTTTTCTTTGCAAGCAAACCGTAAAAACCATCGTGGCAAACTTATATGGGAAAGAGTCGCTTACGCCTCTAAACTTTGATGGCACGTGGTGTCTCTTTAGTTGTAGTGACTTTTTAGTAGTAGAATTTTAGAAATTGCCTAAGCGACATACCTTGCAAGTATAGACCAAAACAAGTTTAGACATCAACATCACAATTTTTGGAGGGTAAACAAAAAAGAAAATGACAGCCTCTTTTTTTTCATTTTATGGAATATGACTTTCTTTTGAATAAATAAATAGAATGGTTTTTTTATCCTTTTTCAAAGCAGTTTATCGAAATGGAGCTTATCGTCTTATCAGCATTTGATTCATTGGCACAAACATCTATGCTAGACCTACAACCATCAGATCACAGATTATAAATCATCAACCGTAGAAGAAAAACCCACATCAGATTGCTCAATCGTGCCTCAAACCCAGTTTTATATTTGAGTGTGTAGGCCAACCCCGTTTTTCATTTTGATTTGCTCGGATCCATTTCTAGTATCGCACCAAAGTAAAAGCAAATTAATTACATGGAAAAGAAAGCTCCGTTAGGCTTCAAGTCATTCGACATCGCGATCTGAATCAAAGCTTTATGATCTCGTTATATATTTAATTATTTCGTCATCAGATCCGGTCGGTGCATACCATCAAGTCAGATTTTTTTTAAAAAACGCCTCACGAATTATCGCTTTTTTACTTTGATCCACACGGTGGCTAGCACAGCGTGATGTTGCGCTACGTAGCTAGTTTTTTCCACACCTCCAATGGATGGCGATCACTTCAACTCTAGGCAATGAAGTTTTTTTGGGGTCAAAAGATAAGTTGTATTTATTGTTGACCTTTCTTTCTGAACTAGCTTTTCATTAATTCGTAGCTGGCTATTTTTTTAAAGAATCGTACTCCAGCCTAAAGCCACAAAAGGAGTCTTTTTGAGTTACACTAGCCTCATAGGCGCGGCGCCACGCCGCGCCAGCCACCGTGTGTACCGAAGTAAAAGAGACGACAATCCGTGAGGAATTTGAAAAAAAAATTGAAAAAATTGAGGACACATGTGTATTTTCGAAAAAGTCAAAGGTCTTTTTTTGTAAAAAATCAAGGGCCTGTGACGTAATAAATGGGAAAGTCGAAGGTCTTTTCGTAAAAACCGAGGGTGCAGACGTAATAAATGAGGACCCGCACGTAATTTAGAAAATCTGCGGGCGCTATCTCGCAAAAATTTGGGTGAAAAAACTGCGGGGACCTTTTCGCGAGGAAAAAGGACCTTTACGTAATTCCGGAAAAGCGGAGGAAATGACCTCTCCGGCCGTTGAAAATCCTCTCCGCCACGCTGCCAACTGAGGCTTGCTGGTGGAGCTGCGTGGCGTGGATGCCACTGGGGCGGAATCCCCGATTTAGTATCGGTATTATGTGGTTAAATATTACAAATTTTGGTTATCAATATCTTTTAAAAATTTAGATTGAATACATAAAAATAATATATGTAGATTTGTCTTAAAAAGTATTATCATATTATTATAATTTTATTATATTATATAAATATATTATAATATAAATGAGTAGTCGAATTTTATATTTTAGAGATGATATCAATATTCAAAACGGTTTTCTTTTGTGACCTAGACTTTCCTTTTATGACCGGGCGAGTAGCTGGCTAACTTGATGGCATTACCTACTGCGGTCCAAATTACATGTCATTTTAACTTCATGAACATATAACAAGTACAGTGTTAATGCTCTAGTTTTCCTATCATCCAATTGATACAAATGGAAAGCTAGCAAATTCGAAAACGTATTAGAGTACACACACGATGAGTATACCATCATTAATCATACCTCGATGAGTAGCGAGAGACATATCGGTGCAGATGCATCTGCCGTATTTTTCTATTTAAGCCCTTTTTTAAAAATATTCACATTTAGACCCTTGGTGGTTTTAATTCCGTTTTGGACCCGGGGTCGGAGCCGTGACCCACGGCGCCGAGGTAACTGCGTCTCGGCGCCGTGGTCCATGGCTCCGAGGTCGCAGCCCACTCGGCTGGTGGCTGCGTGGCGCCGACGTGGCAGCACCTCGGCGCCGTGGATCGCGGCTCGAGCTCGGAGCCGTGGGTCGCGGGCGCCGAGCTCGAGCGCGGGTCGTGGCGCCGAGATGCCTGCCACGTGGCGCCGAGCTCCCTGCCACGTCTGCAGACACTCGGCGTCTAGGGTTTGCACCGATCAGGCTTTACGTTGTCGCAAAAAGAATTACTAGTTGTATTTTGTTAATTTGAACTGTAATGATTATAAGTTTTGTTAATTTTGTAGTTGTGAATTACAAAACAATTTGAAAAAATTGTAAAACAAGTTTATATTGATTGGCTCGTTGTAGATGCATAAAAAATATGGTAATTTTTTAGGAACGACAGCGTAGAACGGTCGATATATAAAATGGTAAGTGTCTTTTAAGATTTGATATGTTTTAAGGGTTTGCAATTCCGTGGTTTTGCAAGGTTTGGTAATTTTGTAGTTGTAATATGGGAACGAATCGATGAAGTCGTAATAAAAATTTATGTTCATTGCGGAGTTGGACATGCAAACCAAATTAAGCTAAATTTTTTGCCGAAGTATTAAGCGTAGAAATATCGATGCATATAGTGGTAAGTGATATTTCAAGGTGAGTGATATTTTGACATGGCGGGCATGTGGCATGTGTGCAACTCTGTACTTCTAATGTTCGAATTCCACCACTAGTCCTAACATGCATGCCTTAGGAAAATAACTTCTTTGGGTCTATTACATTTTGTCTATTGGGTGTAGCGTGGTTGTTTCCCCTTTTTGTCACGCCCTGAAGATGGCTCCGCTGCATCCTTCTTCCTGTCACTCTTGGTCTTGAGAGCTGCCTCCCGAGCTTGAAGCTCCTCCTCCTGACGCTTGATGGCAGCTTCACGCAGACTTAACTGCTCCCGCCTCCTTTGCAGCTCATCCTCCTTGCCCTTCAGACGGATTTGGTCCACCCTCACGCGACGCTCTTGGTCAAGCCGCATCTGTCGTTCCACCTCGCGAGCTTGAGTCATCTTGACAAAGTATTGTGCTTTGTTTTCCACCTCCACTGCCCGGTTATTTGGCCATGCCGGCGACACCCGATCCACCCATTCGATGAACCTGCAAGCCTATGTGTGGCGTGGTAGATGTCATCGATCAACTTGAAAAAAGATAACGAGAAACAAATGATTTAGTTGTGGTCGTTACCACGAAGTCGTCATCCAGGTCAGGACATTTGAAGAACCTACGGCCGTATTTGGCTCGTTGTACTCGATCGATCCGGACTCCCAACATCGTCCTAAAGCCGCAATAGCACTTTGGCGCTCATGCCACTCGGCACTCCAAATGGGTCGGACCTCCAGAAGACATTGTTGTGTAGTAGTATTGTGATGCCTTGAGGAGGAGATGTGGTATGGAAGACATAGGAGGGAGGCCTTTATGTAGGCGGGTTATCAGTGCGATGGGCATAGTCCATGGAGAGGATATTTTCGCTTTTCTGGATTCAGTGTAGCAATAAATGGCCCTATGTAGCCTTTTCAGAGACTATAGTCTCGTAATAAATTCATAGTTCGTAGCCTTTTCAGAGATTGGACCATTCAAAGCCTAGAAAGCTAAAGACCTACGCCCCTATATGTGTACAGGCCTACAGGCCTACTCCTGTAAAGGCTAAAGACCTACGCCCCTATATGTGTACAGGCCTACAGGCCTACTCCTGTAAAGGCTAAAGACCTACGCCCTATGTGTATGCAGGCTAAAGGCCTACTCACATCGCAAAGCGGCATATCTTCGCCTCGTTTTGTCATGTCACTGAGCAAAATCTGAACTCTTTTGTCATGTCACTGAGCAAAGCTGCCCACTTTTGTCATCTCACTGAGCAAAAGCTGACCTCTTGTGTCATGTCCCTGAGCAAAGCAGGGGCGTGTTGTCATGTCCCTGAGCAAAAGCCTCTTTTTTTGGTGGTCACTGCATTAAGCTGCCCCGTTGGCTATAAGTAGCAGGGTTGGGGTCCCATGACATTGTGAATCGAACAAAGTAGTACCCTCTCTTTCGTGGTGAAACATACCATGTCTGAAGTCGAGGGGCCAGTGGGATTTGGGTCACCGAAGGATGACATTCCCTTAGAAACGAGGGATATGTTCGGTCCACAGTACCGATTGATACCAAGCCGGCGTGCTCAACCACCGTGGCCGAAATGCAGACACAATGAGTACGCGGTCGTCCAGATCTTGGATTCCCTGAACGGCTCGGCGTACGGCTCCCACTTAACCTGCATTGAAACAATTTAACGTTAAAGGTCATATACTAACAAATGAAAATCACGATACCAAATGGAATTAACTTACACTGGAGGCCGTGAGCGCATCTAGCTCGTTCGTGTACTCTAGGTAGGCCCTCTTCGTCCGGCGTAGGGCACCGAGACTGGTCCCAAAGATATGCAAGTGTCGGACGTCGACGAGGAGGAACCTCTGCGAACCACGGACGAGGAGGCGAAATCAGAGGGACGACCAAGCGGTAGACGACACCACATCCACACCGAGGAGGTAGAGGCAACCACTCATCGTCGCGTTCGGCGAACTCCGACGACACGCCTCGCAGAGGTGGCGGTAAAGGAACGCCAACACCCCGGAAGCCCAGCTATACTGCCCCACCGTGTCCCAGTCGGTGAGGCAGTGGATGTACATCCACGACGCGCTGTCCCCCGTTCCGTCGGGGAAGAGAACGCAGCCAAACAAGTGCAGGATCCATGCCCTGCAATTATATGTGAAATGATATTAAATCAAACTATGTCAATTTAATCAAAAAACTCGATTAGACGACGAGTTGGCTCGATATCCACCCCTACCTGCAGTAGTAGGCAACTGTCTGCTCGTCCGCGTGTGCAGGACACTCTGCGAAAGTCTGCCGGAGCCATGTGATCATAACTGCAGAACTGCGATGGACTGCCTCAGCAGGAAGCTCTGTCCCGAGGAAGGCCTCTACTCGGGCTCTCCAACCAGCAGGTACGCACAGTCCGATCACTGGACGGCCGCGAATGGCGACACCAAGTATCTTCTGAGTGTCCTGGAGCGTAATAGTCATCTCACCGAAAGGGAGGTGGAAGCTGTGAGTCTCCGGCCTCCACCTACATGATACAAAAAAGAGGACTACATGTTAGAGAATTTGAGGCGCACATAGCCGACCAACAATGAACATGCAAGTGGAACATGCAAGTCAGAGAATACCTGTCAATCAGTGCAGTGATGGCCGGGGGGTTGAAGGTGGGCAACCCACGGCGAACCTGGTAAGAGATGGCGTCTAGGCCAGCCCTCTCCAGGAAGGGAGTGTACCTCTCGTCGTACCGCATGTCCAGGAACTCATCATGGGTTCGAGGACGAAGGATGGGCAGCTCCTGTATAGAAACGACCAATTTTTGTAGTTAATGCATCAATATAAACTCAAATTGTACAGGAAGTGATGAAGGCAATACCCCCCCTCCGCGGTGAGCCGTCCTCGGTGGCTCTCCTCGTAGTACTGGTCTAGCAGGTGGAATTGCGCCATTTGGCAACAGTTATGTGACGTCTGCTCCCACTAATAATTCCCAAAACCTAAAAATAGCAGTCACCCATGCCGAATAATTCAACCTAGCTCCTAAGATACCAATATCTGACCTCGCAGCACAATTAGCAACAAACCTAAGATACCAACTCTCTCTGGAAATAAATTGTAATATGGACTCGAAAGCTAGATGAGAGGTCTTGCAGTCAGTCTCAGCAGCCTCAATCAATGGTAAAAAAAATGTCATCTCACATATCACTTCAGTTCATTCAACCTACAGTGCTATCTAACAAATAAGCAAGCACTCTAGTGAATATTCCTCACAAGAGTAGTACTTCTGTTCTACTACTCCCAGCAGAAGCAAAAGCACGATACTACTGGGATCGACCTCGCAGCACAATTAGCAACAAAACGAAGGTGCAACAAGCGATTCGTCCAAATCACGGACGGATCTCGGTGTCGGAGCTCACCGGCTTGAAGAAGATGGAGAGGCCAAGTCGATGGCCTTGAGCGGGAGTTCTCCTTCTTGTTGGCGAAGAGGAAGTTCTCGGGCTTAAGGTCGCGGCCGAGGCGGGAGGCGGCCGGCGGAGACGCGGGAGGCGGAGGCCGGGCGGCACCGGGGGCGGCCGAGACGCGGAGGCGGCCGAGGCCAGCGGCACCTGGGGCGGCGGCGGCGCAGACGCGGGAGGCAGGAGGCCGGCGCAGACGCGGCGAGCGGAGACACGGGAGGCGGAGGCGGGCGCCACCACAGTGGCGGCGGTCGACGAGGAGGCCGCGGCGGGGAGGACGCGAGTGCGGGGAGGGGACGGGAGGCGGCGGCGGGGACAGAGGGAGGAGGAGTTGCGAATGAACGAAGCCCGCGTGCTCGGTGCCGTTTCAGAAGCCGCATGCTCGGCGCCAAGATCCACGGCGCCGAGGTCGGCGCCACCACCCACGGCTCCGAGCTCGGAGCCACGATCTACGGCGCCGAGGTACTGCCACGTCAGCGCCACGCAGGCCACCAGGATGGAGTGGGCTTGCGACCTCGGAGCCATGGACCACGGCGCCGAGACGTGTTACCTCGGCGCCGTGGGTCACGGCTCTGACCCCCTGGGTCCAAAAACGGAATTAAAACCACCAGGGGTCTAAATGTGAATATTTTTCAAAAAAAGGGCTTAAATAGAAAAAATTCGGTACGTACTGCGGCGATGGAATACGTATTTGCCGACAGAGAAGCCCAGCCTTTTATTACTCAGATGGACCCTACCCGTGATGCTAGCCCGCCAAGTGCTCGGTGGGCCGCACCGCCCATGATTCGTGGGCCCACGCTCCTCCCTTCCCCGGGCACCAATGCTTCCCTGACACGTGCGCCTCATTGGTCTAGATAAAGATATTTAATATTTTTTTGTACGTAAACTGAAAAATAATAAAAATAACTAGATTATTTCTAATTATTATCTCTAACCATTATATTTAATGTATATAGAAAATATCAAATAAAATTATATATTTATTAAGGATATAAAGAAAATACCACACTAATTTTGTATTAAAACATAAAATATATTCTATATTTATAGACAATGTAATTAAAAAAAAATACGGATGGATGGAGTATATGCTATCGCCGCTTGAAATATCCATTGGGTCTCATAATTTGAGTTACAATGTAGTTATCCATATGTTTAATTAATTAAATAATTCCAGCACCGTCCATTTTAACGGTGGCCTCGGCCTATAAAACCGGGCCAGTAGAAGGAAGCTAACGACCAAGCAGATCAACACAAGTGATTAAGCCAACACACGGCACAAAAGCCAACTAGCCAAGTGTACTACTACGTAAGCTTAGCCATGGCGGAGGAGAGGAAGCACCACCTCTTCCACCACAAGAAGGACGAGGAGGACAAGCCCGCCGGCGAGTACGGCGGCGGCTACTCCGAGACCGTGGCCGCGGAGGTGGTGACCACCGGCGAGGACGACTACGAGAGGTACAGGAAGGAGGAGAAGCACCACAAGCATAAGGAGCACCTCGGCGAGATGGGCGCCGTCGCCGCCGGAGCCTTCGCGCTCGTGAGTATATATTCTCTCTTTTCACTAGCTATAGCTAGCACAAGGGGTGCATGCATGCATGTTTAGTTTGATGCACTTTAATTTTGTGATCGACGGCATGCAGTACGAGAAGCACGAGGCGAAGAAGGACCCGGAGAACGCGCACAAGCACAAGATCGCGGAGGGGATCGCTGCGACGGCGGCCGTGGGCGCCGGCGGGTACGCATTCCACGAGCACCACGAGAAGAAGAAGGACCACAAGGACGCCGAGGAGGCCAGCGGCGAGAAGAAGCACCACCACCTCTTCGGCTGATCGGTCGGTCGTCCTCGCTCGCCGACCGCCGGCCGGCGACCCCCGCATATGTGTGTGTGTGTGTGTGTGTGACGAGTCATAAAGCCTCCGACCTCGCGCGCTTGTGTTTGTTTGTGTGCACCCGCGAGAGAGGCTGAGATGTGGGGCCGGCCGTGCGCTCAGATGTGCTTTTGATTTTCTGTGCACGCGTACGTGTGTGTTGAATAAGCGAGAGCGCTGTATCTCTCCCAGGTCATGTGCTCTCGATCCGTGTTTGTTAATTTGTACCCTATGTACGCGCCGCGCGCGTGCATGCATGTCCAAGTGTAACTTAACTTTACGCAGCCCGCAGGGAACTTTGCTTAATTTGCTTATTTCAGTTGTGTCGTTCCTTTGAATTTTGCTATGGATAAGACTGTAAACGAGCGAGTTTGAACCAGTCTGAGTTATGTTTTTGAGTCTAGACTTGAGCTTGAGTTTAACTTGGCCTAAATTTGAGCTTAACTCAAGTAACCTCAGTAACAGTCAATAATTCAACGTGCATCAATTTCAACAATGAGAAGCTCAAATATCCACAAATTTCTACTTCAACGCAACAATAAAAAGAAATGAGAGGCAAGAGGAAATGTCTAACGAGTTATTTGAGCTCGGCTCGTTGAAGCTCGTGAGTTCAGGATCAAGGTCGAGCTCAGCATGTTTAGAGCTCGAGCCGAACTAGAATCGAGTTTAGATAAGTCAACCTCAAGTAGCTTATGAGCTTTGAGTTTTTTTACAACCCTAATTGTGTGTTTCAAAATATGAAGGGTGCATACGAATTTATCAATGTTTTTCCAGGTCTACCTTTATTCATCACTTATTTCTCTCTCCTGCATTTCTATGGTTGTTCTTTTAGGCCGCTGCTTATGGTTTTGACTACAGTTTATTAGTCTAATGAATAGTGATTACTGAAAGAAACCAAAGCAAAAAATCGATTGACAAGTTGAAAAGAATGGGGCCATAAGTAACACTCTCACAAACTATTCTCTCTCACATTTCCAAGGTATTTATAGTATGGATAGCATGGTCATTTTCTTTTATTTTTATCTTGATTTTGCAACCTCTTTAATCCTCGTGCCTAGTCAAAATACACCTTATAAAAAGAAACAGGGGAGTATTTAGTTGGAATCCACTTTTGGTTTGTGTGTTTTAAACTTTGTGCAATTATCAAGGGGTGGAGTATAGAAGCACCATAAATACTTCGTATATTACACCCCAGGGGATTGGAGGCATGCCACATCATGCATTTTGCAAAAAACCATCAATTTTTCAAATTTATGTACATATCCTTATTTCTTACAAAAAAGACCCTTACCTTATTTCTTACAACAAGGCCCTTGCCACACTGGCAATTTCACGATAAGGCTCTCCGCTTTTTGAAATTACATATGGGTCCTCATTTTTTTCAAAAGGCCCTCCTTTATGAGATAAAGCCCACGGTTTTCCCATAATTACGCATGGGTCCTTTGTTTTTAGAAAAGCCTTCTGTTGTTCCCGCAAATACGCGCGAGCCCTCAATTTTTCTACAAAAGCCCTCTTATGAAATGTTGACTCGTTTTCTTCGATCAACGTAGTAGCTAGCGCGACGGAAAGGTAGGCGATTTTTTTTGCAATTGATAAAGCCTCATAGTTTTTTAGGAATTACGTACGGATCCTTGGTTTTTCCAGAAAAAACTTCGTTTTTTCCTGAATTACATACAAGTCTTTCATTTAAAAAAAAACCTCATACGAATTGTTGGCTCTTTAATTCGGTCCACGTAGTAGCTAGCGCGGCGTGCGCTGCGCTTCTGCTACTATTAGATATACCAATGCATGACATTTTGCAAGCATTTTAGTGTCAGCCCGTTCGGCTGTGACGGCCATTAACCACTCGAAACAACACACCTAAGAGCAACTCCAGCAGGGCCCCTACTTGAGCCCTCAAACCTCATATTTGAGGGCTTGAGGTAAAAATGGAGGTCCAGCAGGGCCCCTACTAGAGCCCTCAAATTTGAGGAGCCCGTCAAATCACCCTTCCACCCCTCATTCCTAGGGGCTCCCCCTCACCCCTCATTTTCCTGTTTTTTTCCCGCACCGTGAAAATTCCCCGCCCGCCTCTTCCTTTCCCGTCCGCCGAATCTCCCCTTTGCATCTTTCCCGCCGCCTCCCTCCCGCCTGCATCTTTCCCGCCGCCTCCTCCCGCCCGCCTCCGCCTCCGCCTCGCCGCCTCCTCGCCTCCGCCCGCCGCCTCGCCAGCTCCTCGGCTCGCCGCCACCATGCCCGCTCCTCGCTGTCTGCGCCTCCACTCGCCGGTTCCTCGGCTCGCCGCCGCCGCGCGCGACGCCTCCGCCGTCGGGCCGCCAGATTCCTCCCGCCGCCTCTTTCCCTGCCTCCCGCTCTCTCCGCGCCGCCTCTTTCGTGCGCCGCCGAGCCGCTCCCGAGCCGCCGACACCTCGGCGCCGCCTCGGATCCGCGCTGGGCCTCGAGATCGGCAGCTCCGCCACCGGATCGGGCGTAGAACCCGAATCCGCACGGGATGACGGCGTCGGCGGTGGGGCGGGGACTCTCGCGAGCTCGCGGCGAAGGCGCGGCGCTTCGTGGACAGCGTTCGAAGGCAGACGAGACGCTGGAGACGGCGGGGTGAGGGAGAGAATGAGGAGTGGGTCCCATGTGTCAGTTGCAGTGAAATGGATTTGAGAGCTTAAATTTGAGGGGTGCTGTTGGAGTAGATGCAAAAAAATAGGGCCCTCAAAAGTAGGAGGAGCTCTCAAATGAAAAGTAGGGGCCCTGTTTTGAGTAGTACTGCTGGAGTTGCTCTAACAGCGCAAAGCAACACTAACACCGCACTACGGACGTGTGGCGACAGCCCATTCGGCTAGGAACCGATCTATGTACGAAAACATCCCAAGATCGCTCGGATTCCACCCGCTTTAGGCCTTGTTTGGCAAAGGGGAAATAAACCATATGGAAACAATCCAAAGGGGGCTTGGGTTGATCCTCTCCCCACTCAATCCCCTTCCACTATGGGATTAATCCCCTTTGCTTGTTTGGATCAAGTAGAAATTGCTTGTATGGGGGTAGGGATAACTCCAATTTTTTTTAATTTTAAAAGAAGTCAGAAAATTAAAAAAGTAGAAATACCGGAATTAGTATAGAAAATTCAAAAACATAATAAAATATCCCAAAAATCAAAAAATTCAGAAAATTGCGAAACAGTATAAAATTTCGAAAATAGTCCACACATTTCAGAAATTTCCGATAATGTCTACATAACACTACAGTCAATATCAAATGCTTACAGCCACAAGTTAACACTACAGGTACTCAATGTCTGAACTATGTATGAAAGCACAAATTCCAAATGCTTACATCAGATAGCTCAACCAAAGGCAGAACTCCCCTTTCTCACAGATCAAGACTCAAGAACAGGACTGAAACAAAACACACATATGGACACATCAGCACCACACATCGCACACAACTTTTGTTCTAGGGACATGACAGCATACCATCGGCCGATCTCTCCAACTCAAGGTCATGGTGACGACAAATGCAGCTCCAGCACAACACATTTCTTCAAACACAAGCAACCATTAGATATTTAGAGCACATTAAACTTTTTTTGACGAAGTAGAACACAGTAAGTCAGTAACTAAATAAGCTATCAGTTTCTACCTACCACCACTTTATGACGTTCTTGTGTCGGTAGGTGAAGAAGTGCAAAATTTTCTATTTGATTACTGCAAGGTGATGTTCATAAAAAAAAAGCAAGATGAAAACATACAAAGGCACTACTACAGAAAAGGCCATCACAGACGGTTCAAAAACGTCATCACAGACGGTTTTGTGAACCGTCTGAATTTATGGGTCAGTGATAATACGAGGTCATCACAGACGGTTTTCGAACCGTATGTGATTGTAATATCACAGACGGTTTTTAACTAAAAACCGTCTATGATATTAAATATCACAGACGGTTCTTAACTAAAAACCGTCTGTGATATTTATAAATCACAGACGGTTCTTAACTAAAAACCATTTGTGATATTTATAAATCACAGACGGTTTTTATTATAAAACCGTCTGTGATATTCTCTTCTACTCCTAAACCTATTTCTGTTTATTGGCTAGCCTCAGGAAATGCTAGCCATGCCCTCTGAAACAAGCAGATCAACATGTATATGTATACATATCCAATTCACATCTCAATTCATTTCACAAACATAAAACATCCATTTTTATTAAGATTAGAGCCTACCATTACAATATCCCAAAACAACGAGAAGGTTACACAACAAGAACAGCAGGTTACACAACAAGAACAGAGAAAAAGATTACAATATCCCAAAACAACAAGCAGGTTACACAACAAGAACAGAGAAAAGCAAAGATCTTCTATGTCTTCTCGCCTCGATGCAACGCATGAGCTGGATGCCTTCTCGCCCTGCACGGTTGGCACGAGCTAGTTGCTTCTGCGGTGTCTTGTCTCCGTAGACTTGTGCGTCGTCTGCAAGGAGGAGGAGAATAGCAAGGAGGAGGAGAATAGCAAGCGGGAGGACAGCAAGGAGGAGGATAGCAAGGAAGAGGATAGCAAGGAAGAGGAGACAGGCTGGGTTTGGTTATATTTATAGGGGAGGGAGAGGGAGGGGGAGGCGGGAGTTCGAAATTTTTGGCGCGGGAACGGAGATTGGGTTGAGGAGGATCGACGGGCCCAGCGGTTAGATTATCACAGACGGTTCTATTGGCTAGAACCGTCTGTGATGAATGCATATCACAGACGGTTCTATATATAGAACCGTCTGTGAATTAGAGCACATAATTTTATATACCGATGCAATATAAACAACTAGTCTGAAAAGATAAAATAGCAATATTTTATATAGCTTATATATACTCATTTAAAAGGTTTCGACGAGATCTACAACTTTTTAGTTGAAGCAAAATCCAAATTCCGAAAGGAAGACCAAGAAAAAGGGCAAAAACAGACACCAAAAACTTGCGACGCAGGTTTAGGTCCAAAGATGGCCGATTTTTGGGGTCTTGGAGGGTGACAGGCGCAAGTTGGTTGTTTTTTTGGATCGGGCTCGTCGTTAGCTTTCCAACGAGTACAAGAACGTCGAAAACGGACATCGTATGCAAAAGTTATGCCCGTTTTACTGAAGGTGTCTCAAAACTGAATCATACTCGGACTTAAGCAGGAATATTTGAAATTTTGAGGATTGCAAGGCGGAAACGTATCACGAGCGGTTTTATTATAAAACCGTGCGTGATAATCTGATTTCACAGACGGTTTTTAATAAAAACCGTCGTGATATATTTCGGTTTTCATTAAAACCACGTGAGACGGTTTTATAATAAAACCGTCGTGATATTGGAATATCACGACGGTTCAGCGGTAAGAACCGCTCGTGATACTCCTTTTCCGCCACAAATACCACGACGGCCTCCAAATTAAAACCGTCTGTAATAGTGTACATCACAGACGGTTTCACAAAACCGTCTGTGATTTAGCGTCTACTATTAGGCTTTCTGTAGTAGTGAGGGCTATTGTCTGTTGCATAATAAATCAACAAGTAGCAAACAAGGTGTGCAAAGTATTGGTGAAATAGTTATGTTTGACATTATTGTTGTCAGATAATGCTCTCAAGTTCTAAACTATTCCAATTAAGACTGCTCAATTCATTATTTCTACTCAATTATTGTTATCAGACTGGTTGATGAATGAGACCTATCATTTATTCTCATAAGGAAAAAGGCAGGATTTTGAAGTTTTTTTATGCAAAATCCCAGTAGGCTAACTGCTACCAAACAAGGTTTTGGATTTGTAAATTTTGCTTTTACACATTAAGCAAACTGAGAGTACTACATCATATAAAATGCCAACAACAGCAACTTCAATTTAGCAATATGCTATACCTTGTGGATTAGTCTGAAACAAAGCCGAATTCCAAAAATAATTCGAATTTTGGTATGATTTTGATTTCTCTTGAATCTTGGCTTAAAACCGCATCTATCCCAGTCATCTATGCCCTGGTCTCCCTGCTGCATTTCCCTCTTCTGCCTTTTTCGCACAAGCATTGTTCATCAACAGAAAATATCGCCTCTGCCCTGATCTTTTCACCGTCACTCCTTCCCGTTTCTTCCTGCCACTGTCATGCCTCTGCCAGAGGTCAGAGACCATTCTCCCTCGCCTATTCCGCCTCTGACAGCCTTATAAATGCTCCCGGTCGTACTTCAAAGCAGCCGTTGCCATTCCTGCTTTTCCCGACACCGCCTCTGCTCTCCTCGCTCTCACAGTTGACAACCTTGCACTACAAAAATCCCACGCTAGAGATTTCTTTGCTGCTAGCACAAGCCGTTGTACACCCTCCCATTAATGCCGTGACCCTCATCTGGATGAGTGCCGCAGCTGCCTCTCACCACCACCTCGCTGACCTCACTGTTTTCTCTGCTCTCATCCTTTCACAGCCAACCTAACACACCTCTGACCACTTTAGACTGCTGCAATGCCACGCCCGAGACAACCCGTACCTCCTCTCTGTCAGCTATGCCACGCCCTCCAGCGCCCTCCCGACCCCTGCCATGCGCTGCCACCGTCTTAGCCCTGCCCCTGTGCTGAACCGTCATTCCCGTCCTATTTAAACCCTCCAAACCCCTCCATTCGAAAGCATCGGCATCCAAGGAAAGCCACCCACCACCAATCGCTCCGATGACCCCCACACGGCTGACGATCGTCGAAAGACCCCAACTAAGCCAATATTCAATTCTTGCTATTTAGTCCATTTCATTTGGATTGCTTTTGCCTGCAGCTTTTTCATGCCCTTAGTAACACTCCCGAAGTAAGACCTCAACTTCCCGATCCCCCTGCTACGCTGATGGCTAGTGCCACCACTCGGCCATAGGAGGTCACCATCGATAGCTCGGCTCAGCCATCCTTGACCCAACCACCATACCCCTAAGCTCCCCCTACTCCTAGAGATGTTCTATCACAAATGCTATTGTTCTCTTAACCCGCCGTTAACCCCTGTGCCATTCAAACATCCTGAGAAGAGAAGACCTCACCATCGACGCTCGCCTAACTTTCAGCCGCTCTCGAGCCCAAAAATGGAAACCTCGTGGCTCCAGCAACCCACCTGTGGTCGCCAATTGTTGCTTCGATCACGAATTCTCTGACCACTTCACCACTTGAAATCTTTGACCACCTTGTAATCGAGAGAAATTTCGACCACACCACTTCGAGTCCTGAACAACACCACTCGTATGTCATCCGATGCTCTTAAGCCACTCGTACGCTGTCCGGTGCTCTTAAGCCACTCGGACACTGTCCAATCTTTGCAGCTACTCAGACGTCATCCGATCTTCATATCAACTCGTACACCGTTCGATCTCCATCGACTTCGCACTCAAAGTCGAACCTCGACTGTCCACTTGACTTTGTAGTCGTACCCGAAACCACCCGAATGTATGGTATGTGTTCAACTTGTATGATGAATAAAACTTTTGTTTGCCTACCCGATTCTTTAATTGTTACTAATATCCTTAATCTACCCCATCAAAATTTTAGTCTCTATTATTCACTCTAAATTCTTACCTTATTCATTCTACTCTTACCTTAACTCTGAATTCTTACTTATCTATCAGACTTTCTAAAACCGCTGCAGAGCTAACTCCAGAACCCACCTAGCATAAGACAGAATAGTAGGAACTAGACCGCATTGACAAGATTGCCCATCGTCATGAAGAAGCAAGTAAACCCAACATAGTTGATATCTTAGTAAAAATGGAAGAAAACCGGTACCATGCTGAGCAGAATCAAGTGCGAATGATGGAGCAACATGCCAAATCATTAGAACAAATAGCTGTGAGAAATGAAGGTACATCAGGGGTAAACCAGCAGGGTATGTCCCTTCCATCCAGATGGGCAGAGTTCTAGAAGACCAGACCTACGGTTTTCTCGTCATCGCCAGATCTAATAGCGGCCGAAGATTAGATCAGAGATGTGGAGTGGAAGCTAAATACCATACAATGTAATGACAAAGAAAAATTCTTATGTGCCTCTCACCAACTTCAAGGCCAAGCTGCCACATAGTGGGTGAATTACCAGACCATGAGTGGAGATAGAGAAATCACATTGAAGGAGTTCGACGAATCCTTCCGTCAAGCCCATGTTTCTACAGGAGTGATTGAAGCAAAGTGTCATGAATGTCTAGCCCTGAAGCAAGGAGGACGCACCATTACAGAATACCTTCACCAATATAATCATCTCGCTTGTTACGCTCCAGATGACGTAATGACTGAGGCTAAGAAGATGGAACACTTTAACGAAGGACTGGATATGTCTTTAAAATATCATATCTCTGTCATGGACTTTAAAGACTTATCCGCAATGGTGAATAAGCTGATTATGTCAGAAGAAGCCAAGAATGAATTAGAAGATGTTCATAAAAGAAAGGTCATCCAAAGGGCATCATCGTCAGGTGCACCCCATAAACGAATAGTGATGTCCCCACAATTCAGAAAGCAATAGAACAGACGAGTAGTGCTTACCCGAAGGGCTCAAACCATAACTAATCAGACTACTGTGGCATCATAGTTTGCAATGCTACAATGTTTAACATGTGGAGGGAATCACTACCAAAGGGATTGTCCACAGAAGTATCCTACCTGTTATCATTGTGACCAACCTGGTCATTATAAAAACCATTGCCCAAAAATTATTCAATGACATCATTGCTTAAAAGATGTAGTCAGTAAATATAAGTGCATCTTATACTGCACGTTTCACACGTTACAAAAGTCAAAATTGATTGTTTTGGTGCATCCTTGAACTATTTCCATAAATGATAATTCAAGCACAATTTGCAAAATGGAATATATGAAATTCCAATTCAGAGTGGAACTATAATGGACAAAGAAAACAAGTGTAGAAATAACCTTAACCTCGTGTCCGCTAGTAAATTCTCTATATCTGAAGGTGTTTCTAAAGAACTTCAAGTGTCAATGTATGACTAGTTTTTAGGTGTCAGCAACATATAGCAAGTTTTTAGATACTCAATATTACACATAGCAGTTGATAATTATGAAAAATTGGTGCTAGTGAAACCGACAAGCACCACTTAGCAATACCACTAGCCACTTAGTGATACCCAATATTACACCATAGAAGTTGAGAATTGGTGCTAGTGTAACAAGAAGCAGTGAAGCACCACTTAGCAATTTGCAACAGCATTAACCAATTAGTTACTCATAACACGAGCAAAAGCTTTAGTGAGCCTCCTGTTTAACACTTCCTCCAAATGGTTGTACTCATTTTCCCCCAAGACACATGTCAAATTATCAAAGAAAAAAGATAAGCTAGAGCATTTTGAAACAACAGAATAATCAATCAGGAAGCTAACAAATGAAGCAACCCATCAAAGAAAACAAAACCATTATAGTCAATAACTAAAACATTACTTATTGGAAGCGCACAATAAAGCAAGTTAGCTGCATTGAAACATGGCCTTCGCAATGCCATCCAACTTTAGACTAAGAAATTCTTGTGCTCAATACTACTGAGACTAAGCTCAGACGAGTTCACCAAATTTCCACACAAAATCAGTCAGATTTCCACACAAGGCGGATGGGGGCAGTAGATTTGCCTCACCTTGGGTCACCGGGGAGAGCTAGAGGAAGACGAGGTGCGGGGAAGCTGAGGTCGTCGAGGATACTTCTTCACCCACCGGAGTAGCCACCTTTTCTAGCCATCATCATCTACATCCTTCTCTGCTGCCTACTCGTCGCCTGGGCGCAAGGAGGGGGCGGTGCAAGAAGGAGCTGGGTAGCCAGGAGGGGGGTGACGCTAGGTGGGAGCTAGGGTGGTGGGCAGCGAATGGTGAGGGAGTCAGCTGTCGGTGTGCGAGCTGAGGTAGCCAGCCAGGTTGAGGTAGTGTTTCCAAATTTGCGTTGCAATGGTTAATGAAGAATTGGAGGCCTTCTTTCCGTGTGTAGCCAAGTGGGCCTTCTTGCATTGCAACAAGTCGAGTGGCTAGCTATGGGCCTTCGACGATGAGTAGAATAACCTGGGCTGGACCATGAGGATTCTACCCCGGGCTAGACTGAACTTATCTGGGCTATAAATTAGGTATTTTTCCATACCTTGGGATAAAGTCTACCCCACCATGGGCTTAATTCTGTCCCTAGGTCAAGTGTTGCAGGTAGAGTCATAAAGAGAAGCTAGTACATACAACAAATCTATAATTTGATATGGCTTGTGACACCTGCCCTTTGTTGCTAGTGGTCAGGGCAGTATTTTCATCATGCATGGTCTGCTCAGCTCGAGTTGATTAGTGGATTGACGGTTTCACTGCTGTTGAGCTCATGGAGGCGCGGTCCACGGTACAGAAGCCCTACGATGTGGCCTTGGACGAGCGGTATGAGTTCATCTATGATGCATGGCGAATGTGGGTCTACAGCTCGGACAAGCCCATCAGCTCCGACCACCCCAGCGGCTCGTGCACCGAGATCAAGATTGAGGCAACATTCTCAAGTCTTGACTTCCTTTTCTAGTGACATTAATTTGGTTGTGATCTAATTAATGATAGATTTTGTCTTGTGTGAGCAAGATATCTATACTTCAGGAGTGTGGCAGTTCGAGGGGTACATCTACGTCCCAGTTGGCACGTCGGGCATGTCAGTCATGCAAATCTTCAACGCGGCGAAGCATGCGATGACGCTGATGCTGCACATCTACGACGGTAGGCTCATGTACCACAATGATGCCACGAGGGTTGTCCATAATGAAATCTATGACTGGTGGTTCAGGCTCAACGTGGTCCACGACGTCGGTGTGTCAGACGTGACCGTGTTCGTCGATGGCGCCAAGAGGCTGACTGTTAGTGATATGCTCTATAAGCAATTATGAAGATGATTGTATCACTTCTATGTTTATAATGTTTTCAATAATATGATATTTTGTCCTTTAAATATATGTCTTTCATATTGATCAATAAATATGTGATTTGTCCGTGGAACTCTTTATTCATGTTTTGATGTTATTCTAAATTATCCTTGATCGTATGTCGTTATGTAGGACAATTATGATTTACAGATCAACACATGCATTGATTAATGGTCATGTTTCATAAATCATGGATATGTGGATATCAAATCAATAATGTGGACATGTATTAAAGAACATGGTATTGGATTGGCCTACCATGAGATACTACAGAAATTGTTATATTCTTCAGTGTCATCGGTTGATCTCATACATAGTGTATGTAGAATCCTTAGACCTAAGAGTTGGTAAAATATGTTAGGTCCCATGATGAGGAGACTTTGGATGGTATCATGAGTTGATCATTATCAAGTCAAGGATGCACATGTGTTGCTACACATCAAGTTCCTGAAGAGGAGATGATCATGAGTTGACCAAGATTCTAGAGAGGAGATGATCATGAGTCGATCATCAAATCAAGAGAAGACTCATCATGTATTGATGGAGGGTAAGTAAATGATGCATCTGGGTTGATGCATATCAAGACAATGATTAGGACTTGAAGTGAAGATGTGCATCATCAAGCATCAAGAGGATACTCAAGGCAAATGTATAACTAGTTAGGGCTAAGCATGTGTTCCTAGTCTTTTTCGATCTTAGTATTTGGTTGGGAGACTAGTTATGTAGCCCTCTGAATAAGTTTTCTATAGAGTCTAAGATCACTCAATTCTGACATTGGAGTCAAAAATCATGACCATTTCTCTGAGTGACCATTTAGGGTCGGTACTACCACCCTTATACCTACGATATGACTGCCCAGGCCGATACTACCTACCATTTGACTGTGGTACTACCACCTGATATGATCGGCCAGTCCGATCGGGGTCTCTGGTATGACCGGACTTTGTTTGGCGATTGTTTTTCTTCAGAGAGCATATTTTTGAGCTCTTCTTATTGCTTTATACCGGTATGACTATACTTTTTGTAGCTGTGCTAGCGCACCTTGTATAACGACTAGTTTTGAGCATTTAATGCTAAAGTTTATAGCCATTGACACTGTAGCATGGTAGTACCATCATGTAAACTTTTGTACTACCGCTCCTACTGATTTTTGCTGATTTCATCTCCAACAGCTAGTTTTTATGGTGGGGCTATAAATACCTCTTTGACTAGTTGGGATACAATCTTATGGCACTCTATTTTATTCTCTTGAGCTAGTGTGAGTTTCTCCCCTGTGCATGTGTTACACCTTATAAGCAAGGAGAGAAGTCTCTAGTTGCATGTGTTGCATCTAGAGCTGGATTGAGTATCCATTTGAGTTTATATATGTGTTGCACTTAGTGAGAGTCAAGTAAGGGGCTTGACTTATTAATCTTGTAGATTTTCGACTTCTAGATGGCGTTAGAGGCATCACATCCAGTGGTCCCTTTAAAAAAGCTTGTGAAGAGATCTGACATGTTGCGAAGGTTGCAGTTCACCTACCCAAATAGGGAAAGAGGTACTACTAGTGGAATTGAGGTGTTTGGTTTAATTCATAGAGCCAGTCTAATTCATTTGGGTTTACCTCAATGTGGACTAAGAAAGACCAGCAAATCTTCGAACATTATGGTAAAAAGAAACTGTATCATTGTGGTTTGATTTCTTGTGTTTAATTTCTGCTAAAGTATTTTACATTCCTAGAATTAAATTAATTACGTGTCACCCTAGGATTGCAAATCTTGATATAGACTTAGGGTGTTGGTGCACTTATATAAAACTAGTTGATTTAAGTCTTGTTTGTGTAAAACCAATTTGAGTTACGTTTTCATATTATAAACTCGGTTTTAGCCCCAGAGAATTTTTAAAGCGTCTATTCACCCCCTCTAGTTGACCTCCTTGACATTACACCACTCCACTAGCCTGACCATAGGTTCAATGCCAATCTGATCAGACCCTTGTTCCCAGAATTAAAAACCTATCGGGTCAAAACTCAAATGTCAAGAACTTACTCAAATCTCCTCCAAACATCCCTAAATTTTATACGACACTTGTCCAAGGGATTAAAAACCTAAACCAATAAAGAATCACAAGATTCTTGGGACCAGGTTTACTAATTAGAAGCAAATCAAATCTAGATCTCAACAACACCACAAACCCTTAAATCCAAAGTATTTCTTGCTCGAGGAGTTTCTAATCAAGAGGATGAACCAGATCTACTAATATAAATCATAGTAAGTTAATCTAGGCATAGATTCAGGATAAAACTATCTTGACCAGAAAAAACCAAATTTGAGCCAAGAACAAGACAAACGGGCTTAATATTGAATCTTGCTATGTAGGTGACTAGATAGGTGACGATTGATCAACTAGAATCTTCTAGTGTTGCTTACTCATAATGGATCATAGTAAGATTAAGAGGGGAGAAGGAAACACTAAAAACCAAGCTAAATCAAGATTTTAACATTTGAGCAAAGAGAAGAAAGACTTTGACGAATTTGATATCTATTAATACTTAGAGATAAATATTTATAGCCACTTCCTAGCCAACCACAAAGGCTAAGGATGACAAAAACCTCAAAACAAAGAGTCACAATCTATCTCCCAAAGGTTCTTTTCAAGAACCCTAACTCTCCTCCACTTGACTTTCTAGAGAGCTGACGAGTATTAAATAATCCATTAAACATAGCTCTAATACTTAATTAAGGCCCATGTGGTTAAAAGCTTTCCAAAGCTATTGCTTGAGTACCACTAGCTAGAGGACTGCTGTACATTTTGCCCGACCAGCATATCACTCGAAGGTTCCATGAATTGGTATAAGGGTACGCTTCTAAGGAACTTCTCCTGTGCGGTGTATAAAGCATGTGCTTTATCCACTCCAAACAGCACAACGTTGTGGCCTTATATCTCCGACAACAATCAACATGCAGTTGTCTCCACGATTATCTCCCATTGACAATAACTAAAGATTAGTTATCATCAGATATCTCTCTCTGACAACAACCACCCCTTTGACCAGATGTGATGATTCCACAAGATGTCTCTTCAGATGGATAACTAACAACCGTTCAACACTATTTAAGGGTTGATGATAGAAAAAACAAGGAGACAAGTAGAAGTAGAACAAACCGAATCAGAACCGGAATCTGAAGAACCAATCAAGATCTTCCGATCAGTGGGAAGATTTTATATTAGAGTTAGTTACATACGTTTGTAATCCCTTAACGGCGATATTTTATAACCCATTTATAGCAATAAAGATCATCCCCTTTCTCTTCCTGAATCATTCCAAAGAATCTAGTCTCCTTTCTCACATTTTCGTAAGATCAATGACTTGATCGTCAACAAGAGTTAACCCTAACTCTCTCAACTCATATCCTTATATAGTGCAGGCTTACAAGAAACCCTTACTGGCCCTTCTAGTTGAATTTCATCCACTTACACTGACTAACCCGTTAACCTAGCACCATACTAGATTTTACATTTAAAAAGCATGCTTCTCAAAGCACACACACCTATTAATCCGATAGTGAATCAACACTTGATTCACTTTACAGTTTTAGTACATTCTTGACCTAAACCACTTAGACCACTGCCGTTGTTTTGTACACCATCACTTTGTCGGTATTGGACAATTTATCAAAATAGCCATTTACCTTCCTTTCACGAAGCTTCCTACTTTCTTCACCTTGAAGCAATTTCGTACTTGCCGTCAAGCCTCTAATGTATTTGAATCCATCGAATCATCCTCACTTACAAACGGATCCAAGTCACTTGACGCGCCTATGCCTCTCCATGCACTATGATGGTATCTGACTTCCCTTACTATTCTGGATCTCAGCTTTTCCCTGAGCCCAATCCCGATCTACCTCGCTCTTTCCTGTCTTGTCTGCCACCGGTAGCTCCCACTCCGGTTGCTTGTTTTCCTAGTTTATAGCCACTTCGCTAGCCTCAGTCATCTTCCAACGATACCTTGATCGCTCTAGACCTATGCTCCCCTAACTTAGTCTCGATCCCTTTCCGCCTCACCATAACCTAACTCTAGAGTCCTACAACCAACAATAACAAATAAACAATTACGTAGCACCGCACAACACAAAATCATCAATTAACATAATTGATAAGCCAATAATCCTTACCTTCATCAAAGCATCTCTATATGTTTTGACACGTAGCTCATAGTGCCCAATGACTAGCCATTACACCTTCAAGCATTTGGACTCCCCCGAATAATTTCTACATGCATCGCCTTGTCACTTGGCGTACTACATGCATCAACTCACCTCTTCACGATCCTTCTCTTCTTTGTTCTTTTCCGCTTGAGTCATATAGCCTCACTAGACTTACACTACCACTTGGACCTTAACTCCCCTGCTTAAGTCCTAATCTTTTGCTGTCGACTGCTAACATTCTCTAAATCACCTACACAGTCAAAGACCAAGTAACCACCTTGAGCACAAGTTTCATGCATTTGAATCACGTTAGTCAAATAATACATCATGCAATATACCACAACAAAATCACTGGCGCCTATGCCATGCACACACTCAACTATGCTCATACACTGATTCTAACTCTAGGACCAAACTTCAAACCAAAATGCAAAAGTTCAGCACCAATTTACTAAAAGCCGATTTAACCGTCATTACCAGGTTGATCAGACTGATAGTTGCGGTCTGATTGATGGCACCATGCCTGTCTAACCGCCAGCAGTCTAACCACTAGTGTTTGGCTAGTCTGACCGCTTAAAAGCACCAGAAAATACTCTCTATGGAATGTCAGTTAAATTAAAATTTTATCTAATTTCAGCTCAGAACTCTATTTAAAGTGACATTTAATGCAAACGCATCCTTAAACCCTCATACATAAGTATTTGGTGTCTATTTTTCGAAAAGACCACATGGACTGATCACTTCATAACCGCCAGTCAGACCGCCATTGGTAGGCCGGTTAAACTAGCTAAAACCTAATAACAATTTTGAAAACTGAAAAGCTTCAAAATTAAACCCAAAAGTCGATAAAACTTGCACAATAAAATTAAATACATCACAACTAATGGGTCATCTCCCCATAGTCTTACACCTCCCCTCCTGGTCTCCCCAGCTAAGACTGAGATGTAAGAAGCTGTGGTCGCCACCGCCCCTACCAAGCAGTGCTCCAGCAGCTCCACCGCCGCTGCCTCTGGCCAGATCCAGCACGTGGACAACGACCCTTGCGAAGTCAAGGAGGGGAGCCACGCTGTAAGATCGAGGATGCCGACTAGAGAGGGGTGAATAGGCAGTCTAAAAATTTTCTTCAAATTAATATTAGCAATTCAAAACTTTTTCTATTTGCCTAAACCAAGTATATAATGCGGAAGCTAAAAACAATTTGGTTTAGCTCAAATAGCGCCTAAGTCAAGCAAATTCGCCTAAGTGCACCAACAATACTAACCTAGGTCAAGGTTTGCAATCCTATGTTTACAAGCAATCAAAATAATGCTAAGTAAGTAAATTGCTAAGTAAGTAATGCACAAGCTCAATCCGGACACAAAGTCCTCCCCTAGATGCAACACATGAAGTATTGATCACCTCTCCTCTCTCACAAAGTGCAACACATGCACAATTGAGTGGAGAGCCTCACACTAGCTCAAAAGAGTGAAATAGAGTCCCAAAAACCTTACCCCAACCGGCCACAAGGTAGTATTTATAGCCCACACCTCGAAACTAGCCATTGGAGTCAAAAACAGGATTTTGCGGAACTACCGCCGTTATAGGAGCGGTACTACCGCTCCCCATCATAACGGCTAGAAAAATAGCCGTTAGTCAGTCATTTGCAAAATTACCGCAGTTATAAAATGCGGTACTACCGTTCTGCGGTAGTTCCGGGAAGTCAGTGCGGTACTTCCGCTCCCGGTTTTTCAGCACAGACAGCACTCGGAAAAACGGTCATAAATTTTGACTCCAATGTTGGAATTGAGTGATCTTGGACTCTATGGAAAGCTTATTCAGAGGGCTACACAACCCATCTATTTGTATGATCTCAAACACATTATATCAATGCAAAAATCAAAAGACATCTAAAGAGTCACTACCATGGTCTAATGTCAAAGGAAATAGCAATAAACAATTTTAGACCATGTCAAGGGATAATGCATGATCTCCAACTTTTACAAAACACATTTGCAAACTTAGATCATGCCACAAGGATTAGGTACATGGACTTCAACCTTTTGCAAAACACATTTGCAAGGTATAGTCACATGTTACAAGGATTCACCACATGAGTTTCAACCATTTGCAAAATACATTCGTAAATGTAAGCCTCATGCCAAGATGAGCTAGAGCAAGTGAGGTTGAGACATCAACACATGATGAGACTCAAACTACTAGACATGACCCCTCTTAATAGTACGACAACCTATACTAGCAATCCGGTCTTTCAACCAAACACCAAGACCGGTAAAAGACTAGAAACACATCCTTAGCCCTAGCTAGTCATACCTTTGCCTTGGGTCATCATCTCGATATGCATCAACTCATGGTGCATCCTTCTCATCAACTCCATCAACACATGATGGTCTTCCTTGACTTGATCAACACATGATCATCATACATCAACTCATGACACATCTTCTTCTTTGATAGCCTTCAACTCGTGAAGCTATCTTCTTCTTGATCTTGATTTGATGATCTTCAACCCATGAAGTCATCCCAAGTCATCCTCATTTGTGGAACATAACCTATTCATCCAACTCATGAAAAATGTTAGTCCACAAAACAACTGTCATCAATTACCAAAACTCACCATTAACTCATAATGGAGGGACTAGATTCTCAATCTTTCTCTTTTGATAATTGATGACAATCTCAACCAATAATGAGATAATAAATTGAATATAAAAAAATTTGAATTCAAAGTGCGGTACTACCGCCGTTATAAACTCCGGTACTACCGCTCTGCGGTAGTTCCGGGAAGTCGGCGCGGTAGTTCCGCTTGAGCCAGAACCAAACTTGGCGTTCTCTGGAAAAAAGGCTCCGCTCTACCTCCGGAGCTTCCGGGCTCCGGAAGTACCACTCCAGACAGCAGAACTACCGCACCTAGCGGTAGTTCCGGCGTTAAAATCACCGGTACTTCCGATCTCGCGAAACCTCAAATGCATCCGGAGGGTGCTCTCTGGAAAAGAGGCTCCGCTCGGAATTCGGTCGCCGGTAGTACCATGTTTGCCTGCGGAACTTCCGCTCTGCGGTAGTTCCGACGTTGAAAACTGCGGTACTACCGCTCTTCCAAACAGAGCACAGATTTGTTTTTTAAAACATATTCACATATTCATTTGAACTGTTTGAGGAGTTCAATCTATATTTTGGATCTAAGGAATGCATTAGCATATGAGAAAGTGATTTTGAATGCATACCTCTTTGATTTCACCTTTTCATCCAAATGAGACTAAGCTATAATATACTTTGAACAAACATATTAGCCTCATATATACATTTGTCATTATCACCAAAACAATATAAAAATATTTGTCATTAACATCAAAATCTCATAATGGCATTTGTCATTAACACCAAAACCAACTTAAACGGAGCTTGATCTTTCACACGCCCCGGATCAGAGCGAGGAGAGGAGCCCCTCGGACTAGCGTAGCCGGGCCTGGGACCTCCGCCGCCGCCACCGTGCCCTCAAGAAAGTCGACCCAGTGAAGGTTCACCGCGTCCAGAAGTTCGGCTTGGGCTTGCTGTTGTCAGCAGAGCCTCTCAAATCTCTGAATACTGCAGCCTGTAATAAGAGAAAACAACAGCCTGAATCGTGCCGGATGAGGAACATCACTCGTTAGACTTCAGAGTTTTGGTGGAGAAGCAAAGTTTCAGAAAAAACTGGTTCAATTTGACAGATGTGATTTTTGTGCTGCGCAATCAACTACAGCTTTTCTGTTTTCATCTTATTTATATGCTGAATACAAGAAAAGAAGTTACATGCATGTTGTGGGCCGATTCTCACTCTCTCTGATCCGAGAATGCAGCTCCACTTCAGAACTAAAAGACTCAGTTAACAGAGACTTATTTCTCCCGCTGTGACTTCTTGAAAACAAACTAACAGTACCGACTCTGCAAAGAAACTTAAAGAAAACATGCAGTGCTAAAAATACTGAGAGCATCTCCAATAGTGACTTATGAGCTAGCTCTAAGCATATTATTTTATATTTTAATAAAAGAGAGAGAAAAGCTATCTCTTGATCAAGAGCTAGTCTCATACACACATTCCAAGATTATGTGAGAGTGTTATGTGAGGCTATTTATATTATGAGCTATGTGCTAAAAGTTAGTACTATTGGAGAAGTTGTCTTAGAGCTAGTAACTAGCTCATACTGTTGGAGATGCTCTGAGAATGCAGTAAAATTACTAACAGCTGTCACTGCTGCTCGCGATGCTCATGCCGATTGTGCTGTGGTGCTCTAGCGGCCAGTTGCTGCTCACCTTGTAGAGGCTCTCGCTCCTCCGTGACCAGGCGCGCACTCACGGTGTTCCTGTACATCTACGGCGCCCTCCTTGCCTTATTCGCCTACATCGTCCTGAGCCCGGCGGTCGGGATGCTCGTCATCTACCTCGACCCCGTCTTCACTGTCGGCTTGGTCGGCTACGCCCTCGCCGAGCACCACCAGAGCGAAGGCACCGAGCAATCCGCCGGGGCCGTCCTCGCACCCGCGAACGAGGAGTACGCGCACAATGTGAGGGTAACCGCCGGGTTCTTTCTAGCCATGATCACACCGGTGTGCGCCGCTCTCGTGGCGTGGTTGGTGTGCCACCCAGCCGACTACCCCATGGATGAGGTGGCTGGTGGCAATCTACATAACGCTCGTTGTCCTCTGCTTGCTCTTCTTCTGGATGTAGGCTTCGTGACGCCGATGCTGCTGGGCGGAGCACTCATCGGGGAGGAAGGGCTAGGCTTCATCATCCTCCGCTACGTGATCACAACCGCGCTTTCACTGTCCTTTTATTTCCTCGTGGGCGAATTCGCGACGGTGCTAGTCACCTGGCTTTGCCTCCTAGGATTGACAGTGTACTTTGGGCAAGGTTTACAATTTCGACCGAAATTCATGAATTTCGGAATTTTCAGCCGGGTCTGAAATTTGGTGGGAAAGATGTATTTTTGTTCGAAATTTCAGGTTTAAATAGGCGAATACGTTTCTTTTGCACGTCCCTGAGGCTGTGTGTTGGCCATCATGGATTGCTCGTGATGATATGGTGTTTAGACAACGGCTGTTATTCCCTTTCTTTCTTTAACGCTAAGACACGCAAGTTTTTTATGTGTTCTTGAAAAAAAGGCTTTTGCTATACAGTGAATAATCACTTTTTAGCTGAAGAGTGAAAAAATCGGACAAGATAAAGACAAATTCGGAAAAGATAAAGACATACATATCTCCTTCCTCCCTGGTGGCAATATATATATGGCAAGGGCTCACCGGATATAGGACCGAGATGGCACCTAGAGGGTGAATGATGTCTCAAAATTTACCCTCAAGTATTCACCAATTCTTTACCCAATAGCTACAAACTATAAAAATTAGGATGTAAACTAACACAAACCTTAGTAAATTAAGAAACTGAGATTTTGATGAATGAATAGAAAATTTAGAATTATCGCTACAGTACCGTGGAAGTACCTCAAATCGGTAGTACCGCTACTATAGTAGCGGTTTACTGCTGCTACAGTAAATCAACACAAAAATAGTAAAATCAACACGGCTTGAAAACCAATAATTTATATAACTTTTGACACAGGAGTCCAAATCACTTAAAACTTAGCATGCATCTTCTTTAGAATGTCAAGAACCTAGACTCAGTTCTTTTGGGCTTATGCTTAGGCTTTCATTTCTATGGTAACTCACTGTTAAATGGTGCGTTTTTTCAAGACAGGGTCTATAGATAAATTGTAGTACAAACTGTACCGAATTCAGCTGAATTGGCCAAAATTGTGTACGACTATTTTTCTCTACGTATTGCCTCTCACGAATAGGCTAGGATTCAAAAATCACAACCATAAGTCATAAGTCTCAGCCCAAAATAACCCACCCTACCAATCAACTATGAAGAGAATCATTGCTAAAGTTCTGACTTTTTTTGCATTTAAAGGAAGAGTGCACCAAAACTGGGCAAAATCAAAAACGGTGAATATAACTCACTCGTGGGTGGATAATGGCTAAGATAGCTCTAAATATATTCCTACATGTCACAATAAGCTAAACATCAAAGAAATCAAGCCAAAAAACCATCGGATCACGAAAATACTCGTTGAGGCCAAAATCAAGCAAAACCAGATTTCTTTATGAACTTGCTATCACAATATCTAGTTGGGTGAAGATTAATTTCTAGATCTTATCTCTATCTCTTATACGTCCTTAGTATAGCAAGATTAAGAATGGAAAATATGATATCAAAACTAACCAAATCAAGAGCAAATCAACTAAAACATGAAAGATCAACGAAGTTGAACAAAGATTGATATATCGCTACTTGAGCAGGAAAGTTTTACTTTTCTTTCAAACCCTAACCCTAACATATAAACACTTCAGAAGAAAGTTGGATTTGGATTGATTAACTATAAGTCTCTATTCCAACCCCTTAAATGGATGAGTTAGCCAACCACATCAAATCATTAGTGGATACTATCCACTTACTATGATGGGGGGGAACCCAATGACCCCATACACGAGTTTTATTAACGCATATTCAGTTATGCACGCTTTTCAAAGTGTATAAGGCCGAAACCATTAAATCATTAACATTGATCCATCTTAATCAAACTAGCTTCTCTTTGACCTAAACCAGCTTCTCCTTGATCAAACCAACATTGATCTTTTGTGTAATTACTTTAATAAATAAAAGTCTCTTCTTTCAGTTGCTTGACTTGAAGACCAAGAAAGAAGATTAGCTTGTCATCATACTCATTTCAAATTCCCTACTCATAGAGTTTAAAAAATCTAGATACCAGAGCATGAGAAGAACCAGCGAATATGATGTCATCGACATAAATCTAAACAAATAAGAACTCAATGCTATACCTAAAAGTGAACAAGATTTTATTTACCATTCCTATTTTGAAATCATTTTTAAATAAGAAACTCTTAAACCTATCATACTAAGCTCTAAGGGTTTGCTTCAATCCAAATAAGGTTTTGGAGAGCTTACACATATGATTTAGGAACTTGAGATTTTCAAAGCCAGGTGGTTGCTTGACATAGACCTCTTTTTCTATGATACCATTAAGAAAAACACTCTTTACATCTATTTGAAAAAAGCTTTAAACCCTTAAACGCCGTGAAATCTAGCAATATGTGAATGGTTTCTAATCTAGCTACAGGTGCAAAGATATCTTTAAAGTCTAAGCTATCTAACTGGGAATAATCTTGAGCTATAAGTCTAGCCTTGTTGCGAACTACTAACCCATCCTCACTTTCTTTATTTTTAAAAATCAATTTTGTTCTAATTAGATTATGATTACGTGGAGATTTAACTAAGGCATGACACAGCGATGAAGAGTGGTGCGGCAGCAGGAGAAAGAGGGGGCGGTGTGGTGAGATGGCAAGAGCACTGAAAATGCACCTCACAGAGCCTGTAAAATTGTTCATTGTGCCATTCCCCTGAGCCTTCAGATGTACCATTGACCTAAGTGGATTATCTTTTTGACGAAAGCGATTACTCACACAGCAGTCCTTCAACCTTTTTCTTTAAAATCTCCAGATGTTTTGTCTTTGTTCATCTGAGACATCCCACATTCCCACAAATGCCATTGGTTTGTAGCTAGATGTAAATCTATATGATGGTCCTGTCTTTGAAGACCAGAAGAAGTTTCTACTAAATGTTTTGCAAATCTAGTAAACTTAAAACCACTGTTATTAGTCTTAAGAAACTTGTCTGAAATTCATGCACAAAAATGACTGCATGTAACACGCGTTTACTCTTTTTTTATCGCCAATAGTTTTTGTTGCCACGGATTCTCCTTGTAGATTTTGTTATAGGGCCTGTTTGAAACCGACTTTTGAAACCGGCTTTTGACTTTTGCTCAGTACCTAACTTTTAAACAGAATATTTTTTAAGATGAGGTCTACAAATTAATTGTAGCACACGTTAAAAGCCCAACATCTATACCATCCAAAATCGCAAGCGAGTATCTCTTTATCCGTAATCTCTGTCGCAAACAGCTAAAATTCAAAAATTTTAGCCAAAAGCCATAAGCCACAACCATATCAAACAGGCCCATAGAACCCTGTCATAGAACAACCATGGTATGCTGTCTTACAGTGGCAGAGCCAGAATTTTGACGATGAGGTGTGAACTTAAAACACATTAGTAATTATAAGCATAACAAAGTTTTTTTCAGCCTAACGAAATATAAAGTAATACAAGACTACTACTAGTCCTAGAAAGACTCACATCAGGAAGTGAACCTACTTATATAACACCGAATTACTAAACTAAAGCAAAAAGCAACTACAATATTGCTAGATTCCCATATGGTTAGCCTTCAAGAACCTCAAATGACAAATATTTGGTCTGTTCTCTATCAAGAATAGCAATCAGGTACCAATGTACCACAGATGCACTGGTATTTTGATAATCAGGCACCTATACATGATTTGTACAGTAAAAGTAAAGACAACCCATGTCTTTCAAAAAGGAGTTAGCACCTGATAAATCAGCTTCACTCCTGTGCCTTCCTAGCTATGAGTAGCATTAAAATAATACAAGATAATTAGATAAAGTAAAGGCTAACTTCTAAGCTCCACTAACTCAGTAACCCTAGTTGAGATCTTATTTCAGTCTTTAAATTTGAGAACTGAGAACAGAGCTATAATAGTACACTAAGTCACTGTGTCACTGATAGTCTCGTTTCTCGTATTTCAGATTTGACTCATTTGAGAACAGAGCTACATTACATAGAGCTACATTTGAGAATAAGCATGGACCATACTGATGTCTGTTGCCTGTTGGGCCTAATGGAGTAATAGGCTACCAGGAGTATGTATAGTGTATAGGAGTATATGTAGTATATACTTTGTATATTAGGGGGTATATGGCTATATGCCGAATTTTTTGTCAAAAATTTTAGAGGTGCAACTGTACCCCTATGCATATACTCTCCCTCCACCAGGGGCGGAATTGGGCCCATGGCAACATGGGCTACAGCCCGGGGCGTGAAAAAATTCAGTTTATAGCCCAGCCCAGGATAATATTATTAGCATCCAGCCCAGGTAGCCCAATAGCCCATAGCATCCCGCAGGCCATCAGCCTACTGTATCTGCGCCGGCGGCCCATCACGCGCTCGCTCAGCCCAAGCCCATCACTTCACGAATCACACGCAACTGTGCAAGGCCTCGCCCTCGCGGCCTTGCCTGCGCTGCTCTGAGCTAGAACCCTAACTCCTGAAGCCAGCGCGAAGGCGAAGCCAAAGCGGCACCGCGCGCTGTTAAATCGCCGTCGCCTCACGGATTCGCCAAGCGCCGCCGCTCGTCGCCTTGTCCCGCACCGCCCGCGCCCCGCCCTCGGCCGCTCCGCTCTCGGCCTCCCGCGCCGTCCCAGCGTCTCGCCTCGGCCTCCCGTTGCCGCCCGTAAGTCTTCAATCGGCGAGAAACTACGATTTGTTATTATTATGGGATTAGCCGATTAGGAATCGGATAGATCATAGGTGAGTATTTACTCGTCTATAGTCTCTTTGAGTCTTGGATGACCGATTGATGGAGAAATTATCTACTTCTGAGTTCTGACCGCATATGAGATAAATGCCGAAATTGGCCTCCCCAATGCATTGTTATAATACCATACCAGTTTGACCTGTAAAGGAAATAAGGAATGGTGTAAACATTGTAATTGTGGGAAACAATGCCATGAGAATATCAAGAGAGGAACATAACAAACTATAAGATCAGCATAAAAATTTCCAGTGTTTATCATGAAATGTTTATGCCATTTAATATGAGCATGTAAATTAGCTAGATATATGTCGATTGATTCTAGCTGAAATATGTCGATTGATTCTAGCTGAAATACTGAAATGTGATGATTGAAACTAGGAGTTATTAGTCAATACAAAATGAAGCGGGTGAAGATATTGTCATCTTATTTTTCAACAGAAGTACAATCCCAGTCCCAGGAAACACCAGAAACAGGAACTAGTAACACGCATCAAAATAATCCTCGTTTTTATATTTTGATATTATACCATGTTTTTCTTATTATGCTTCATGTTTACTTGTTTAGTATTGAACTCAAGTTTCATATAAGTAATGCAATTAGCCAATTATGATATACTGTTGTTATATCGTGGTATGGGTACAAATTGGCGTTAGTTTTAAGTTATTAGAGTTCAGCCCGAGGCGTAACTAAATCCTGATTCCGCCACTGCCCTCCACCACTGCTGTCCTATAAGAACAAGAGGAAAACGTGGAGGATCAGCATAAACACGCTTATCCTAGAGAATGTAAGTTAATCTGCAGTGTGCTTGCAGATAGTATATATTTTTGAAGAGAAGATAACCTTCATCCTTATAAATTATTCCATACATGAAGGAATAATCAACGTTCCACATATATGAATGAAACTGACGATTATAAATGGTTGAGCGATATAGTTTGTTATGAAAATGCGAGAGAACACAACTATTACCTCTGTCCTGTGATATAAGTCCAGTACACATAACTAAGAAGTACATTATTTAAGTAATAATTGATGTAATTGGATCATAGTTGCTCCTATTAAATGGATATAGTATTACTCTTTCTATTAGAAATAAACATGTATCCCGCTCCAAACGACTTCACCTTCTGACTTTTTGGTTTATTTAAACCAAAAGCCACTTGGAACGTATGAGTTTCTAATTTTAACTTATTTTAGTTTTTTTGCTTTTTCTTTTTTTTCCCTTTATTCATTTGCATTGTCTATGATGATATAATGGTTTTTTTATTTTTTTTGTTCAGAAAAAACTAACAGTCAAAACACAGTCATAAGCTTAACCTATAAGCTAATTGATACCAGGCTCTAATTTTATTAGATATTACTTAAATAATATATCTTTTAGATATAAGTATCAAATTTATAGCGCAGTACCTTAGCTTGAACAGTAAGCCTCACAAGCGAATGGCGACGAGGCGAGTGCGTCATGGGTCACACCATGAAGATGCGATGCTGAATCACACATAGAGGCTCCAATCAGCTTGTACTAAAAAAGGTGTACAAAAAAGAAAAACGAAGGCGAAAGGCCATGGACATCGTGTCGTGTGCTTGATATAAAGCTCATAATATCTCCGTGAGTTCTACTCCCGTTTATTTCGGTTTAAACTTATAACTCCTGATTTATTTTTTTTAACTATTTATAATTTTTTCCTAAATTTTTGGTATTTTTTGTCGGTTTTTCCCGTATTTGTTTGTATTATATGTGATGGGCTAACATATTTTTTTATTTTTTAATTTTTTAAATTTAATTATGCTAAATAAGTCACCATCAGCTACAGTACAAAATAAATCAATTACAGTAAAAATTTAACCATAAACTAGATTTATTCAGCCTAAATGAGCATAGATTACTAGCCACACCTACCGCGAGGTGTGCCGGTCAACCTGGAGAACAACTTACCAATGGTTCCAATCTTGTCTGCGCAACCGATGCGGAACTACTAATTAATCAAGTAGTAAGACGCTACCGAATTCTTGTTAATTTCGTTTTTGTTGACTTCAATCGATGTCGTTCCAATGTTGTTGATTTCGGCTTCTCTTCCCTGTGATCTGATCATCCAGGCGAAAAAAAAGCGAGCATATCGATCTCCCGGCAAGCCGGCATGGGCAGCATAACCATCACACCATGACCCTAGCTCCCTCCTCACAGTGACAAGTGATGAGACCAGCTGAGCAAACTCCATCATCAAGATCCAACAAGATGCTGCTTCTACCAAACAAACCCCTCTTGTTTCTTTTCCTCTTCTCTTCTGATGACCAAAACATGCCGTCCAGCTGCTGTTTTGGAGTTTGTTCTTTTTACTACAGCTTGTGACTTTTGACCTATTTATACGAGAGATTACAGAGTATTGTCCATGGATGCGCGAATTCAACTTTTGCAAAGGGTATAAATGATAATTTTTCCTATGGTGGGGGCAAAGCAGAACAGCAGTATAGGATAGGATAGGATACCACGGTTTGTCACTCCCATGTGCTGAGTCTGCTGACCTGGGCGCATTAGGCGCCACAGATGACTTGGGATGCATATCCAAAACCAATCAAGTCGCGACATTATATTATTAACAGAACGACAAAAGCATAATGACGAACAAACAAGCGGCAGCAATGGCAGCAACTTCAATTTCTATTTCTCCTTGGGAAGAGGGGGGGTATAAGCATCCTTTCTTATGTTGTAGGACACGATATGATAATCAGAGGGTGAATAAAGCCTTTAAATTCGATCTCTTCAGATAGTATTCCAAAATCTTTATTTCATTAGCTACTAGAAGTTTAGCTACTATAAGTTAGGAAGATCATATTAGCCCCCGACAAAGAACTCACTAAGTTGCGAAAACAAAACAGAGTTCAAAACCTCCTGACCGATCAAACCGCTATTAACACAGCAGTTGAACCGGCCTGGTGTTGACGGTCTGACCGGCCGTCGATATGACCACTAGTGTGGTGGGGCGGTTTGACCATTCCCTGATCTAGACTAGGAAATCAGCTTGAGCAAAACCCTAAATGTCACGATCCTCAAAATACAAGTCCAGATGACTTGAAACTTTATACACACCTTGTTAAAGATATCATGAATGTAATCCATCCGAGGATGGGATGGATCTTTACCAAAGTTACAACATTTCTCTCAGACAAGTAAAGTTGGACCAAAACTAAACAAAACTTATAAACTTGATACATGATTTGCTCATGGGTTTGATATGGCCAAGATGGCTCTATATAGGTTTCCACAGGTCACACCAAGAAAGAACACCCAAATATTCGATGCTAAAACACTAGAAACACTATTTTATTAGACGTTCTCCAAATCGAATCAAACTAGACAATTTCTAAGGTCTTGCTATAACTAATCCCTAGATAGATCCTCATTAGGTATCTGTATCTCTTACACGTCCTTAAAATTAGCAAGAGCAAGAGAGGAGAGAGCAAAAGCATAAACCAAAATAAAAGTAAAACCAACAAGATTAAGAACACACCATAAAGAAGAGTAAGATTGATCTATTACAACTTGTAGAGGTTTGATTCACAGCTAATCCACCATGATGGATAGGGCTTTCTCACTCAATAGCACTTACCCAAACCCTAGAGGTAAGTTGGTTACTTTCCCGTAGCCATCAACTACACCCCCCCCCCTCAAATAGATGGAGCAACCAGCGCACATCTAACCCTAATAGATACTATCAATTAGCACAACCAGGGAACTCATTAACCCCCACACATACACTTGATTTTACACTCACACAAGACTTATACACGTCTTTCAAAAGCATAAACTCAAACTGCTAAAGAGAAAGCTTCCATCCACTTGACATTCTCAGTAATTCCTTTACCTAAACCGCTCCCTAAGCACCGTGATTTTGGTCCCTTTGCTGTTTCTGGTATTTTGGCTTTTCTGTCAAAACACCATCACCTTGATCGTGGACCTTACCTCTTCCCTAAACCTAGTTCATAGTCATGTCATCCTTTGCAAGCAATCCCAACACTTGCAATGTATAGATTCACCAATGGCTCACGTATCAGTAAAGCTCTCCTGTTGGTTCCCCTGACCACGCCTTAATTGCACCGACCGTACTATTCAATAAACCGTTTCTTGAATCTTTCCTTCAATATCTCTTGTCTTCTCCCGTGACTTGCTTGAGCCTAATCATTCCGCCCAACTTCCTTGACAGTATCTTAGTTCACCCCTTAGCCTAGTCCTAGTCCATGCCGTCGACCATGGCTACCTTCAAGCACTTGCACATCAAAGACCAAGAAATTATTTTCGGACATACGTTTTTTACAAGTTTACCCACGTTAGTCCAAACATATTTTATGCATCATGAATGCGATGATATAAACCAAAAAAACTTGACCCACGACCAATTTTCCAAAATCACCGGAACCTCTCTCACCAATAAGCGATCATGGCGGCGACCGTCATTGTCCAACCGGTCTGATCACCAGCCTGGTCAGACTACTCATCTCATGACGGTTTGATTGCTAGGACAGAGCACCAGAGTGACCCTCTCCAAAAATGCGGTAAAATGCTATCTAGTTTTTGCTCATACCTTCATTTGAGGTGACACCTAATGTAAAGACATCTCTATGCACTTCGACACATTAGTTTGGTGTCCACATGCTAAAAGCCAACATGGCCGGTCTGACTGCTTGGACCACTGCCTTGCAAAATGCCCAAGGGACAATTTGGTTGGTCCGACCGACTCTGCACAATGATCATATCGCACCTACTAAGCGGTCAGACCGGCCACTGACAGGCAGAATTAAAAAACCGCAAACTTCCGCAAATACAAATTCAAACTCGACATGATTGCTAATTATTCAGCATAGATAAACTATAGACATTCTCAACATGGTTCGTATGTACCTGACAATACTATTACACTGGAGGTGAGGCTAGCCAAAGCAAGGCATAGGAAAAGGAAAAGAAACCGTTTGTTTTTTCCCTTTGTTTTTCAGAGGCACGGATTTGCAGGTCCGCGGCATGGCGCCGGAGAAGACCAGGTCACCGGTGCCTCGCCGGGAGCCCACCCCCACCGCCCTTGCGGATGAAGCCATTTCTGCTTTTCGGTTTTGGTATGTCGTTGATATCCATCACCTGTATTGTCCTCTGCTTTTTGGCTGCCAAAAAGGAAACAGGAAATAAGAATAGCTGACTAGCTTCGTTTTTAATCTGTTTCAGTTGGGTCAATCTTGACACATCGCATTTCAAATACGACCACTTGTCATTTTGCTTCCTACTCTAGTAGTATTAATAGTTTTTTTTTCAAGGAAACTAGTAGTGTCAACTGTAACAGTTAAAAAACATTCCAAGGACTTCAGATGGGAAGCCTACAGTTTGTTGCATTTACCACTAAGGTCTATAGTGTATGTAGATAATAATTTAGTAATTTACCATTTTGTGCCTCCTGATAATTCTCTTGGAGCCTCTTCCTTGCAGAATCTAGCCTATCATGGTCCAGAAGACTGTCCTTCTGCTCCCTCACCATCTTCTGCATCGAGAACTCAAAATCATTCTCAGATTTTGCATCTGTCTAAGACAGCATCCACACTCCTTTTTACAGTTGCAAAGCAGTAAGAAGTTTCTCATTTCGTGAGAACTGTAATTCCTTTGTTCACTGAAAGTGGAACATAAAACTTTTTTGCAAAGTTGAATGATTAGACACCATTGTGCAGTGAGTAGTGACAAATCAGGCAAAATCAGTCAAAAGATGCTACATCTGGGGTCCATACCGATAGAGCTAGTTCTACTTTAAACAAAATGCAGCGCACATCCTCTGTTTGATAGCAATGGGGACTAGAAAAAAAAGGAGAAAGATCTGGTTATATGATATAGCCTTACAGCTGGAGCAGAGGATGAAGTAGTAGAATAACTGTTGTTGTTTATCTGTCTGGCATTATGATATGCTGGTGCAGGGCTCACTCTATGCTTCGCCTCCATTGTCGACTCGATCCCATTATTAATCCTCTCTGAGCTTGAACTATCTAAATTTCAGAAACAAAAGAACATGTCGATAAGTGCATTATTATGGGTATGAAAAATGATGAAAACTAAAATACAATGTCCTTGGGAGATAAATATGTTATATGTCACACTCACAGTGCCTCTGTGGGCTAGGGGAATACTTGAACTCTGAAACCTAGAAGGTTGCATCAGCAAGGAAGGTGTCATTGTTACAGAGTTTATAGCCAAATAAGAGAAGTTAAAAGTATAATAAGGTCTACAAAGGAACTCAAACAGAGGCATCATTGTAACTAATAGCTACTGGGTTTGCAGAAACTCTTTAGTTTACTCAGCATGAGAAAAGCATGGAAAATTACTTTGTCAGAACTGTGATTGTTTGGTAGTAAACTATAGAGGAATAATTGGGAGGGAATATTCTGGGCACAACACTTATCAAAAGAAACTTTCTACAGATAACGGAATCATAAAAGAAGCTTGTGGTGTTTAGAGCCATTTCTAAACAAGAACTGTTACCTGAGAGCTTTGGTGGTTCTTTCCTTGGATTTTCTCAGGGGAGTCGCCATCAGCTGCCATCATCAAGCACTCAATTTCACCAATTTAGAATTATCGAAAACAGGAAAAAGATTTTTTTTTTGCGAAAATCCTGAGTCAAAGACAATGTAATATTTTGCACAGTGACATACTGATGACCGAGCTGCCGCCACTGGAATTGTGTAGGCGCACCCAGTCGTCCACTATCTCCTTCCACTTCCTTCAAGTTGCAAGCAACACCAAATTCCACAAAACAAAACAATAATTAAACCGCATATTCCAACCAGAATACATTTACTACTTAAGCAACAGTGTTCTGGTTCATCATCTTCTTCCCCACCTGATGAGCTGCTTCACCAGTCGCCGGACTTCGCCGGAGGAGTGCTTGCGCAGGCCATTCACATGCCGGCCGATGTCCGTTTCCTGCACGAACAGAATCAACACAGACTTGAAGCTTTTACCCTCCTCCATGGCTGCTCAAACAAGCAACCGAACTAATTTCTCTTCCTTCTCCTTTAGTAAGCCAGACGTAAGAGAAGGGTACAAAGCTTGACCTGGAGCACCTTGTACGTGATGTCCATGTCCGACAGGTTCTGCAGCAAGCTCACCACCTCGTCCTCGGACTGCGACAAAACAACACGAACGTGCAGTCTGTGTGAAAAAGCTGAGCTTCTTGAGCGAATTCGCGTTGCGAGGTGGTAAAGATGGCTTCTTTAAGGACCTGGTCCGGGTCCTCCAAGAAGTCCTTTATGGCCAGGATCTTGCTCTCCAGGCCGAGCTCGCCGGCGCCGGCGCCGCCGATCTCGTCCTCCTCGCTCATGCCACCATCGTCCGCGTCACCCTCCTCCCCCGGTGAGTCCGGGGCCTCCTCCTCCGCCACAGCCGCCCCAGCACGCGGCGGCGGCGCGTCGCAGTTGCTGCAGCTGCCCCCGGCGTAGAGCCGCTCCACGATGCCGTCGCGGCGCGCACGCAGCTCTTCGGGTCGGTTCCGCGCCGCCGAAGCCAGAGCGGCGTCGACCAGCTCCCACACATCGCTCCCGCCCCCGAAGGCGGCCAGCGCGCGGCGGAGGCGCTCGTCCCGACCCATCATCGTCCGGCGACCCACCGGTATCGGATCTTGAACTCACACCACAGGACCCGACAACCAGAGTCCAACAGAAGCCTCCAAGCTCCCCCCGAACGAACTCTACGCGGCCAACCTCGTCATCCCCGGCTCCCCGCCTCCGGTCGATGCTCGCCAGTGAGTGCTTCCTTCTGCCTGGCCCCGTGGATTTTTGACTCTTTTGGCAAGTGACCAAAATAGCCTCGAAAACCGTGGGTGTAACTAATTGCAAGTTGTAGCCAATGGATGTGTTCCGAGATCCGTGCATTACGTAGGAAAAAACCGTGGGTCTGTGCGTCTCCTTTTCTGGTTGGCTTCACCTGTTTTACAGGGTTTTAATTTAGTATTATCTTTTCGCTGGCCCGCAGCTCGTCACACGCGCTCATCTAAGAACATGTACAACGACATCAGCTGTCAATAAATTCTTCTATATGTAGAATACGAGGTAATTCAGAAGAGAGAGATAATAAAAATTAGACTATCTCTCCCATAACAGTTAACTGTAATATAAGAAATGAGATATATTGTGTCATAAAAAACTGCTTATAAAGACATATAAAAAGATAACCCATGATATGAGCTGTCTTTAGTATCATCTATAGATGATATAGAGGGTATTATAAGCATCATTTATCTATACCATAGTGTTTGACGTCAGAAATTACTCTCGGATTTATTGCCTCGGGGTATAAAGTGCAGGCATGCCAGTGTACTAATATACACAAAAATAGATAAACACAAGAAAGGTAGGGAAACATGTATTTTATTTATTTGACAATAACAAAATTACAAGTTCTCTTTTTATATATACTCTCTATGCCCTACTTTGCATAGCAGATCTAACAAAGACGATGTGTTATCCTGGTTCCTGGGGCTTCCGAAGACTCCCGGTTAATTACATTTGGGGGCAAACCTACAGAATATCTCCGATTAACCTGTGCATTGGTCATCGTCTTCAGTCTTCGCTTCACGTTCTTCATGTGTGTGATGAATGATTGATGCAGATGTGGGTGTTGGCATTATCCATAACCTCGTCGGTCCATGAGGCCGTTGACAACGTAGCCTTTGTATTGGCCGCGCTCGCTCATGTCGTTCGATGTCGTCGGTATCAAAAGACACATAAAATTAAGGTGGTTAAAAGTGTGGATGATTCACGTCAAGTGTGATTAATCTGATGATATGGTAGCAAAATCGGTGTAGTAAACATACTTAATTTGAGCGGTGAGGTTGGTAGAGCAGAACGTCTGTTTCAAATGTCGAAGTGGTCAAAAGTGACCAAACGGGAAAGACCCTCTACTGTGCAGACGCACTTAGTCGAACTCAGGTGTCGTAAGGGCAAATCATCCTTACTTTGACATGAACTTAAGTTATAGGTTGACATAGCAGAACACTAGAGCCGAGTATTGACATGGTCGAAAATGTCCGCCAGAAAGGACTCCTCAGAAGCCAAAGCCATCAGCACTCGGGGGTGGTTGGTAGTTGAAAGTCGAAAGCCACCGGCCATCGGAAACAACCAGTTGTCGAAAACCTTCGGACATCAAAGCAGCCGGTAGTCTGAGGCCATCGGGCATTGAAGCAGCTGGTAGTCAAAAGCCATCTGGCATTAAAAGCACCTGGTAATCAGAAGCCATCAAGCATCGAAGCAGCCGATAGTCGAAAGTCATCGTGGTCAAAATCCATTGGAAGTCGTCCGTGGTTGAATTCCAGCGTGGTCGAAATCCATCGAAAGTTATCCAGGGCTGAAATCCTTTGAAAGTTTATCCGTGGTTGAAAGCCAACGTGATCGAAATCCATCAAAAGTTGTCCATGGTCGAAATTTATCGTGGTCAAAATCCATCGGAAGACGTCCGTGGTCGAAATCCACCATGGTCGAAACCCATCAAAAGCCGTCTGTTATCAAAAGCCATCGTAGTTGAAACCCATTGGAAGTCATCCATTGTCAAAAGCCAAAGTTTGTGCGTAGTCGAAAGCCATCGTGGTCGAAATCCATTGCAAGTTGTTCGTGGTCAAAATCCATCGTGGTCAAAATCTATCAGAAGCCGTCCGTGGTCGAAAGCCATCCTAATCGAAACCCATCGGAAATTTGTCCATGGTCGAAAGCCATCATGGTCAAAACCCATCGGAAGTTGTCCGTGGTCGAAATCCATCATGGTCAAAATCCATCATGATTGAAACCTATCAAAAACCGTCCGTGGTCGAAAGCTATCATGGCCGAAATCCATAGGAAGGTTGTCCGTGGTCGAAAGCCATCGTGGTTGTAAGTTCAACCTCTATTAAATTGGTTTTTGTGGTAATGACAAATCTAATTCTGAGACTAACTTGTTTATTGATTATGATATTACATAGTCTCATTTAAATGAAAAGGTGAAAACCATAAGAGGTATGTATTCTATATCATATTCATATTTCTTATTGCATTCCCCGGATCCAAAATATAGATCAAATTTCACCAAATAGTCAAACATGAATATGCACATATATCTCTATTACACATTCTTATATGCACACCTTTAGAGAGAGTTCACTCTATATTTTGTGGTTTCATTAATATTGATCCATATTTATCTTTCCACATATTAAGGATCTTTAGTTTGAAACATATCTCTTAAGTATACGTAACTTGTGTAGTTCATATATACTCATAGTCGAGTTGTCATCTAGCTCCTCCATTATATGTTAATGATTGAATGATAAATGACATCCGGATAAGTAAACTTTGCTTAAAAAACTTATTTTAGAGTGTACAAATATTGTGTACATGTGGTATACTCGAAAAACAATCTTTAATCTTATTATTTGTTGAGTTGTTATGAATTACCAAAAAGGTAAGATTGTGGAATTTAATCCCTCTATTATGAGTTAATGATGAAGTTTGGTAATTGATGACAATAGATTTATGGACTAACATTTTCCATGAGTTAAATGAATAGGTTAGGTTCCACAAAAGAGGATGATTTGAGATAGCTTCGTGTGTTAAAGATCATCAAGTCAAGTGAAGGATGCATCATGAGTTTGATACATGTCCATGAGAAGATGATCATGTGTTGATCATCAAGTCAAGTAAAGACCCATCATGTGTTGATGGGGTTCAAGTGACAAAGATCCGGACTTGAAGTGAAGGTGTGAGTCATCATACTTCAAGAAGATGCTAAGGCAAAGGTATGACTAGCTAGGGCTAAGGATGCGTTTCTAGTCTTTTACCAATCTTGGAGTTTGGTTGGAAGACTGGATTGCTAGTATAGATTGTCGTACTATTAAGAGTGGTCTTGTCTATTAGCTTGAGTCTCATCATTTGTTGATAGCTCAACCTCACTTGCTTTAACTCTTTTTGGCATGAGGCTTGTATTTGTGAATATATTTTGCAAATAGTTAAATCTCATGTGTTGAATTCTTGTAACATAGGACTATACACTACGAATGTATTTTGCAAGTGTTTGAAGTCCATATTTTCATTCTTTGTAGTATGAGGCTTATATTTGCAAATGTGTTTTGCAAATAGTTGAATCTTATATATAATCCTTGTGTCATGATTCTAAAAATGTGCAAATATTTTGCAACTTGTTGGGAATTATGTTTGATACTTGTGTGCAAGATACTGTTGTTTGCAAATGTGTTTTGCAAAATCTGTTGAAGTATCTGCACTTCTTAGGGAAATCAAAACTACCACAGTGTAGTCTGCGGTACTACCGCTTACCGAAATTGCCAGCATTGTAATTACGGAACTTCCGTGTGCGTTGGTGGTCAAAGACCTTCATCGTCAAGAGCAGACTTGGTCGAACCAATGTGGTCAAAGACCTGTGTGGTCAAAAATCTGTGTGATCGAAACCAGCGTGGTCGAACTAGTATAGTCGGATTGTGGTCGAAGATCTATGTGATCGAAACCAGCGTGGTCAAAGACCTGTGTGATCAAACCAGCGCGGTCGAAACCAACCTGATTGAGATCTGCGTGGTCGAGACCTATGTGATCGAAACCAACATAGTCGAACTAACGTGATTAATACAACGTGGTCGAAGATCAACGGAGTAGTCAGAGATCTATGTGAGCGAAAACTAACATGATCAAAAATTGACATGGTCGACGTGGTCGAGACCTGAGTGGTCGAAACCAATGTGGTCGGAGACCAGCGTAGTCGAAAACCTATGTGGTCAATCTAGACTGTGTGGTCGAAGACCAGCGTGGTTAGAGATTAGCGTAGTCGGAGACCTGTGTAGTCGAACTGGACAACGTGGTCGGAGACCTGAGTGGTCGAACCATCCAATGTGGTCAAAGTCCAGTATAGTCAATGATCGGTACTTTCGACCAGCTCTGTGTGAGCGGTCAATCAGCTCTATGTGAGCGGTCGGATCAACGAGTGGTACTACTAGCTCTATGTGAGCGGTACTTCCGATTTGTAGAACGTCCAACTTGTGTAGCGGTACGTTTTTTCCAAAGAGACACCTGCGTGGTGGTCTTCTCCTCCCCGCGAGAGCGGTAGTACGACATGTGGGAGCGGTACTTCCGTTGATCAGAACTACTGAAAATTGTACAGCATAACTACCAGATTCGACTGGTCTTTTGCTTCTAACAGCTAATTTTTTTTACCATTGCGAGGGGAGTGGAAGTACCATAGTTTTGCCATCAGTACTTCCGATAATCCTGAATTTTTTGGTCTTTTGCTTCCAACAGCTAGTTTTTGTGGTGTGGGTATATATACCCCCTTGTGGCCGGTTGGAGAAGTGATTGCTGCATTTCATTTCACTCTCTTGAGCTAATGTGCGGTCCTCCTCTCAATTGTGCATGTGTTGCACCTTGTAAGCAAGGAGGACAACTCTAGATTGCATGTGTTGCATCTAGAGGTGGATTGAGTATCCATTTGAGCTTGTGAATTCGTTGCACGCAGTGAGAGTCAAGTAAGAGGCTTGACTTATTACTTTTGGAGTTTGCTAACTTCTAAACGGCATTGGAGGCGTCGTGCACGGTGACCTTTTCAAAGAAGATTGTGAGAAGACCCAGCGAAGTGTGGAGGTTAGATCTCACCAACCCGGAGCGGAAAAAAGCTACCACTAGTGGACTGAGGTGTTTCGGCTTAATTCATGGAGTCGGTCCAATTCGTTTGGACTAACCTCAACGTGGACTAGGGGAGACCGATAAGTCTCCAAACACCATGGTAAAAAGAGAATGTGTCAATTATGGTTTATTTTCTTGTGCTCAATTTACATTCAAGTAATTTATATTCTTTGAATTAAATTGATTGCTTGTTATCCTAGGATTGCAAACTTTGACATAGCTCTAGGGTGTTGGTGCACTTTGGTGAACATAAGTGAATTAGGCTTCATTTGTGCTAAATCAATTTGATTTAAGCTTCTACATTGTATACTAAGTTTAGATAAAAAGAAAAGGTTTTAATTGATAATAATTGAAAGAGAATTTTTAAACCGCCTATTCACCCCTCTCTAGTCAGCCTCCTTAATCTTACGATGGTCGAAACCCATCAGAAGTACAATGAGTGGTCAAAGGTGACAACATACAGCGAGCGGTCAAAGGCGTTCGAGCTCGAAAAACAGTCGGAGATGTCCGAGTGCCAAAGGGGGTCGGAGAGGCTCGAGCATGGTAAGCGATCGTAAGCGACCGAGTAGTGAAGTCGTTCGGGGATGTTCAAGTACAACATGCAATCAAAGGCATACGAGTATCAAAGGTAGTTGACGACGCTCGAGTATGATGAGCGGTTGTGAGCGACCGAGTATCCAAGTCTATCGGGGGCGTCTGAGTATGACAAGCGATCATAGGTGCCCATGTTCGACAAGTGGTCGGAGATATCCAAGTTCGAAAAGCCATCGGAGACGTATGAGTATTAAAGGTAGTCGAGACCGCTCGAGTACGGCGAGTGGTCCTGAGTGACCGAGCATCAAATTTGGTCGGGGGCGTCTGAGTATGACAAGCAGTTTGAGTTGTCCATCTTTTATAGGTGGTCAAAGGTTTCTGAACTCGACAACCGGTTAGAGGTGTCCGAGTATTGAAGGCAGTCAATTATGCTAGAGTATCGCAGATGGTCAAAGGCACCCGAGTATCGCAAGCGGTCAAAAGTGCCAAGTTTGGAAGGCAGTCAGAGAAGCCTGAGTATCGAAGGCAGTTGAAAGTGCCAAGTTCTGAAGGCAGTCAAAGAAGTTTGAGGATCGAAGGTGGTCAAAAGCTCCAAGCTCCGAAGGTAGTCGGAGAAGCTTGTGTATCGCAGGTGATTGAAAGTGCCTGTGCCTGTGTTCTAGAGGAGGTCGAAAACACTCAAGTACGACAAGCGGTTAAAACCACCCAAGTATCCTAGACACTTGAAAGCGTCTGAGTATCACGGGCGATCGAAAGCGCCTGAGTATCCCAGGTGATCGAAAGCGCTTGTATTCCGAAGACAGTTGGTCGAAAGTGCCCATGTTCCGCAGGTAGTTGAAGACGCTCGAGTATCACAGGCGGTTGAAAGTGCCTATATTCTGGAGGTGATCGAAAGCATCCAAGAAGTGGTCAAAAGCGCCCGAGCATCACAAGCGGTCAAAAGTGTATGTGTTTTGAAGGTGGTCGAGTGCGACAAGTGGTTGAAGGCATTCGAGTTTGAACAGCGGTCGGAGGTGTCCAACTTTGGACAAGCGGTTGGAGGCGTCCCACTTCAACAAGTGGTCGGAGGCGTCCGTCATGGGCAGCGGTCGAAAGCATCAGAGTTCGAGAAGCCGTTCGAGGCATCCATCTTTGACAAGTGGTTAGAGGCACTCATGTACGACATGCGGTCAGAGGCATCTGTGTACCGAAGGTAGTCGATGATGATCAAATACGGCAATCGGTCATAACTGACCGGGTATTGAGGAAGGTCAGCGACGTTCGAGCACTGCGAATGGTCGTAAGCTCCCGAGCATGGCGAGCGATCGATAACTTCTAAGCACAGCCGGCGGTCGTAAGTGACCAAGCACAGTAGGTGGTCGAAGCCACCCAAGTACAGTAAACAGTCGTAAGCGACCAAGTATCCATGGCTATTGTGAGCGACGGAGCACAGAAGGCAGTTGATGACGTTCAAGCATGCCAAGTGGTCCAAGGTATCAAAGTCGACCGAGTATAATGAGCGGTCGTAGGTGTCTGAGCATAGCAGGCGATCGGAGACAACCGAGTATCAAATGTGGTCAGCGACACCCTAGTACAGCAGGTGATCATAGACGGTTGAAAGCTTTGAGTATTCAAGGTGATTGGAAACGTCCTGGCCCAACAGGTGGTTGGTGACATCCGAGTACTGTGGGCGGTCACATGGCACCCGAGCGTTGAAATTGGTCGGTCACGTCCGAGCATAGTGTGTAGTCGTAGGTGACAGAGCACACAACACGGTCGATAACATCTAGGTGCAGCCGGTGGTCGTAAGTGACCTAGCACATCAGGCGGTCGTAAGGTGCGGGGTATAAGGTGTGGGCGTGTTGGTGTACTAATGTACACAAAAATAGACAAACATAAGAAAGGTAGGGAAAACATATATTTTATTTATTCATTTGAGAATAACAAAATTACAAGTTCTCTTTATATATGTGCGCTCCATGGCCTGCTTGTATAGTAGATCTGACATAGGTGATGTATTCTTCTAGTTCCCGGGGCCTCGGAAGAGTCCCGGTTAATTACATCCATGGGGCAAACCCACGGAATACCTCCGATTAAGTTGCGCATTGGTCATCATCTTCAGTTTTTACTCCATGTTCTTCATGAATATGATGAATGATTGATGTAGATGTGGGTGTTGGCATTATCCATAGCCTCATCGATCCATAGGGCCGTTGACAGCATAGCCTTTGCATTGGCTACACCCGCCCATGTTGTTCGACCTCGTTGGTATCAAAAGACACATAAAATTAAGGTGGTTAAAGGTGTGCATGATTCATGTCAAGCATGATTGATCTGACGATATGGTAGCAGAATCAGCGTACTAGACATACTTAATTCGGGCGGTGAGGCTGGCAGAACAGAACGCCTGGGTCAGATATCAAAGTGGTCAAAAGTGACCAAATAGGAAGGACCCCTTTGCTGTGCAGACGTACTTAGCCGAACTCAGGTGGCGTAAGGGCAAACCATCCTTACTTTGACACGAAACTTAAGTTATAAATTAACACAGTAGAATACTGGAGTCGAGTATCGATGTGGTCGAAAATGTCTGCCAGGAAGGACTCCTCGGAAGACGAAGCCATTGGCACTCGGGAGTGGTTGGTAGTCGAAAGTCGAAAGCCATCGGCCATCAGAAATAGCCAGTAGTTGAAAACCATCAGACATTGAAGCAGCCAGTAGTCGGAGGCCATTGGGCATCGAAGCAGCCGGTAGTGGAAAGCCATCAAACATCGGAAGCAGTCGGTAGTCAAAAGCCATCGGGCATCAAAGCAGCCGGTAGTTGAAAGTCATCATGTCGTAAGCGGCCGAGTATCAAAGCCATCGATGACGCCTGGGTACAATAGACGGTCGTAAGGGACCAAAGCGGTCAAAGAAGTTTTGAGATATCGGAGGCGGTTGAAAGCGACCAAGCTCAACGGGCGACTGGGACCACTTCAATGTAGTGAGGACACATAGCAGGAAAGATGCCAAGATCATGAAGGCAGACCATCCTCAATAGATTAGAGTGGCAGTTGGCGACGTCACATGTCCTGGGAGACGAGAAGGACTTGCGAGTAGCGCCATCTAACTTGCCCTATGGAGTTATCATCGGATCAAAGGTACAGGCGAGACAAACCTGGTGTATGACGGATCATCACGGCCGCACAACTTAACCGGGGCACACGCCACATGCAAGAGTGGGAGGATTTCATGCTTCAAGCCTAATGAGATGACGGCGATCTTGCTAGCCCCATCGTTGTGTCCACAGGCTGCCCAACGGCGAGCTCCAAAGCACTTCCTCGATGGCATCGCCATCAGCGACCGCAAGCGTTAGCAGTCGTCCCATTACTACTACCGTCTATCAGCATGCAAGCTAGCTCTGTTCATCCCACTCTCCCCTCCATCTCAGTGAGTCCAAAGGGTGTCTCCCTCTGCGTCTGCTGGCTCTCTCCTTTTATAGGCACCAGCAAGTGCCGCAGGCAACGTATGTGATTTTCACATGGTGCCAATCAATCCCTAATTTCTACGATCGACTTCCTGATTTGATTGCCCAAAACTTTTCTTTCAAACCTTTGCTTTCCTTATTAAAAAAGATCTGTCGAGAAGTGCTTCCATAAAATGGAGATACAGTGTAATTATCTTTCCGTTGCAAACACGGTACACTGAGAACAAATCCTTTCCTTCCATCTTGATGCATAAGTTGCCATTAATGAGCCATGCACCTGGCTACGCGTCTTGTACGCATCCTTATTTTGTTGGAGATGAGCCTATATTCTAAGAAGGACAGTCCATGGGACGGAGGTGTCAGGGTCCCTTGCAGATTGATGACGCATGGTGAGTACATATCTGAAAGCAACGCCATGCACTGCTGCGACGGACAGACCGGTTAGAAGACCTAGGTAGTTGAAGATAATAACATAATCGACACAACATGATAGACGTAACACGATCAAAGCAACGTGGTCAGGTACTCAGGTATACGTGCGTTGAGTGGGGCATCGTGTTCTCGCGTTCGCTCCAAAGGCCTTTGTTTAATTTCCTAGCGTGCGTGCGTGGGTGTGGTGCGAACATGTTCGCTCCAGAGGCCTAGAGCCCAGAGGCCTTGTTTAATTTCCTAGTGTATGTGAGTTATGCGCGCATCCCCTTAAAAAAAGTATTAGTAATACAATGTTTCGCAATTCGAGGAAAACTTTTAACGCGTTAGTTTTTGCGTGTGGAGAGTCGGAGTAAATCTATTTGATTGTGCCTCTTGTGTTTTCACGTGGAAATATCAAATGTGGTATGACAGCTCGATGCGGATTGAATTATTATTATTATTATTATTATTATGCAAAGATTCTTCAGATTAGTTTCTTTCATTATACATGTTTCGATAACGTGTGAGTTCTCCTAGGGATATATCTCTAGGTGTGATATGATTAGAGCTATTTATATAATGGCACTATTACATTTTTTTTCTTCAAAATTGGTCTTAGAACATTTATTTTTGTAAATCTAACCTCATTTATAGACCTACCAAGTTAGGGGAACTCGATGGACGACCTACCAAGCAATAATAGCTTGACAGTACCTGCCAAGCTTGTCTAGCTCGGCAGGTTGCTGTCGGGCCACATAAAGTGCTAATAGCATTGCTAATTAATGGGGGTCGATTGTGCGCACCTACCGCATAGGGCGGCTTAGCAGATGACCTGCCAAGCTAAGGAGCTCGGCAAGTGCCTGTCACGCTCGGTAGATCTACAGATGAAGTTAGATTTGTAAAAACAGATATTCGTAGGTCAAATTAAAAAAAAGTTGTTACAATGCCATTTTTGTGCACAGTTCATATGATTGTTGTATGGGCACCCGCGCATATCTAGCTTGATACGCTTGACGGTCGCAGAAACTCACGTGATAATTAAGAGCGAATAGAACTGTCTTGTGTGTGAACACATGATGCCAGCTACTCCGGCTTCATATGTTGTTGCGTCGAGCATCTGTCTGGCTTCAATATGCTTGATTGTGCCAAAAACTCACGTGGCACGATTGAGCATGAACACACAATTAGTAGCCAGCAGAGCTTGACAAGAAACCAAGGGCATGCATGTTGCCTATGGTGACAAACAGGGTGGATTCAGAGAGGGCCGGGGGTGCAATGGACACCGTGTCCATTTGAGTTTTTCTAAAGAACCAGTCGATCTGTCGATGTATACCATGTGTGACACTCCTAGCCCAGATCGAGTAACATCGAGCCTCCACAACTTTCAGGCCACACGAGCCTCACGCAGATGGCCATAACAGCAAGCGAGCGAGTGCCATGTACATGTATACGCCTTGGCCTTTCGCTGTTCGTTGCTTCACGTCGAGCTTGTGCTAGACTACTCGACTCGAGAGGCCGAGTTCGCGACGCGCACGACGCAGTAGCTCTAAGCCAGGAACGTCACCGCCCCACTCGTCTGGCCGTCGCTCGCCGGAGACCTTGTCTGCCACTGACGCCCACATCCGCTGTAAGCCGCAGCTTCTCCTGGTCATCGGCGCCCGTCGATCACCTCGACAGTAGAGGAACACTGGCGGCAAGCAAGGATTGAGTTGAATCACGAATTGGCATAAGGTATTGCTTCTTTGTTCTAATGTTCTCTTAGTTCTCCATATTTTCTTTCAAGAAAAAGAGGCTTCTCAATTTGATGATTTTTTTTTATCAAATTCTAGGATTATTGACTTAGGGTTTCAAAATCGAGTTTTTGGAATAACGACAAAGCTGCAAATCGGAGGTAAAAATTTGAAGTTATCTTACTTGATCTAGTGGTATATGATTATTTGACTAGTTGAGTTCAATTGTTCTTCAACATGACAATATCTACTTTTTTTACTTGAAAACTTAAGTCATTTTGTTCTCTTCATTGTACATTACCATCAGTTATATTGAATTATTGATGCTAAAAATTCTTGGACAAATGACTACTTAGTATGTTGTTGCTTAAAAACTATACATATTGCTATCTATATGCTGAAGTGGTAAACTTAGGTTATTTTCGTTCTGGTTCTGTCCTTGATGATAAATCATCAACCATGCAAAATAAGGCCTATTTTTAGTAGTGATTACTGAGAGAAGCCAAAAATCATAAAAAAGCTAAAAAGAATAGAGACCTAAGCTACAAAATGATGGTGTATAGAAAGGGACAAACTAATGCACTTAGATATGAATTACTTCTGCTCCATGTTTAGCGTTTTACGCGTATAAAAGTGTTGGAACAAAAGGGCAGACCGGAGACGTACTACATGTTAGTTGGTTTCCACACAGCTTTGCCCCTAGCTAGCGATCCGAAGTTTTTGTTTCGCTACAGCACATGTTAATTTATAGGGAAAAGAACTCGATACGATAATCGACTCTGCTAACTTGTGTCGAATTAAATTTAAACCATTTAGCTTGCTTGGAGATAATCACCGTACAGCGAGGCGTGTTGATCATACGATTAATAACCATGCATGCATATTGAAAAGAAGCAAACGAAGCCATGCACAGGGGCGGATCCACCGGGGTAGGGGGCTGGCGCCCCCTACCGCAGCGATGGGAGACATGATGGTCAGAGGCGACGTGCGCAGGGAGCATGGCAAGGCCGGCCAGTGGGCGCAACAGCCGGAGGTCGGAGCCATGCAAGCAGCAGTGCAGCGTCGGCCGACCAGTCCGAGGCCAGGCGCGGTAGAAGGAGACGACCGGCAGCGCATCGGCTGAGGCCGAGGTGGCTTGGCGAGATAGCTCGGCAAGGCGCCGTGGGTGAGCTCGTGGAGGCCGGAGGCAGGCCGAGGCCAAGATAGAGAGCAGTCGGCAAGAGAGAAGAAATGAAGAGGAGGAAGAAGAATGGAAGCAGTAGACGTTGGTGAGAGAAGTGCTAGGGTGCTGGTACTGGTGGAAAAAGAAGAAAGAGAGAAAGGAGGTGGCTGTTGGTGGAAGAACCAAAGAAAAGAAAAGAAGATAGAGTAGAGCAGCCAGGTTGGCTGTTGCTGTAGAGTGGAAAAAAGATAGAGGAAAGAGAAAAAGAGAAGGAAAGAAAAGAAAAGAAAAAAAGAAAAGAGAGAAAAGAAAAGAAAGAAGAGAAGGTAGAGGCACGGATCCGACAATGATGTCAGTGATTGCGTACAAGTGGCCGACAGAGATATAGATTTGGCTGCGATATCGGTAATTGCACACGAGTGGCCGCCTTAGTGGTGCGGTTTGGGTGGGACAGAGGCTGAGCTTTCGCTTTCTTTTATTCTTTAACGATGTGTAATAGTTTTATTATTCGTAGACTATAGTTGTTGATAATAGGTGTTGAATTTCTGTAAGTAATTTCTCTAAATTTTTGTTCTAGGTTTGTCATTGGACATGCATGTATGATATTGGAAGGTTAATTTGGCACCCGGTTAAAATTGATGAGGGCCAAGTTATATATGACAATGCATCATGCATGGCATGTTTGCATTATTAAATTGATGAATGCCAAGTTATTTTCTTTTGATAAGGTGATACGATTTACATTATTGGACCGGTCGGGCTTGAAGTGCATTTGAGTGGGAAGAAAATAGATCATGATGGAGTCATCGCCTAGCTGATGCACCATAAACAGAAGAACGTGAATGCCAGATGTGATTGAATGACTCATGACAACATCATATGCAAGCTAGCGACCACACAAATTTAAATGCATCGGCTGGGCCAAATAGCCATGCATGCATCTTGGAACCGGATTCTAATTTTGCTTTTAAGTGATCGGATCAAAAAAAATAAAGACCGAGATTGATTCTGAACGCTGTAGCAAAGATGATATGACAGGTAATGTAGCAAAGATACTGTAGCTCGGGTACTGTAACACCGTGGATGTGGCATCTGAACTAGGCTACCCTTTTATATCGGACGGCTGAGAATCTTTGAAAGTCACGGTTATGTTCTCCTCTAACTTGGCTTCTCCGAGTTGGAGTATCTCAATCCGACTTCAGTGTTCGTATTTAAGAGAAACACACGCTTAATTTTGGCTAAATCAAACATACACTTAGTGTCATATGCGCTCATTTACATTGCAAGTTTGTGTGCACAAATTTGATCATGTGTTTACACTGTGGAAAAAAGGCAAATAGCTAGAAAGAGCCTACATTTATACACGCAAAACATCAAGTAATCAGCACATTTTTGGCTCATGATCATGTCGGGTGGGGCGGTGGAGTGGGAAGGGACCAGGAGAGTGAGTTGAATTAGTACCCTCCAGTCAAAATAAGTGAAGTTGAAGAATGTGTGAGTAGGGCTGACAATTGGGCGCGGTGGACACAGTAGTGCTTGCTCATACCTATGCCGCGACCTTGATGGGCATGCTCATGAAGAACGAGAGCAAAGAACCTTGCTCATGCCATTGCCCACGGGCATACCCGTGTGCCCGCAAAAACACACACCATTCACCAAATTGAGCTAAGATATAAGCTAAATTACTACTTATATGATGAACATGAACACAAGAGACTTGGGTACATGGAGATAAGAGACCGCCATGCTATGAGCCAGACTTTGGACCGAGATAAGGCGAACATAAAGATAAGATCATTGAAGATCATAACTATTAAGCCATGGCCACATTTTCACATGCTAGTTGTGAGATTACAAGCTGAAGTACTAGATAAATTTCAAATCTGTAAATTCAACTTTGCAAATAACAAAGAGAAACACTTTGCCCAGTCCTTATAATTTATTTCCTCAAATTGGAAATTAAGAGTTAAATGTACAAAAGGACAGGGCGGAAGTAGATTACAAATGTTGGAAAACACTTTGGATTCTGAATTTTGAATCTTGTAGATTACAAAGCTGCACTCTGAACTTTTAGTGAAGTAGGCTAGGTCAACTGAGTTTGGGCAGTCGTGTATGCACATACCTTGAGGAGGAGGCCAACGTTGAGGAGGCGATCGAGCGGGAGGAGGGGGTCGGGCCGGTGTTGAGGACGAGGCCGGGCAGGGGAAGGGGGTCGGCCCGGTGTTGAGGACAAGGCCGGGTAGGACTTGGGCCAGCGTTGAGGAGGAGGCCGGGTGGAGGAGGGGTTCAGGCCATCATTAAGGACGAGGCTGGGCAAGAGGAGGGGGTCAGCCCATCGACTGGTGTTGAGGATGAGGCTGGGCGGGAGGAGGGGAGCCGCCTCGGGCCGGTGTTGAGGAGGAGGCTGGGCAGGAGGAGGTCACCAGGCGGGAGGCCATGAGGATAGGCGGCATCCAGGAGGAGGACAGGGGCGACGATCGGCCATAAGGAGAACAAGATCATGCGAGGATCTGGATCCAGACTCTAGAGGTGAGGAGGGAGTAAGGGACAACAGTGGGCGTGAGGAGGAGCGGCGGTAGGGCGGGGGTGGCCGGGTGGGGGGAGGGGGTGGGCGGCAGCCTATTGGGAGGAGAAAGTGGGAGGTAGCCGGGTAGGGGGAGAACTGAGGAGGATGAGGGCGGCGGATCTACAAATTTGGGGTGGGGTTTGGCGCTTCAAGTGTTGGTAGCGGCTAGGAATCGGGAGTTGGGTTGGGATCTTGGGGAGGGAGACTAGGGTTTTACACTTCCAGTGCTACCGTTGAGTGCTGGCTAGAGACATGTTAGTCTATATCATGGGTAAATGGGTGAGATGGTATGGGTGGAGCTCACCATGTCCGTGCCCATTTGCTGACGGGCAGAGAATTACCTTATTTCCATGCCCGTGGACAAAGAAAATATCTCATATCCGGCTCCATTAGGACATTTATCCGTGGTCACATGTGTAAACTAGCACAATTACCATCCCTATGTGTGAGGTTGGAACAATCTCTTTGTATCTTTGTGAATATCTAGATAATTGAACGTATGAATGATACGACCTCTTAGTCAACAAATTAAGTCGTATTTTGGAGAGCTAGGAGCCTGCCTGGGTAAGGATCAGACTGGGACAAGCCAAGAGATTTTTACTGGGGGTTGAAGAATGTGTGCCGTCTGAACAATATCTTTGTATCTTTGTAAGCATCTAGATTACTGGTCTTATGAAAATGATATGACTTATTAATCAAGAAATTAAGTCATATTTTGGAGAGCCGGAGCCTGCCTAGGTAAGGATCAGACTCTGGGACAAGCGAAGATTTTTACTGTAGCCTATCACGGCTCGATCAATCAATCTAAGCCATCAGAAGAAGATCCGACGGCTTGAAAACGCTGTAGCTTTTTTTTAGGACTCAACGGAGGGCAAAACGCCCACCAAACTGGTCAATAGATTAACTAACTGGGCAAAATAGCTTGGCTTCTTCGGCACCTAGCCAAAGATAGCTTTGTTCCAAAATCTCCCAAGCCCCAAACCATTGTGTGTGTGTATTTTTCTCTCTCTCTTATATATATATATATATATATATATATATATATATATATATATATATATATATATATATATATATATATATATATATATATATATATATATATATATATATATATATATATATATATATATATATATATATATATATAAATTTGGAGGCCCTGTACAAAGGTTTAAGTGAGGCCTAAATCAAAGTACCAAATATAGCCAAAATAATGTATGTATTGCAAACAGTTCTAGACTTTCATACGAAGGATTTAATTAGTACAATACAATTAGAATTGAAAAAACGAATACCGTGCACCGAGTACTGGAACTGGATGACGACGAATCACAAATGGATTGGATGAGCCGGCCAGCCGGTGCTCGGTGGAGACAAGACGAACACGAACTGACGAAGTCACGAAGACACGAATACAAGAGAATACGAAACGCCGTGGGCTGGTGGGGGCCTCGGGGCTCGGAGCCGAGAATACGGCGCCACCGCCACGCACGTGAAGTCGCCGAGCGGATACCATGAGTCATGAGAGCGGAAATAACTCACGCAATAATTCTTCTCTTCCATTGGCCATACAGGCAAATATAGAGTTATGTGACAACCGGAAGGAAACAGAATAAGAGATTGAGACTTTGAGAGAGAATCCTATTCGAATCCTAGTTCTGGTTGTTGCCGTATGAAGGAAGACGTGAATCCGTTGTTGGAGTCCGTTGCCATGCATATGAGCATATCCCACGGACGTAGCCATATACAGCTACAATGCCATGCATATGTACGTATACATGTGCAGTCTTATGCACGTATACGGCAAGCAGCGACGCACGCGCCGAAGCTAGGCTCGCGCCCGCCTTACACGAATACATGGACCTTCTTTTGCTGGATTGATTTTTGAGGCCTTGGAAATTTGGGGCCTCAGACGTCGCACACCCATGGGCACGGCCTGATATATATATATATATATATATATATATATATATATATATATATATATATATATATATATATATATATATATATATATATATATATATATATATATATATATATATATATATATATATATATATATATATATATATATATATATATGTGTGTGTGTGTGTGTGTGTGTGTGTGTGTGTGTGTGTGTGTGTGTGTGTGTGTGTGTGTAGAGCGTAGTTTAGACAGATCGACCGATCTGTGCCGGCAGAGGCAGCTAGCTAGGCAGCATCTCTTGCATGCATGCCGGTGCGACAAAGCATACTTGCAGACAAAGGCAAAAGTACGTACAACTTTCATATATGCCCGGCCGTCCCTCTTGCTACTCATGCCTGTCGGGGGCGCGCACATTCGAGAGGTGGAGCTAGCTACAACCGCAGAACACCATGCAGGAGCCGGCGTCCCAGCCGGTGGAGGAGCAGGAGCCGGCGGTGGGTCATCTCCACCTCCACATCGAGCACGGCGACGTGGAGACCGAGTCGACGGCGTCGGAGCACTGGCCGGGGCTGCCGGTGGAGGAGGAGGTTCACGTGGAGGACCCCGCCGGAGATCAGACGAGCAGCGCCGGCGACGTAGAGGCAATCGCTGCGACGCCGCCGGAGCATGCTCCGCGGGTGATGGAGGAGGAGGAGGAGACAAGCGGTGATAGTGATGGTGAAGAGGTGGAGTCCAGCAGCGAAGGGATGCGGGCGCGGCGGCGACGGGGTCCCGGAAGAGGAGGCGGGGAGGAGACGAGGCGGGTTACCGGTGTGCGGGGCCGTCGGCACCGCCGCCGCCATGATGCTGCTCGCGATCGTGGCGCTCGTGGCATCATGGAAGAGGCGGCAGCGCCGCCGCGGGCGTGCAGCTGCTAGAGCTGGATGACGCGCGCATACGCGGCAGTAATCAACAGGCGTACTTAGGCCACTTCCAATGGTACTGTTGTGCTACGCCTATACTTTCCGTATCACCAAAAAATATCTATAAATATCATCAAATTTAGTGGACGATGTTCATCAATAGAACCAGATAATAAATTTTACAAGCCCTCTCTCCTTTAGTGTTAGATTTTATGTTTAAGTACTGCACTCCTCTCTTCCTTCTTTAACAACTTATTTGATAGACTAATTAATGCTATAGACACTGTTTATATAGGACTATTGGGAGTGTGCTTAGTACGTAGCACGTAGCGGCCGTATGTATATAGTAGGTCCGAATCCTCAAGTGTGTACGTATTTGTATATATGTATAGGTGCGCATGCATGAGACGCATATCCGATGTATGGTTTGAAGATTAATTACATTTTTCGAAACCTCATGAGCTTTTGCCAATCTTTGTATACCCTTTTATGTTGTCTGCACGTACATCGGACATGCATGTTCCAAGAAGTGGAAGTCATACATACATATGGCTCTTGTAATGGTTAATGGCATTTTGTATTTATTTTACTTTCTTTCCATCAGTTCAATAAAATGATGGAATTTAACCATGCATGCACACGAGTGTACTGATATACTAGTAACTAGTAAGAGTGTAAAACCAAAAAAAAAAATACTTCGCAAGAAAATGCTTATGTTTTATGGAAGCTACAATTGGTACGCATGCCGAGACGAACAGAATACACGGTAAGCAAGACTGCAAGAGCAACACGGTGAACTTGAAAAGCCCCAAAATTTCAAACCAAAAAATTTCATTTATTTTTGTGGTTTTTGGGTGATTTTCGGAAAACTTTCCTTTTCGGGAAAGTTTTCCCGCTCTCCGCTTTCCCCTTTGGCCAGGCGCCTTCTCTCTCGCCGCGCCTCCTCCTTCCGTCTTCTCTCTTCCTCGGCGCCTCCTCCTCTTTCTCTCCCGCGCGCCGCGCCTCCCGCTCCTCTCTCGCTGCCGGCGCCCCCACTCCCGCCTTCCCCTCGCGCGTGCGCTGCGCCTGCAACCACTCCCGCACCGCCTCACGCCCCGGTTTCTCCTCGCGGTCGCGCCGTCCCGACAGCCCGGTCCAAAGCCGACCGCACCCCTGTGCCTCGCGTCACCTCGCTCCTGCCCTGGTCCCGCCTACCAGTGGCCGCCATCTCCCCTCCCCGCGCGCGGACGCGCCTCCGCCTGTGCCGCCCCGACCACCTGCTCCCGTGCCGTCGCATCGCCTTTACTCTCCCACAGAGCCAGGCGTCACCCCACTGCGCGGAGGAGACGCCTCAGTAGCCCCCACCTGCTCCTGTTGATTCCCCGGCCGCACCCGTTGCCTTTTCCCCGAAGGAACTCCTCCCTCCGCTCGGGTATAAAAACCCCTCCCCTTGCTCCCTTGCTTCCTCTTGCTTCCCCAGTTTCGCCCACCACTCCCTGTCGCTCTGCCACTCCAGTGAAGCTCCCCGAGCTGCCAATCGGAGTTTCGCCGTCCGTAGCTCCGCCACGGCCCTCCCCTGCGCCGGCGACCCCGTAACTCGGATCTCTCCCTCCCTCCCTCCATTTTCCAATTGCATGCGCCAGGAGCATCCCTTTTCTCCCCTGATCACGTTGGTGCGTGTCTCTGGCCAGGAGGAACCCCGTGGGGCGCTGCCGTCGAAGCTCACCGTCAGCCGAACTCCCTCTCCCGTGGCCAACCCGCCTGGAAGCGTCTCGCCCCAAACCGCCACCGCCAATGTGAGCCTCTTAGTCCCCTGTCTGTGTAACCACAGCCGATTGAGCTACCTCGCCGCCGGTGACCCCCTCCGCCACCAATTAGCCGAGACACCCCCTTCTCCCTCCTGCTCTCTCCATTGATCCCCTCGCCTTCCAACCGCCCAAAATGGGTCTCCCTCGTCGAGAGCTAGCCGCCAATGCCATCCTCTCGCCGCCGGCGAGCCTGGCGCCAGTGCCGCGTGCCGCCACCGTAGCCCTACCCCGAGAGCATCAGAAGGGCTGGAGGAGGAAGAAGACCCCTCCCCGCGACGTGGCTCTTTCCTCTCGTCCGATTTCCGCTGCCGCCTAACTCGAACCGTCCGATCCTCTTAGACACCGCCCCCGCATCCGTTGATCCTCCGCACGCCACGCCTCCTTTGTATCCCAGCCGCCCGATCCCTCCTCCCGCCTTGATCTGGGCCGCCGCGCTCGCCGCACCGCGCCGCTCGCTCGCCACGCGGCGCCATCCGGGCCGCACGGCGCAGCGCAGTGGCCGCGCCTCCGCCCACTCCTCTCCCCCACGCGCGCGTTGGGCCGCGCGGTTTGAATCGGCCGAGCGGGCCGCCTCCTCGCCCGGGCCGCGCAGTGTCTGGGCCGGCCGTTCACTGTTCACCGATTTTCTCCGATTTAATCTTTTTCAAAATCCCAGAAAATCCAAATAAATCCTAGAAAATCATAGAAAATCCCAAAAATTCCCAAATTTCACCACTTCACTCCAAATAATATCCTGAACCCATTTTTGGCTTCCACTTCCACAAATTCATCCCAGATAAATTCCTAAAATTCCCCATGTGGAGATTTATGCATTTTACTCCTTTTTAATAGATTATTTTTCCTCGCTTGATTAGGCTCAAGCCGGATTTATGTTATTTTCTGTGTTTGCGCTAGTGTCGGAGATTCCGGAGGTTCAGGTGCAGGCTCAGGATCCAGGTGTTTCTTCGTTCGAGCTAGCTGAGACCATCCGGATTCACAGCAAGTCACAAGTCCTTGATCATGTTGTATCCCATGCCATCTAATTATGTTATTATGCTATTTGCATTAAGCTAGTTATGAAATGTTAGTTCAAAGTAAAATACAATGTTTAGAATGACATGTTATGTAGTTAATCCTACCACCGATAAATGCCATGTTAAACTTGTAGCCATGCCTTTGTAACTCTAGAAATAATTATCTGTTAATCTAGATAACTGTAGGTTATTATTATCATGCAAAGTCTTACACTAATAAGGTTGTGGCTGTGGGCCAATAGGATTTGCAAACCCGACTCTAGGGTAGGGTGGTATGGGACACCGGTGATCGCTCAACCACAGGAGTTGACTTGTCAACACTGGTTTAGTAGCTGCTCAAATCGATTGAAACTCTACAGGTGTTGAGAAGGCTTGGTATTGAGACAAGCGAGGTTAGGTAGGCCGTGCTGCGGGTGCCTAACAACGGTAGAGTTCACTCGAAGCGGACGAGAGTTTTATTGTGCCAGACCCGAGTGAATTCTACCGGGTAGAGCCTATATAAAGAATTGAGCAGTGAAACGACCTGGCTTTCTTAACCCGGACGTGGAAGTTAAGAAATCGTGTGGGTAAAGCTGAGCAAACTCTGCAGAGTCAAATAAATGGTATTCGAATACGCCGTGCTCCCGGTTATTGGAGCCGTGTCACTTGGGTGATTCCAGTAGCGAAGCTTAAGTAGTTTTGTAAATGTTTTAACTTGATTAGTTGGTTAATTAACTTTTGTTGAAAAACCCCTGAGATCTTGAGAAGTAGTTTTGGGTCCGTTTTATCAAAATGTTTGCAAATAAAACTGCATCCACTCAAAGTTAATAAACCAAATATACTTCCTTCCTTTGTTGATCCGTGCAAGTAGTAAGTTAGGGTCTCCCTTGTGATTTGCTGAGTACGGGGTTGGAGTACTCAGGCTTGCAAAATTCCACAGATACCAGAAGGAAAAGAAGGCAATTCAAGATTTCGTGTTAAGAAGGTCTCCCCGTCGAGGACGTCCCGAAGGATCTCTTCTTCGACAAGGACCCGTGGCTTTAGGTCTTCGCCGCGCTCAAGCGGATCTTGGAGTCTTTTGTGATATAATTATACTTTGGGCTTGCACGCCCCGCTGTCAAAACTGGATGTTAATCCTTATGTGAAATATATGCTGGACTTTTGTTGTAAGCATGCAATGATATACTCTTACGCGACACTCCATAACTGTTCATGCGTGAATAGTTGCAGAATGTCGTGTCCGTACGCGCCCCTGGAAACGGGGGCGTTACAGAACTCGTCTGTGTCGTAAACAAAAATCGCAAAAAAATGGGTGAACTCGTGGTGGCTAATGGCTTGGCTGTGTTTGATGGCTTTTAGTTCTAGCACAGACGTTTGCGTGAATGTACCGAATATCGATAACCGATTCGAAAAATCTATCTCAATAAGCTGCTTCGAAAAAAAACACAAAGAATCTGTTGCGTTTGTTTATTCGAAAAAATTTATAAACCATATATTAGGAAAAAGGACAATGAAAGGGCTCCATGTCCTGCCCATCTATTTTATGAAACAAATTCGCTTTGCAGCAAAATGCCATCAAGCCCGACTCCTTAATGCTCTGCCGCTGCCTCCTCCCTGGCGTCTCCTCGCTACCGGCGTCCTTGCTCCCACGAGGCTTCTGCTCGGATGCCTCCCTCGAGGCCATCCGCTCACACTCGTCCTCTGAAGGCCAAACAGGCCCCGCGCACCTCGTGCTATACAACTATCCCACCTTGGCAGGCGCCTATACCGTGCTCGCCGCCCACCTCTTCCACCGCCGCCTCCTCGTACTCCCCTTCTCCTCCATCGAGCCATTCAGGTTTTAGCCCCGCATTTCCCATTTTATTGGCTTCCTGGGTTGCATCCTATCTTCTGGCGTTAATTAGCCTATATGTGCTTCTTTCTTTCATGGTGCTTGTGCTAGACTACTCAACTCGAGAGGCCAAGTTTGCGACACGCGCGACACACTAGCACTAAGCCACGAACACCCACCCACTCACCTGGCCGCCACTCACCAGAGACCTCGTCTGCCACTGACGCCCACACCCGCTGTAAGCCGTAGCTTCTCCTGGCCGCCACTCACCAGAGCCTTCTGCTCGGATGCCTCCCTCGAGGCCATCCGCTCACACTCGTCCTCCGAGGGCCAGGCAGGTCCCGCGCACCTCGTGCTATACAACTACCCCACCTTGGTAGGCGCCTACGCTGCGCTCGCCACCCACCTCTTCCATCGCCGCCTCTGTCGACGCCTCCTCGTACTTCCCTTCTCCTCCGTCGAGCCATTCAGGTTTTAGCGCCACATTTCCCATTTTTTTGGCTTCTTGGGTTGCATCCTATCTTCTGGCGATAATTAGCCTATATGTGCCTTTTTCTTTCATGGCGCTTGTGCTAGACTACTCGACTCGAGAGGCCGAATTTGCGACACGCGCGACGCACTAGCACTAAGCCACGAACACCGCCCCGCTCACCAGAGACCTCGTCTACCACTGACGCCCACACCTGTTGTAAGCCGCAACTTCTCCTAGTCACCATCGCCCGTCAATCACCTCAACAATAGAGGAACACAGGCGGCAAGCAAGGATTGCGTTGAATCGTGAATTGGCATAAGGTATTGCTTCTTTATTCTAATGTTCTCTCAATTCTCCATATTTTCTTTCAAGAAAAAGGGACTTCTCAATTTGATGATTGTTTTTTTTATCAAATTCTAGGATTATGACTTAGGGTTTCAAAATTGAGTTTTTGGAATAACGATAAAGCTACAAATCAGAGGCAAAAATTTGAAGTGATCTTACTTGATCTAATGGTCTATGATTATTTGACTGGTTGAGTTCAATTGTTCTTCAACATGACAATATCTACTTTTTTTTACTTGAAAATTTAAGTCATGTAGTTCTCTTTATTGTACGTTACCATCCTTTATATTGAATTATTGAAGCTATAAATTCCCGAACAAATTACTATTTAGTATGTTGTTGCTTGAAAATTACACATATTGTTATCTGTATGCTGAAGTGGTGAACCTGGGTTATTTCCGTTCTGCTTCCGTCCTTGGTGATAAATCATCAACCGTGCAAAATAAGGCATATTCTTTTGGGCTGCGGCTTATTAATATAATAAATAATGATTACTGAGAGAAACCAACAATCACTAAAAAGCTTAAAAGAATAGAGTCGTAAGCTACAAAATGATGGTGTATAGAGAGGGACAAACTAATGGACTTAGATATGAAGTACTTCTGCTGTATGTTTACTGTTTTACGCGTATAAAATTGTTGGAACAAAAGGGCGGAACCGTAGACGTACTACATGTTAGTTGGTTGCACCCAGCTTTGCCCCTAGCTAGCAATCCCAAGTTTTTGTTTCGCTACAGCACATGTTAATTTATAGGGAAAAGAACTCGATACGATAATCGACTCTGCTAACTTGTGTCGAATTAAATTTAAACCATTTAGCTTGCTTGGAGATAATCACCGTACAGCGAGGCATGTTGATCATACGATTAATAACCATGCATGCATATTGAAAAGAAGCAAACGAAGGCATGCACAGGGGCGGACCCACGGGGGATAGCGATGGGAGACATGATGGTCAGAGGCGACGCGCGCAGGGAGCATGGCAAGGCCGGCCAGTGGGGGCAACAGCCGGAGGCCGGAGCCATGCATGCAGCAGTGCAGCGTCGGCCGACCAGTCCGAGGCCAGGCGCGGTAGAAGGAGATGACCGGCAGCGCATTGGCTGAGGCCGAGGTGGCTTGGCGAGACAGCTCGGCAAGGCGCCGTGGGTGAGCTCGTGGAGGCCGGAGGCAGGCCGAGGCCGAGATGGAGAGCAGTCGGCAAGAGAGAAGAAACAAAGAGGAGGAAGAAGAATGGAAGCAGTAGACGTCGATGAGAGAAGTGAGAGAAGTGCTAGGGTGCTGCTACTGGTGGAAAAAGAAGAAAGAGTGGAAGGAGGTGGCTGTTGGTGGAAGAACCAAATAAAAGAAAAGAATGTAGAGTGGAAAAAAGAGAGAGGAAAGAGAAAAAGAGAAGGAAAGAAAAAGAAAAGAAAAAAAGAAAAGAGAGAAAAGAAAAGAAAGAAGAGAAGGTAGAGGCACGGATCCGGCAGTGATGTCAGTGACTACGTACGAGTGGCCGACAGAGATGCAGATTTGGTTGTGATGTCGGTAATTGCACACGAGTGGCCGCCTTAGTGGTGCGGTTTGGGTGGGACAGAGGCTGAGCTTTCGCTTTCTTTTATTCTTTAACGATGTGTAATAGTTTTCTTATTCGTAGACTATAGTTGTTAATAATTGGTGTTGAATTCCTGTAAGTAATTTCTCTAAATTTTTGTTCTGAGTTCGCCATTGGACATGCATGTATGATATTGGAAGGTTAATTTGGCACTCGGTTAAAATTGATGAGTGCCAAGTTATATATGACAACTAGCCTCGTTTGCGTGGTGAGACGCCACACAGGCTAGTTTGTGTAAAAAGTTAATTAGTATTAGCATATTTATACTGTTATTGTTTTGTTGTTTAATTTAGTGAATGTAATATAGAGAGATAATATACACTTCTTAGAGTAGTGTATTTTTTATTTTAGCGTAGTTAAATAGTAATATATCTAATAGTAGAAAACGGTATTTTTTTGGGAGAACATAGATCGCGTTGTATTTGAATCCGTATCAGTAAACATGATAATAAATAGAATGATGATTGATGTATGTCGGTAAGAAGTAAGCGTTTATATGGCATGAAATACTGTAGGATAATGATTTGCTAATGCTATGCCTGTTGTTTGGTTGTAATCATAGAAATTGTAAGCGAATACACAAAAGTTTAAAAGCTCTCAGGTATCATAGTGTAGACTGAAGAAGCTAACAGAAACTCGACAAGAAGCATGTTGTAAGAACAAACAGAGGAGCAATTAAAAAGCACAAACTAAGTAATGTAAGGGTGGTAGCATCATAAGTACGTAATTTCATAGTCTTAAGCATCATAATCGAGAAGAAGCATTTTTCTTACAACAATTATGAAAAACCAAAAGCGTAATCAAAAGTTTGTTCTTTCTAGCTGGTGTAGCATGGTGGTAGCAGCAGCGCTGTTCAGAATGTAAACGGATGGAATTTGCTGGTAGAAGGAACACTGGGAGATTCTGTTTTTATTATTAAATTGATGAATGCCAAGTTATTTTCTTTTGATAAGGTGATACGATTTACATTATTGGTCCGGTCGGGCTTGAAGTGCATTTGAGTGGAAAGAAGATAGATCATGATGGAGTCATCACCTAGCTGATGCACCATAAACAAAAGAATGTCAATGCCAGATGTGATTGAATGACTGATGACCACGCCATATGCAAGCTAGGGACCACACAAACAAATGCATCGGCCGGGCCAAACAGCCATGCATCTTGGAACCGGATTCTAATTTTGCTTTTTACGTTCCATTTATTTCGGTTTGAGTTTCTAATTTCTAATTTATTTTTACTATTTATAAATTTCATTTTTTTTGCACTTTTGGCTTTTTTATGTTTTTTGTCAATTCTTTTTTCTCGTATTTGTTTGTATAGTCTATGATGAGCTAACATATTTTTCTATTTTTAATTTTTTAAATTTAATTACGCCAAATAACACTACTACAAAACAGACTATACTAGACGGCTACATCACAAACAGTTTATATTGGAAACCGTCTGTGTGACTTTCACAGACGGTTCTTAACAAGGACCGTCTGTGTTGTGTAGACTATCACAGGCGGTTCGTGTTAAGAAGTACCATCTGTGAATGTTCACAGACGGTTTTTAACAAGAACCGCTCGTGATGTCCCGTCAGAATAAATCGCTCGTGATATTCTGTACATGATCAGAGGTTAATATATAAATACACATTGCTTCTAATAATTTAACTACAGAACTACTGAGACAAGAGATCACAAAATAAAGGCAAATTTATTGATTTCAATTTGAGGAAAATTTATTACAAAAGTCGCACAGATAAAGAGTTTCCCAGATTGTAATCTTCTGGGCTTTGTACGCTTCTTCTTCGACTTTGGGACTCGGAGGATCAGCCACTGAGTTCTCGAACGCCGTTAGGATTGTCCTTGTCCTCAGCACTTCCTTCTCCAGCCTAGGCAAATGATCAGTAGCATAGCCCATAATCTCGTAGAGGATAGCATTATAAGATTCCTCAGAATCTGTCGTTTCTGCTTGATCGGCAATGCTATCCATCAGTCTCTCCAATGCCTGTAGAGTTTCTTCCACTTTGTGCACATTGTGGAGAAGAATTAGGGTGAGAGCTATTTCCCTTTCTTGAGCGGCAGCGAGACGCCTCCGTCGACGGCGGATGATCAAGTCGAGTTGACGGATGCAAGAAAGTCGAGGAAGGAGGGCATGGCGTGTGCGGAGAAGCTGCTCCAGATGTAAATTGCTGGTCGCCTGTGTAAGGTTCCGGCCGAACAACTCTTGATGAACAGATGAGAGGAAGGAGATGATCACAAGAATAGTAGAAGCCATATTGTACGTACGTAGAAGAGACCAAGATTAGGCGCGCATATTTAACCTTTAGCACAGACGGTTCGTATACCTAACATTAATGATTAGACGCTTCGGATAACGATCGAGATACGTTAGACGATCGAAAAACGAGAGATACGTTCTGACTTTGCATTATCACAGACGGTTCGCATACCAAACATTAATGAATATATAGACGCTTCGTATAACGATCGAGATACGTTAGATGAAACACGAGTGATATATACGTTCTGACTTTGCATTATCACATACGGTTCTAAACTAGAACCGTATGTGATAATAATGATATCACAGACGGTTCTAAACTAGAACCATCTGTGATAATCTGACCGCTGGGCCCGTCGATCCTCCTCAACCCAATCCTAGGCAATAGAAATCCACCAATCCTCACCCCACAGATCGTAGCTCCGCCTCTCCGTCCTCACGCCAAAAAATTTCGCACTCCCTCCCCTATAAATAATCACCGTAACCCAGCCTCCTTCTCGTTTCTCCTCCTCTTTGCTGTTTTCCTCCTCCTTCTGTTTCTCCTCTTTGCTATTCTCCTCCTCCTTGCTGTTCTCCTCCTCCTCCGTGACCCATACTATAATAGCCCCACGGCGCACGATGCACAAGGCAGCGCTCAATCAACCCCGACGATGGTGGCCGGGCATCAAAGACATCTAACTTGTGCGCTGCATCAGGGGCGAGAAGGCCTAGGTATAGAGGATCTTTGTTTTTTTCTGTTCTTGTTGTGTTAGCTAGATGGGCAACCTGTTTGTTGTTTTGAGATATTGTAATGACAGGCTCTAATCTTAATAAAAATAAAATGTGTAATGTGTATATTTGCTTGTTTTCATTTCAATTAATTGATTTGCGAAATGGATGTTTTATGTTTGTGAAATGAATTGAGATGTGAATTGGATGTATACATGTACATGTTGATCTGCTTGTTTCAGAGAGCATGGCTAGCATTTCGAGATTAGAAAATAAACAGAAATAGATTTAGGGTAGAAAAGGATATCACGAGACGGTTTTAATTACAAACCGTCATGATATTTACACTACTGACGGTTCAAAACCGCTCGTGATAACCTTCGATTATCACTGACCTATAAATTCAGACGGTTCAGAAAACCGTCTGTGATGCCTTTTTGAACCGTATGTAATACAGTTTTCTGTAGTAGTGTAAGCCACTTTTGACTACAGTGTAATTTCAGTCAGTTACAGTGCAATTTCAGCCATAAGCTGCTATTTTTCAGTCCAATTGAGTGTAAAGTCATCGGATCAAAAAATAAAGACCGAGATTGATTCTGAACACTGTAGCAAAGATGATATGACAGGTAATGTAGCAAAGATACTGTAACTCGGGTATTGTAATTAACACCGTGGATGTAGCATCTGAACTAGGCTACCCTTTTATATCGGACGGCCGAGAATCTTTCAAAGTCACGGTTATGTTCTCCTCTAACTTGGCTTCAACGAGTTGGAGTATCTCAATCCGACTTGAGTGTTCGTAATTAAGAGAAACACACGCTTAATTTTGGCTAAACCAAACATACACTTGGTGTCATATGCGCTCATTTACATTGCAAGTTTGTGTGCACAAATTTGATCATGTGTTTACACTGTGGAAAAAAGGCAAATAGCTAGAAAGAGCCTACATTTATACGCGCAAAACATCAAGTGATCAGCACATTTTTTGGCTCATGATCATGTCGGGTGGGGCGGTGGAGTGGGAAGGGACCAGGAGAGTGAGTTGAATTAGTACCCCTCCAGTCAAAATAAGTGAAGTTGAAGAACGTGTGAGTAAGGCTGACACTCGGGCGTGGTGAGCACGGGTAATGCTCGCTCATATCCATACCTGCGACCTTGATGGGCATGCTCATGAAGAACGACAGGCGAAGAACCTTGCCTGTGCCCATTGCTCGACAGCGTACCCGTGTATCCACGAACAACGCACACCATTCACCAGATTGAGCTAAGACATGAGCTAAATTACTACTTATATGATGAACATGAACACAAGAGATTTGGGTACATGGAGATAAGAGACGCCATGCTATGAGGCAGTACTGGACCGGATAAGGCCGAACACAAAGATAAGATCATTGAAGATCATAACTATTAAGCCATGGCCACATTTTCACATGCTAGTTGTGAGATTACAAGCTAAAGTACTAGATAAATTTCAAATCTGTAAATTCAACTTTGCAAATAACAAAGAGAAACACTTTGCCGAGTCCTTATAATTTATTTCCTCAAATTGGAAATTAAGAGCGAAATGTACAAGAGCACAGTATGAGCAGATCACGAATGCTGCAAAACACTATGGATTCTGAATTCTGAATCTTGCAGATTCTGGCTGCATTCTAAACTTTTAGTGAAGTAGGCTAGGTCAATTGAGTTCGGGCATCGTGTATGCACATACCTTGAGGAGGAAGCCAGCGTTGAGGAGGCAATGAGCGGGAGGAGAGGTTTGGGCCAGCATTGAGGACGAGGTTGGGCGGGGAAGGGGTCTCGCCCGGTGTTGAGGACGAGGCCGGCGGGACTCGGGCCAGCATTCAAGAGGGGGTCGAGCTGGCATTAAGGATGAGGCCGGGCAAGAGGAGGGGTCGGCCCAGCGACTGGTGTTGAGGATGAGGCTGGGCGGGAGGAGAGGGTCAACATCAGGCCGGCGTTGAGGAGGTGGCCGAGCGCGAGGAGGTTACCAGGCAGGAGGCCGTGAGGATATGCGACAGCTAGGAGGAGGACAAGGGCGACGATCGGCCATAAGGAAAACGGTCATGCAGGCAGATCTGGATCCAGACTCTAGAGGTGCAAAGGGAGTTAGGGACAACAGTGGGCATGAGGAGGAGCGGCGGCAAGGTTGGGGTGGCCGGGTGGGGGGACGGGGCGGGCGGCAGCTGGTCGGGAGAAGAAATGCGTAAGGGTAAGGATCAGACTGGGACAAGCCAAGAGATTTTTTTTACTGGAGGTTGAAGAATGCGTGCTGTCTGAACAATATCTTTGTATCTTTGTAAGTATCTAGATTGCTTGTCTTATGAAAATGATTGACTTATTACTCAAGAAATTAAGTCATATTTTGGAGAGCCGGGAGCCTGCCTGGGTAAGAGCAACTCCAGCAGTAGCCCTCAAAACAGGGCCCCTACTTTTTATTTGAGGGCTCTCCCTACTTTTGTGGGCTCTGTTTTTTTGGCTACACTCCAGCAGGAGCACTCAAAACAGGACCCTCAAATTCATTCTTAGAGGGGATGACACATAGGACCCACCCTCATCCTCATCCTACTTTTGAGGGCCGAGGGGCAAAAAACTCACTCCAGCAGGGCCCCTACTTGAGCCCTCAAAAGTAGGGAGGCTATATATATTTCCTCTCGCTCAGGGGCGAAGCTAGCGGGGGGCTTCATAAGGCTCCAGCCTCACCTCCCCCGGCGCCGGCAACCCCCCCGGCTCCTGCCGAGCGCCCGCGGCGGCCGACGACGTCGCAGTCACAGAGGCCCAACAAACAACAAAAAAACAAAAAGTATAGTCAAATGGCAGCCCACTGGCCCAACAAATTCATCACATTGGCCCATCAAAACACCCACTCCAACTCACAAACCTAGTGATTACAATTGTTCCCACTTCCATTTCCCAAACCGGCGGCAGAGGGCAGACCCAAAGGAGTCAGAGACACGCCGGCCGAGCGGAGGGTGGGATCCGTGGAGCGGGCGACAAGGGAGCCGAGCCGGGTGGCGAGTCTGGGCTGTGCTGCAGAGGAGCACCGGGGTCGGGGTCGCGGTCGTCGGCCGTCGGGGTCACCGGTCATGGGAGACGAGGGTTGTGTATGTACCTGGCAGCGGTGGCACACGGATCTCGGCGGGCGGTGGCCAAGTCGTTGAGGCACTGCCAAGGCCGAGCGATCCGATGCCAGGCGGCAGTGGCGCTTTGTGGCCTTGCGGTTGCAGGTTGAGGCTTCCTGTGCCGGCGGTCGACGCTGAAGTGTGAAGAGGGGAAGTCAGGAAGGGGAGGTTGGGTGGCACCGTGGGAGCTACGGGCCGATGGTTGCGATCTTCGCTAAGGCGTCGCCGCCGCATATGAGGCCGTGAGGTGATGTGAGTGGAGATCGGGAGTGGTCGCCTTGCGCGGTGGATTGATTCGGGAGGATTTGGTTGGCTTGGCCCTTGGCTAATTGGCTTGGAGAATCGGTTGGCCGGTTGGCCCCCAGGCTGGATTGGATTACTGGATTAGGAGAGTTGGACGACCGACTAACCGAGACAGCTGGCCGGCTGGCCGAGAGCCCGAGACCAAGTGTGGCGCGTTTGAGGCCAGATGGTAAAACTTCTACATTTTACTATTCTGCATAATTTGTAATTTTGTATTGAGTTATTGACATTGAGCAGCTTAAATTCTTAGAGTTAGAGATTATATGGATGTTGTATCATTGCCATTGATCAACTTGAGTTACTAGAGATTAAAATTATGATTTTTCGTGTGCTAGTGGTATGTTATGTTTTTCTTGAACGTTTATAATCATTTACAATTAGTTATCGTATCACTAATTTTGCTATTTTTGATATGCACATGACCGATCTCTACTCACCGAAAGCATATTTATAATTTTTCGGGATGCGTTTTCTATTATTGAGATACTTTCGTTGTATTTATGTCTTTTTTTGTTTTGTTTCTCTTCTATTCATGTATGAATTTGAATTGAGCAAGAGTAAAATATTGTGTTTGTAGCAATCTAGTTTAGCGCCTTAGCCCATCCTCGATTTTGTTCCTAGCTTCGCCACTGCTCTCACTATATATAGAGTGTAGCTTTGACAGATCGACCGATCTGTGCCGGCAGAGGCAGCTAGCTAGGCAGCATCTCTTGCATGCCTGCCGGTGCGACAAAGCATACTTGCAGCCAAAGGCAAACGTACGTACAACTTTCATATATGCCCGGCCGTCCCTCTTGCTACTCATGCCTGTGGGGGGCGCGCACATTTGAGAGGTGGAGCTAGCTACAACCGCAGAACGCCATGAGGTGGCCGTGGAGATCACGGAAGCCGGCCTCCCAGCCGGAGGAGGAGCAGGAGCCGGCGGTGGGTCATCGCAACCTCCACATCGAGCACGGCGACGTGGAGACCGAGTCGACGGCGTCGGAGCACTGGCCGGGGCTGCCGGTGGAGGAGGAGGTTCCCGTCGAGGACCCCGCCGGAGATCAGACGAGCAGCGCCGACGACGTCGAGGCAATGGCTGCGACGCCGCCGGAGCATGCTCCGCGGGTGATGGAGGAGGAGAAGGAGACAAGCAGTGATAGTGATGGTGAAGATGTGGAGTCCAGCAGCGAAGGGATGCGGGCGCGGCGGCTGCGGCGGAGGTCCCCGAGGAGGAGGCGGAGGAGGAGCCGAGGCGGGTTGCCGGTGTGCGTGGCCGTCGCCGTGATGCTGCTCGCGATCGTGGCGCTCGTGGCATCAAGGAAGAGGCGGCAGCGCCGCCGCGGGCGTCCAGCTGCTGGAGCTGGATGACGCGCGCGTACGTGGCAGTAATCAACAGGCATACTTAGGCCACTTCCAATGGTACTGTTGTGCTATGTCTATACTTCCCATGCATGTCCTCAAAAATATCCTATAGATATCACGAAGTTTAGTGAATGGTGTTCATCAATAGAACCGGATAACAAATTTTACTAAGCCCTCTCTTTCTTTCTAGTGTAAGATTTTGTGCTCAAATACTACATCTCTCTCTTCTTTAACATCCTACTTAACAGATTAATTAATACTATAGACATTGCTTACTTAGGATTATTGGGAGTGTGCTTACTGCTTAGTACGTAGTACGTAGCACGTAGCGGCCGTATATATATAGTAAGTCCGAATCCTCAAGTGTGTACGTATGTATGTATACGTGTGCATGCATGAGACGCATCTTCGATGTACGGTTTGAAGATTACATTTTTCAAAACCTCATGAGCTTGTACCAATCTTTGTATACTGTTTTATGTTGTCTGCACGTACATCGGACATGCATGGTCTCATTATTTGCACGTGTTATATATACCATCTCTTTGTTACTAGTACGAGTGTGCTTCTTTCAAGATGTGGAAGCCACACATACATATGGCTCTTGTAGTGGTTAATGGCATTTTGTATTTATTTTACTCTATTTCCATCAGTTCAATAAAATGATGGAATTTAACCATGCATGCACACGAGTGTACTGATATACTAGTAACTAGTAAGAGTGTAAAACCAAAAAAATACTTCGCAAAAAATTGCTTATGTTTTTTGGAAGCTACAATTGGTACGCATGCCCTTCATCTTTTTGAGACCACGCACACCGGTAAGCATGACTGCAAGAGCAACACGGTGAACTCGTCTGTGTAGTAAAAAAATCGCAAAAAAATGGGTGAACTTGTTGTGGCCGATGGCTTGGCTGTCTGATAGCTTTTAGCTCTATCATAAACGCTTATGTAAATATACCGAATATCGATAATCCGATTCAAAAAATTTATCTTGATAAGCTACTTTGAAAAGAACACGAAGAATCTATTGCGCTTGTTTGTTCGAGAGAATTTATAAGCCACATATTAGAAAAAAGGGCAATGAAAGGGCTTCTTGATAAGAGAGTGGGCTGGACAAATCGATATGTGGGCCAGTCCATGTCCCGCCCATCTATTTTACGAAACAAATTAGCTTTGCAACAAGATGCCATCAAGTCCGACTCCTAAGAGCATGTACAATGCAAGATGCTTATATATAAGTGCTTAAAGAGAGAGAATATAGTCACATCATCAAGCATCCATGCAAAAGTTATTTCCTCCAATGCAATCATCTCTTCCATAGGTGCTTAGATGCTATATTATCTATTAATAGATATAGTTATACACATAAGCACCTACTAAGCACCGGTGCTTATTTAAGCATCGATGCTTCAAAATAAGCACCTTATCTATCCTATGTGGCAAGAAAAATCAGCTTTTTATTACTAAGTATCTCTCTAAGCACCTGCATTGGACATGCTCTAATGCTCCGTCGCCGCGTCCTCCCCGACGTCTCCTCGCCTTCGGCGTCCTTGCTCCCGCGAGCCTTCCGCTCGAATGCCTCCCTCGAGGCCATCCGCTCACACTCGTCCTCCGACGGCCCTGTGCACCTCGTGCTCTACAACTACCCCACCTTGGCAGGCGCCTACGCCGCGCTCACCGCCCACCTCTTCCACGGCCGCCTCCGTCGAGGCGCCGACGCCTCCTCGTACTCCCCTTCTCCTCCGTCAAGCCATTCAGGTTTTAGCCCTGCATTTCCCATTTTATTGGCTTCTTGGGTAAGCCGCAGCTTCTCCTGGCCATCGGCGCCCGTCGATCATCTCGACAGTAGAGGAACACAGGCGGCAAGCAAGGATTGAGTTGAATCGCGAATTGGCATAAGGTATTGCTTCTTTATTCCAATGTTCTCTCAATTCTCCATATATTCTTTCAAGAAAAAGGGACTTCTCAATTTGATTATTGTTTTTTTTATCAAATTCTAGGATTATGGCTTAGGGTTTCAAAATTGAGTTTTTGGAATAACGACAAAGCTACAAATCGGAGACAAAAATTTGAAGTGATCTTACTTGATCTAGTGATCTATGATTATTTGACTAGTTGAGTTCAATTGTTCTTCAACATGACAATATCTACTTTTTTTACTTGGAAATTTAAGTCATGTTGTTCTCTTTATTGTACACTAGTAGTATGCCCGTGCTAACGCTACGGTAAAATACAAAACAAGATAAAATTTGTTGATCTGCAATATATAATATTTGACGACGACGAGCGTGTTATAAAGGCTTTACGACCTCCCAGGACTTTTTTACGACCGGTTAGAGTCGTTTACGACCGGTTCCAATCAATTACGACTGGTTTCGACCACTTCTGTTGCCGTACGACCACTCAGGTAGCCGTTCGACCACTTTGCTTTGTCGCTGCGCTCGAAATACCGTGATCGCAAACTCCTACGATCACTCAATGATGCTGGCGATCACTCTTCACCATGGTCGCTTGATTTTCTTCGTCCAAATTTCAAACTAATTTTGTTCATTCGGTCCTTTCTTTGAGCGAAATTTGTTTGCAAGCGAAAGATTAAACACTGGTTGGGATCCCACACACGCAAGCTAGGGTCATATAGACACACAAAACTAACAAAAGGTCAGTCACTGATTGCGAATGTGCCATACCAAGAGGAAAGAGCGACAGATGCTCATCCCCTGTGCACGAGATGCTCCACGTCGCCCAGCTCCACCTCGCCCCGCGCTTCACCTCCGCCACCGAACAGTGACTCGATCTGCTCCAGCGTCTTGCCGCTCTTCTCTGGCACGAACCTGTGCACGAACAGCACGGACAACGTCGAGATGGCCGCGAACGCGGAGAACGCGCCCGCGACGGACACGGCGCTGCAGACGGACAGGAACGATATGGCCACCGCGCCGCTCGTCAGCCTGTTCACCGCCACGCCGAGCGCCACTGCCTGCGCGCGCAGCCTCAGCGAGTAAATCTCCGATCTGAGTCATAGAAACAAAACCTAGACATAGAAGCAGTCCGAATGTTGTTGCCAAGAAAAATTCTCTGCTGATGGTATTGAAGCTGGAATTAGACACAGTTCAGGGGTTAACCCTTGTAGAAGGAACAGTGTAATACAAAACTCTTACCACAAGTCAGGGCAGTCATAGCTGTGAAAAACGTACCAGTACATGCAGGCCAAGTTACCCCAACCCTGTAGGACAGATGCCCAAGCAGAACCAGTGAACCTAAATTGATTAAAAGAACTATGATTGAGGGCTCATATAGGAATTGCAAGACAACAGATAAAAATGGCATTTTGTTGACTCTATGGGAAAACATCAAATAGAAATGCATTTTTATCTTATAATGAAATAACACTCACACCTCCATGAATGTGATGTTAATAGTTTTTCCAATCCCAACTCCAGCAAATAAAAATCCAACTTATTGTGTGTGATGCACTTGTGTGAGGATGTTAATGAACGGGATCTTGCAGGAGGATTTTGTTAAAGCTTCATACACAGAAAATGCTTAGGTTAGTGATCTTGCCCTATGACCTCATCTCATCTAAAGTAGGCATTTTCTATAGAAGGTCCAAAGACCTCACCAACACGATCAAAATTATATCTTTACTAATGATTGGTCCACTAAGGCCTACTGCTTCAGAAACTTTATCATTAAGCAGGTTTACCATCCCACATCTGATTAAACTATAGGCTAAGAAAGTCTCTTGACTGTGCAAGTGTGCAACAACTATTAAACAAGTGATTAGGAAGATATGGACTGTTTCTTCTGACAAAGTAGAAAAGCAGGTTGTGTGCGTTGATTTTTCACATGAGAAATGATCTTTCTTTGTAGTTTCTCAAACAGCTGTGCTTGATTTTTTTTTTTGAAAAAGGAGTAGGTAAGATCAAAGAAAAATAGAATACCACATCAGATCTCTGATAAATACAGCACGAGGAATCATAAGTCCATTTCCAATCATTGCAAGCACCATTGTGAAAGCTGACAACCCTTTGATGTTACTTGGATTGAGGTAATTCGTCCACTGCACAACCCACCAAACAAATTGCAAGTTAATGTCTTGGTGTTAGGTGATTCTAAGGTTTCAAATGCTACAGGTGTGAAAGTTTGAATACCATCTGCGCAATTGGCATCCACATGAAGAGAAGTGTGGCCGTCCAACCTGACAATGATCCTATAAATTTAATCCCTCCCTCGGAAAGCTTGCCCATCCTTGCCTGAATTTAATGTACCAGAAAATCAAGAGCTAACATAAGCTAGGAACAGATATAGTAAAAGAGGACATCGTGTCATGAGAATACAACCTACTTTTAGTTCTAAAAATTGCTTCGTCGGTGAGAATGACATAGAATAGAGGTATATGAACAGAAACAGAAAGGATAAAGTAGAGTAAATGTATTTTGCATTCTTATATCTACAATGTTAAGGAGGACTTATTGAACAAGTTTTCCTTAAGAAGCAACTGGGACCTCTTTAGATGTGGACAAATAAAAAAAATCAGACTGAAAACAATAACTAAAGAAACATGGATAGGGTATTTGCATTGTGCTGAAAATAGAGATAAACCTACCATACTAAAAGAATCTAAAACACTTGCAATAAGAATTGTATCCTAATATGGGATTGACTTCATTATTGTTCACACAACTTTGCACAAAGTCTTTCTCAAATTCTCAGGCCACTTCAAAACCTAAAATCAAGCATGGTCAACCAATTAGAACCATAATGGTAAAACATTGCTTCCAATTATCTCTTGGTCCGATACAACTCAGACGTTTTCTAGTTTCCCTCAAGGTATTGAGAGTTTGAGATGGTATCAGAGCAAAACACACAGGTAACTTTGAGAAAGACACTGCCTAATGCAAGAAGATGTCTCATACCATCACAACAGCAGCAACAGCCAAAGAACCAGAGATTACGCCAGGCAATACGCTATTGGGGATGAAGGGAACAAATGTTGACCACATGACCTGCATTTTCAATTCACCGTTGAGAGAGAGCCAGAATCACACTTAACATCAACATTGGACAGCATAGTAGAGCATCAGCTGAATCTGTAAGACGGCACATCATGATAGTAATTGTCACCTGAGGGAGCACGGCGAGGCCACCAATTGTGATGAAATCCTCTCATAGCAGCCAGAGGGTTCCAGGGAGCCACCCAAAGTAATTGAGGAAGTTCAGGAGCAGCCCGGCAGCCACAGCTGCCGAAGTGGCCACAAACTGCGGCAGTGGCATCGACTCCGCCAAGGCAAGCTGGGCGATGACTACATAGGTGGAGATGACACCAAGTGTCTGAACGATGACAGCCTCCGTCTCCCTCTTCTTGGCGAAATAGGACAGCAGCGACAGGTTCCCGAGCAGCCCAGTGAGCATCCCCTGAAGCGACCAATAAACGCTCACCATGAATTCATGAATAATAGCATAAGAAACCAATAAGGTGAGATCTGAGATGGTGATTGGGGCATACGAGCCACGGGACGGCGAAAAGGGCGGTTTTGTTGCCTGCGAGGAGGTTGCGGGCGTTGAGGATGATCTGCGGGAGCTGGAGGAGGAGGAAGGGGATGTTGGCGGCGCCGGCGAACTTGGCCATCGTGGAGTCCCATTCCTGGTACTTCTTGGGGTCCTACGCGCCAATCCGGTCCGATCTGAGAACCGGCTAGGGTTTCGAGAGATTGGGAGGCGGATCAGATTGGGGAATTGGAGGATGGGGGCGAGGCGAGGGGACAATTGGGGACTCGATTCTATCCGCTGGAGCCTCCCTGGCCTCCGTCGTCCTCCCGTACCCCCAGCAGCAGGTCGTCGTACGCAGGGGGCGGTGCGTGGGCGAGTAGGAGACACAACGCGGGCTTCTTGAGCGCGGCGAGCCTCGGCGCAGGGCGTTGCGGCGCGAGAGAGGTGGGGGTGGGGCGGTCGCCGTGGCGCGGAGGGGCGGCACGCGGGCGGGAGGGAGGAGGAGGCGGAGAATCGAGGGGAGGAGCGAGGAGCGAGGCAGGAGCAAGGTCGCCGAGGGCGTGTGCGTGGCGTCGGGTGGGGCGAGCCTCGGCGCAGGCGTTGCGGCGCGAGAGAGGTGGGGGTGGGGCGGTCGCCGTGGGCACGGAGGGGCGGCGCGCGGGCGGGGAGGGGAGGAGGAGGGAGGGCAGGAGGCGGCGGAGAATAAGAGGGGAGGAGCCGAGGAGCGCACGGATCAGTTGGGGTGCATGATCCACATGATTTTGGCCGTAGGATTTTCAATGAGTAAGAGAAGAAGACTTGAGAAGAGATCTAGACCATTCATTTGTATAAAGTTAGAACCCTTTGGTACACAAATCTGGGTGGACTTAGATTAGGCATGACTGTGGGGGTGGTTGAGGGAGTGGATTTAGTAAAGAAAATTTTGGTGTATTATAGAGTAGGGTAGATTACCATCATGCTAAAAATTCTCGAACAAATTACTATTTAGTATATATGTTGTTGCTTGAAAATTATACATATTGTTATATGTAGGTTGAAGTGGTGAACCTAGATTATTTTCGTTCTGCTTCGGCCCTTGGTGATAAATCATTAACCGTGCAAAATAGGGCATATTTTTTTGGGCTACGGCTTATTAATATAATAAATAGTTATTACTGAAAGAAGCCAAAAATTATTAAAAAGCTAAAAAGAACAGAGTCGTAAGCTATGAAATGATGGTCTACAGAGAGGGACAAACTAATGGGCTTAGATATGAAGTACTTCTGCTCTATGTTTAGTGTTTTACGCGTATAAAATTGTTGGAACAAAAGGGCGGAACCGTAGACGTACTACATGTTAGTTGGTTTCCACACAGCACATGTTAATTTATAGGGAAAAGAACTCGATACGATAATCGACTCTGCTAACTTGTGTCGAATTAATTTTAAACCAATTGGCTTGCTTGGAGATAACCACCGTACAGCGAGGTGTGTTGATCATACGATTAATAACCATGCATGCATATTAAAAAGAAGCAAACGAAGGCGTGCATGCATGATTTTGGAAGGTTAATTTGGCACTCGGTTAAATTGATGAGTGCCAAATTATATATGATAATGCATGCATGCTTGCATTATTAAATTGATGAGTGACAAGTTATTTTCTTTTGAGAAGTGATACGATTTACAACATTATTGTGCCGGTCGGGCTTAAAGTGCATTTGAGGGGAAAGAAAACAGATCATGGTGGAGTCATCACCTAGCTGATGCACCAAAAAGAGAAGAATGTGAATGGCAGACGTGATTGAATGACTCATGATAACATCATATGCAAGCTAGGAGACCAAACAAATAAATGCATCGGCAGGGCCAAATGAATTTTTTGTACGGATAATCTATTTTTTATTCAAAATTACAGAAATATACCCGCAGAAAATTTTTTTTACAAAAATAGGCTTCAGTCGTCTAATGATTGGGCGACTGGAGCCTTTCGCCCAACCAGACTGCGACACAATATATGTCGTTGCACGCTGGAGCGACTGTATCTAGTCGCTCTTCTGTACGGCGACTTACATGCAGTCGCCATCCCATTAGGCGACTGCATGTAGCCCCCGTGATTGTTTTAGATTTTGTGAATTTTGTAGTTTTAAACCGGTAAAAAATGTGGTAGAGTTATAATAAAAGTTTATGTTCATTGTATATTGTAGGTGCGTAAAAATTTTCAGAAACTTTTTTTAATGAAAGATTGACTGGAGAACGATCGATACATACACTGTTAAGTGACATACGATTATAATTCCTGTGCGGAAAACCGGTATGTTAATTTTTTAGATGACTTGATATATGAATGATTGAATGCGAAAAGAAGAGATGATAGACTTGTTTGAATTTAAATAAACTTCATAATATAATTGTGAGTAACATGCCGCGTATTTTTTCATTACATGCATAACATATAGCATCCGCAGCACCCCTCACTCGCCACCCTGGTGTGCCCCGTCACCGCGCCCGCGTTCTCCCGTACGGCCCCGCTTGGCCCTCCTCCGGTGCAACGGGTTACGAGGCTCCGAAAAACTAAAACGAGCAGGAGGATGTCTATCCCGCCCGCATTGGTGGAGTCACCGCACCTCTGTCAGGTGCCCTCCGGCACCGGGAGGGCACTGCAGGAGAGAACCTCCGGGGCACTGCAGGAGAGAACCTCCGGTGCTGCGTCGGAGAACTGCCCGGACCAGTCCGCAAAAAACTAGTCCACATCGTCCTAGCCCGGGGAGACGCCGTGCTAGTAAGTACCTGCAATAGTAATATCGTTAGTTGGTTGTATGTCGTCTTGGGATAAAAACGAGACTGAACGATGCGTACCCGTAGCTGGCGCCATCGAGGTAGGAGGAGGGGCATACACCCCCTGCATGTGGAAGCCGGGGATGTGCGGAGGAGGCATGAAGTGAGGTGGTGTAGGAGGCCGTGCCCAGGCTGAACCCCCTGGCTACTAAATTTCTAAACTAAATTTCTAAGCTTAATTTCTAAACTATATTTTCTAAACAAAATTTGAAACTAAATTTTCTAAACTAAATTTCTAAACTATATTTTCTAAACTAAATTTCTAAAGTAAATTTTCTAAACTAAATTTTCTAAACTAAATTTCTAACACTAACAAAAAATATAACAAAAAAATTATCTAAAAATCACGCTCTCCCTCTCCTCTTCTCCTCCTCTCCCTCTCCTCTCCCCCTCTTCTCCTCCTCCTCTCCCTCTCCTTCTCTCCCTCTTCTCTTCTTCCCTTCTTCCTCTCTTCTTCTTCTCCTCTTGCGCGGCGGCCGAATGAAAACAGTGACGATGGAATACCGGCAGACAAGCGCATTCGGTTTTTATATCACCATCAGTCGCCAAACGGTTCGGCGACTGGATTGCAGTCGCCCAACGGTGGGGCGACTGCAATTAATCGCCGAACCGTTGGTAGATCGCCAAATGTCGTTGTCTGGTTAGGCGAAAGGCTCCAGTCGCTCAACCATTAGGCGACTGGAGCCTATTTTTATAAAAAAATTTCCCACGAATATATTTCTGTAATTTTGAATAAAAAATGGACTACCCATACAAAAAATTCAGGGCCAAATAGCCATGCATCTTGGAACCGGATCCCGGATCCTTGGACTTTGCGTCACCGTGCTACAGAACGGTGACTTTGTTTTGTAGTCATCGGATCAAAAAAATAAAGACTGACATTAAACTGGATAGCAAAGATGATGTGACAGGTAATGTAGCAAAAATACTGTAACTCAAACTGTAGCACCATAGATGTAGCATCTGATCTCAGCTATCCTTTTATATCCAGAATCTTTTAAAATCATTGTCACTGTTCTGCTTTACCTTTGCTTCACAAAGAGATCTCAATCTGACTTGAGTGTTAGTAATTAAGAGAAACACACGCGTAAATTTGGCTAAATCAAACATACACTTAGTGTCATATGCGCTCAGTTAGATTGCAAGTTTGTGTGCACAAATTTGATCATGTGTTTGCACTGCGGAAAAAAAAAGACAAATAGCTAGAAACAGCCGATATGTATACGCGCTAACATCAAGTGATCAGCACATTTTTGGCTCATGATCATGTCGGGTGGGGCGGTGGAGTGGGAAGGGACCAGGAGAGTGAGTTTGAAGAATGTGTGCGGTTGGAACAATATCTTTGTAAATATCTAGAGGTCCGCTTATTTTGGTTTCAGCTTTTTGTTTCTAGCTTATTTTTTATTATTCCTAAATTTCATCTTTTTCTGACTTTTTGGTTTTTTTTAACTTTTTTGCCGGTTCTTTTTTCCCATATTCGTTTACATTGTCAGTGATGGACTAATCTATTTTTCAATTATACTAAATAAGTCACCATCAGGTATAATATAATTTCAGCTAACTACATTGTAATTTCAGTCATAAATCATATTTTTTAAGTCTAAATGAGCGGGCTCTAGATTATTGGTCGTATGGAAATGATATGACATATCAGTCAACAAATTAAGTCATATTTTGGAGAGCTAGGAGCCTGCCTGGGTAAGGATCAGACTCTAGGACAAGCGAAGAGATATTTACTGGTGGTTGAAGAATACGTGTCGTTAGAACAACAAGCAGCGTAATCGTGGCGCTACATCGTGCTAGCTACCATATGGATCGAAACAAAAGAGACGATAATTTACGGGGAATTTTTTCTTAAAAAATCGAGGACACATGCGTAGTTTTGGAAAAACCGAAGGTCTTTTTCGCAAAAAATTGAGGACCTGTAAAGACATGTACGTAGGTAAATGAGGATCCGTATGTAATTTTGGAAAACTATGGGGTGCTATCCTGCAAAGGGATATGCAATTTCGAAGAAGTAGAGGGATGTTTTCCTGAAAAAATGTGGCAGGGACCTCTTTGCAAAGAATTGAGGATCTGAACGTGATTTCACAACTGAAGAGCTTTTTTTGCAAAGAATCTGACATGAAGGGGCTGGCCGGGGGCCTTCCCCGGCTTTAATATAGGATAATATAGGATGATAATATGTTTGCATCTTTATAAATATCTAGATTACTAGTCTTATAAAAATGATATGACTTATTACTCAACAAATTAAGTCATAGTTTGGAGAGCCGGGAGCCTGCCTGGGTAAGGATCAGACTCTGGGAGAAGCGAAGAGATATTTTTACTGTAGCCTAGCGTGGCTCGATTAATCATTTGGGCTTTTTTTAGGTGGTTTATGACTGAAAAGTACTGTCTCTGGCTGAAAAAACACTGTAGCTGACAGAGACTTATTCCGCATAATTAAATTTAAAAAAATTTAAAAATATAAAATATATGTTAGCCCATTACGTACAATACAAATAAATACGGGAAAAAAGAACTGGCAAAAAAGCTCAACAAAAAGCCAAAAGTTCAGAAAAAGACGAAATTTATGAATAGTGAAAAATAAGCTGAAAGCCAGAAGCTGAAGCCAAAATGATCACAGCCGCCATCAGAAGAAGATCCAACGGTTTGAAAACGCTGTAGCTTTGTTTTTAAGGACTCAACGGAGGGCAAAACGCCCATCTCACTGGTCACTATCTCACTGGTCACTAGACTAACTCAAAACACTGTAGCTAATAGCTTGGCTCCTTGGCACCTAACCAAAGATAGCTTTGTTCCAAAATATCCCAAGACTCAACCCATTGTGTGTGTATATATATAATGGAAAGTGCTAAACAATACTTAATAGTTTTTTTACTCGGAGTATTTAGATTTTTCTTCTATATATACATCCTCTCTAAAAAAAATATAAGTGCTTCGAACCACAATAAACACTCGAATCCTTTTTATTTCATGTATGCACCTCCTAAAAAAATAGAAGTGATCCGAACTATAAAAAAAATACTTAAATCCCCTTCTCCCATATATACACATCCTCTAAAAATTCTATGTGTTCTAAAACACAAAAAGCACTCAAATGTTTTCTAGGCACCACCTATTTGTTTTTGCTCTCTCTCTCTATATGTGTGTAGAGTATAGCTTTGACAGGTCGACCGATCTGTGCCGGCAGAGGCAGCTAGCTAGCTAGGCAGCATCTCTTGCAGGCCTGCCGGTGCGACAAAGCATACTTGCAGCCAAAGGCAAAAGTACGTACAACTTTCATATATGCCCTGCCGTCCCTCATCTCCATCTCTAGCAACTCATGCCTGCCGGGGGCGCGCACATTTGAGAGGTGGAGCTAGCTACAACCGCAGAACGCCATGCAGGAGCCGGCGTCCCAGCCGGAGGAGGAGCAGGAGCCGGCGGTGGGTCATCTCTCCACCTCCACATCGAGCACGGCGACGTGGAGACCGAGTCGACGGCGTCGGAGCACTGGCCGGGGCTGCCAGTGGAGGAGGAGGTTCACGTCGAGGACCCCGCCGGAGATCAGACAAGCAGCGCCGGCGACGTCGAGGCAATGACTGCAACGCCGCCGGAGCATGCTCCGTGGGTGATGGGGGAGGAGGAGGAAGGAGACAAGCGGTGATAGTGATGGTGAGGAGGTGGAGGCCGGCAGCGGAGGGATGCCGCAGCGGGGGTGGCGGGGGTCCCAGAGGAGGAGGCGGGAGAGGAGCAGAGGCGGCTTGCCGGTGTGCGTGGCCGTCGGCACCGCCGCCGCCGTGATGCTGCTCGCGATCGTGGCGCTCGTGGCATCATGGAAGAGGCGGCAGCGCCGCCCCGGGCGTCCAGCTGCTGGAGCTGGATGACGCGCGCGTACGTGGCAGTAATTAACAGGCGTACTTAGTACGTAGCACGTAGCGGCCGTATGTATACAGTAGGTCCGAATCCTCAAGTGTGTACGTATTTGTACGTGTACGTACGTATGTATGTATAGGTGTGCATGCATGAGACGCATATGCGATGTGGTTTGAAGATTACATTTTTCAAAACCTCATGAGCTTTTGCCAATCTTTGTATACCGTTTTATGTTGTCTGCATGTACATCGGACATACGTGGTCTCGTTATTTGCACGCGTTATATACCGTCTCTTTGTTACTACAAGTGTGCAGTAGCGGATCCATGATTTTTGGGATGGAGATACGAAGTTAAGAATCTACAGAGTATATATATATATAAGATAGAGAATTTTGATACACATAATATGTATATCTCATATAGTTAACCAAATAAACAATCACACATAAGCAATAAATGCAATTTCCAATATAAGTTTGATTGACTTAATTTCTAGTGAACACTGAACAGAGTACATGAAACAACATCAATGCAAAACTGACCTGGATGGCAATGTTATAACTCAACTCGACGAGGATCTGCTTGAAAACGAGATATTATATCTTCATCGCGAGCTTGTAGAAAAAATTCCCTTTCAAGAAATGTAACAAGACAGTCATTCAAGTACTCATCTCCCATTCTATTCCTTAGCTTGTTCTTCACAAAATTCATTGCTGAGAATACTCTTTCAACACTTGCTGTTGCTACGGGAAGAACTAGCACCAGTTTCAAAAGCTTGTACACAAGTGGGGTAGCTGAGATGCTTCTTCGTATCAACAAGCATGACAGAAAGTGCAGCAATACTCTTGACCTCTCTAAACCTTTCGTCTCTCCGCATATCACCAACAAAGAGTGTAAGTTGAAAAGGCAGATGCATAATCTCTATGCTTGAGAAGTCATTGGGATAAAATTGTGCAAGTTTAACCAAGTTCTCCTTGGCAAAAGAACCAAACGAATCAGCAGGATTAAATGAAGCCATGTAAACAAGCAAATCTGTGTTTACCTCATCAAATCTTTCATTTAGTTCCTGAAGCTGCCTATCAATCACACTCAAAACATTTCAATTTTAAAACGATGATGATTCTTTACTTTTGGAAAGAACCTTGCTGATCTTGCAACTGGCTTGTATTGAGCATCCATATTAGAAACTTTGACTTTGTGCTTTGTGCAAAAAGAGGTAACCTCATTCAAAAAGTTTTCCCATCCATCATCTTGTTGCAGTAATTGCAATTGTAGCTTTGTCACATAAATGAGCTCATAGCATTAACAATATCTTGATCTCTCTTTTGCAAAGCAGTGTTTAAGTCATCAGTGTACCCAAGTATAGTATTCAATAAATGTGCCATGAAAACAAATTCAAATGACTCAAATGATGCCAATGCAGTTTGAGCTTTTATAGTTTCCATGCTTTGTGAGCGATCTTTCCTAACTCGAAACAAGACCTTCCGGATTGGACGATACAAAATAAGGTGTTGTACCGTTTTATAGTGGGATCCCCAACGAGTATCTCCTGGCCTACCTAAACCCATCTCTTGATTCAAACCCCGACCACTTTCAATGTCACCCAATTCCAAAGCTTCTACAATTTGTTGAGCTTGAGCTACTCGAAGCATTTGATGTTTCTTACAAGAAAGCCCAATAGCATTCAACAAATGCCCAAGTTGCTCAAAGAACCAAACACAATCACCATTCTCCTTAGCAACAGCCACAAGAGTTAATTGAAGTTGATGTGCAAAGCAATGGACATAATAAGCAGAAGGAGATTCATTTATAATCAGCTTTTTTAGGCCACTAACCTCACCTTTCATGTTGCTAGCTCCATCATATACTTGACCACGAACTCTAGACAAGCTCAATGAAAGTTTCATAAGTAAATTTTGGATAGCATCTTTAAGTGTCAAAGCAGTAGTGTTTTCAACATGCACAACACCAAGAAATCGATCAACAACCCTCCCTTTCTTATCAACATAACGCAAGCAAAGAGCCAACTGCTCATTTTGGTACACATCACTTGACTCATCAGCAAGTATTGCAAAAAAAATCATCTCTAATATATTCCTTGATAAGTTTAGTGGTTTCTTTAGCACAACATTCGATAAGTTGTTTCTGAATTTTAGGGGATGTCATCTGACAATTCCGTGGAGCATTCTTTAGAACAACCTTGTTAACCTCTTGAAAATTTTCTACTAACCAATTTAGAAGTTCAAGAAAATTTCCTCTGTTATGTGACTCTTCACTTTCATCATGTCCACGATAAGCCAACCCTTGCCGTAAAAGAAATCTTAAGCACTTAAGTGAGTAGGTTAGGCGGGCTTTATAGACAATCTTGTCATGCTTGCTTCTCTTGTGTAAAGATTGTCTAATTGATGCATTAGGTCTAATGAACAAATCATATTTCTCTTGAGCTAGATTGTGTGCACTACTAACAGAACCAACATGTTTGTCAAATCTGTCCAAATGGTTCCATTGTCTAAACCCCTCATTCACAAACTATCCCCGCCAACATAATTAGTTCGTCCTTAAACAAGTAGCAAACAAAACAGAATGCAGCATCTTTTCCTCACTATATTCAAGCCAATTATACTTATCAAACCAGCTACGCATAAGCGACGTTTACCTCCAACATTTCTCTGTGGAAAATTTTGTAGTGCCGGTCGACAAGGCCCAAGTGCAATATACCTCCTCCTAACTTCATCTTGCAGGTTTGCATCATAATCTGTGATAGCAATCCTCTTACCAGGATCATGGGGAAGATAACCAACATCATCGTCATAATCTTCCCACCAATCTTCATCTTCAGATTGTGTACTTGCAACTTGTGGTTTTGATGCTTCTGTGCTTCCATTTCCAAATTGAGGTTCTGTTTCTACAATTGCAAGTTCTTGTCCCCTGCATCCAACCTCTTGTACAGGTTCTGGAGAGTTGCTCTGAACTACATATTTTTGTTTCTTTTCAGCCCTCCCCCACATAGATTTTAAATCGACAAATTTCTTCTTCTTCTTTAAATTCTCTACAACCTAAAAATATTGAACATTTGTTCAATTCACCATTGAAGAACAGGAGAGTCCAAGAGTATTAAGTATAAATTGACATTGTAGAATACCAACCTTGTGTGCAAGGGCGGCATGGCCGTCGGGAGCGCCGCCGCCGTTGAAGCTGGAATAGGGGAGGAGCTGCCGCCGCCGCATGGGCCGCCTGGCCGTGGGGACTTCTTCGCCGACGCCGTGTCGGCCATTGGGTGTGGCGCCGCCAGCGCCGCCGCCGGTAGCCGTTCACCGTCGCGCGTCGCCGAGACGAGGAGGCGCCGCGCGCTGGCTGCTGTGGTGGTGTGCAAGAGAGATGGAGAGGAGGCAGGCACGGAGCAAGGCAGGAGGCGGCGTGAGAGGCAGCCAGGCAGGAGGCTACGGTTAGGTTAGGAAATGCCAATTGGGCCTTTTGGCTAGTGGACTGAATTTGCTAAATTACCTGCACTTCTAGCTTTTTTCTATATATATGAAATATATATTATATATAGTTGATTTTTTGCAAAAAATTTTGGGGGTACAACTGTACCCCCATGTCCCACTGTGGGTCCGCCCCTGCGAGTGTGGTGCTTTCAAGATGTGGAAGCCATACATACATATGGCTATTGTACTGGTTAGTGGCATTTTGTATTTATTTTACTCTCTTTCCATCAGTTCAATAAAATGATGGAATTTAACCATACATGCACACGAGTGTACTGATATACTAGTGACTAGTAAGAGTGTAAAACCCAAAAAAAATACTTTGCAAAAAATTGCTTATGTTTTATGGAAGCTACAATCGGTCCACATGCATGCCTGCCTTTCATCTTTTTGAGAGGTAACAGAATACATGATAAGCAAGAGCAACACGGTGAACTCATCTGTGTTATAAAAAAAATCGCAATAAAAAGGGTGAATTTATCTATAGTGGCTGATACCTTACGACTACATTTGATAGTTTTTAATCCTAATACAAGTATTTATGTGACTATACCGAATATCGATAATCCGTTTTAAAAAATTTGTTCTAATAAACCGCTTTTAAAAGACGTAAAGAAATTGTTATATTTATTTAAACGAGTGAACTCATAAGCCATAGCTAGGAAAAAAAGGCAATGAAAGGGCTTCTTGACAAGAGAGTCGGCTGGATAAATCGATTGTGCCCGCCCATCTATTTTTACGAAACAAGTTCGCTTTGAGGCAAGTCATAGTCGAAGCCCGAGTCACAAAGCCGGACTCCTAATGCTCCGCCGCCGCCTCCTTCCCGCCGTCTCCTCGCTGCCGGCGTCCTTGCTGCCGCGAGCCTTCCGCTCGGATGCCTCCCTCGAGGCCATCCGCTCACACTCGTCGTCCGAGGGCCAGGCGGGCCCCGCGCACCTCGTGCTCCACAACTACCCCACCTTGGCAGGCGCCTACACCGCGCTCGCCGCCCACCTCTTCCACCGCCGCCTCCGCCGACTTCTCCTCGTACTATCCTTCTCCTCCGTCGAGCTCTTCAGGTTTTAGCTCCACATTTCGCATTTTATTGGCTTCTTGGGTTGCATCCTAGCTTCTGGCGTTAATTAGCCTATATGTGCTTCTTTCTTTCATGGCGGCGTGTGTTCTTGGAATGGATCGACCGTGTAGAGCTGGAGACTTCGAGGCTGCGGGGTCCAGACATGCTATTTTTTGGATTTCATTGGGCCAAAGAAGTTTGCTTTGGAGGTTGGAGCTCGCCCAATTCGTCCTCAGGTGCGTGCAATTCCTCCTCCGAAGAAGAATTTACAGAAGACATGGATAACTAGATAAGCTTTTTGTGTCGATGGATGATTTCAGTAGTTGATGGAGCAATAAGAAACGGTTGAGGTTTTATGTTTGCCGACAATCCTCAAATGATGATTTGGATTGTTGGTGAAATGAAAAAGGAAGTGGCTTTTGCATGGAAGAAAGAAAAGGAAGGAACAAAAATCTAATGTTGGTTTGCAAGCTTTGTACATACACAATGGTGAGAGCAGTTTATTAAGCACGCTGCTCGGGTTTTAAGTTTTCTTATAACGATGTAACTGACAAGTTGCTTTAGGTACCTTTGGAATGTTATACTAGAATAATGTACACCTGGAATTGCTGGTTGTTACAAATAATGCACAGAAAATAAAGAGACAAGAGACACGAATTTTTACGTGGAAAACCTTTGCGGGAAAAACCACGGATGCTCGAAAGCAAATCACTATAATATGGAGAATTTACAATGGAGCGCTTGTTCTTTCTATAGGCTACCGGGGTACATATTTATAGCGTGAGGGAAAAGAGTCCCACACGGAGAGGAAACCGAATCAGAGTCGGTTGCTACAGATTGACACAACGTCTGATACCATCTGTGCATGCACCTTCCATGCCACGTCTGACAAGAGGCAATGAAGTGTCCTATACGAACACGATACGAATTCGGATCAACTTTAACAATCTCCACCTTGAGCCGAATTCCCTCTAGTAGTCGAAGAATATGATAGTCTCATCCAATAAAATTATCATCCATATCTTGAGCGCCGAAAGTCCAAAGAACTAGTGAGTAATACCAACTAAGTCTGAGCATAGCTCAAACTTAGATGCAGGAACTGGCTTTGTCAACATATCTGCTGGATTATCATGAGTACTTATCTTGCTGACTTTAATATCACCTTGAGTAATAATACCCCGAATGTAGTGATACCTAATATCAATGTGTTTTGTTCTCTCATAAAACATTTGATCTTTTGTAAGGCAAATATCACTCTGACTATCACAAAGTATTGTAGTGCAAGATGTACTTCCACAAAGCTCAGTGAATAAACCTCTTAGCCAAATGGCTTCTTTGCAAGCTTCAGAAATAGCCATATACTCAGCTTCTGTAGTAGACAAGGCAACGGTAGCTTGCAAACTTGCTTTCCAGCTAACGGCACACCCTCCAATAGTGAACACATAACCAGTGAGAGATCTTATTTTATCCAAATCTCCAGCAAAATCAGAATTCACATAACCAACGAGTCCATCTTTAGTCTTTCCAAATTGTAAACAAGCATTAGGTGTGCCCCATAAATATCTGAAAATCCATTGAACTGCTTTCCAATGCTCTTTTCCCGAATTAGCCATGTATCTACTAACCACACTTAATGATTGAGATAAATCGGGGCGAGAACATACCATAGCATACATAAGTGAACCAACTGCACTTGCATATGGAACTTTAGACATGTACTCAATTTCATCATTTGATTGTGGACATGATGCTAAAGAAAGTCTGAAATGTGTAGCTAAAGGAGTACTCACAGGTTTGGCCTTATGCATGTTGAAACGACGAAGAACTTTATCAATATATCCCTTTTGACTTAGATATAATTTGCCAAACTGTCTATCTCTAATGGTTTCTATACCAAGAATCTTCTTTGCTGCACCGAGATCTTTCATATCAAATTCACTATTTAATTGTGCCTTCAACTTTGAAATTTCAGCCTTGTCTTTTGCAGCAATCAACATATCATCAACATATATGAGCAAATAAATAACTGAACCATTAACAGTCTTCAAGTAAACACAGCTATCATAATTAGATCTTTTAAAATTCTGAGATATCATAAATGAGTCAAATCTCTGGTACCATTGTCTAGGTGATTGCTTCAAACCATAAAGAGATTTCTTCAATTTGCAAACAAAATTTTCCTTTCCCGGAATAATGAAACCTTCCAGTTGCTCCATATAAATGTCTTCTTCTAATTCCCCATGTAAGAATGCAGTTTTCACATCTAATTGTTCAAGCTCATAATCATGCATAGCCACAATACTGAGTAAAGTGCGAATAGAACTATGCTTCACAACAGGGGAAAAGACATCTGTAAAATCAATACCTGGAATTTGACTGTATCATTTTGCAACTAGCCTTGCTTTGTACCTAACCTCTTCGGTTGGTGAAACTCCTTTCTTCTTGAAGATCCATTTGCAGCGAATATGCTTCTTCTCAATTGGCAACTTGACCAGCTCTCAAGTGCCGTTCTTGTCAAGAGATTCCATCTCATCATTCATGGCAATCATCCATCTTTCTGAATCACTAGAAGAGATAGCCTCTGAATATGACGAAGGTTCTGCAGTACCTTCAATTTCTTCTGCCACATTTAAACAATAAGCTGCAATATTAGCTTCTTCAATCAATCACTTAGGAGGCTGAATATTCCTCCTCTGTCTATCAACTGCAATGGAACGATGTGTTGGCGGCTCAACAATAGGGGCTTCTAAAATATTTTCCTTGTTGACTTCTGGTGTAGATCCTGAATCAATAACATGCTCCACCTGCACGTTTGATTGCTTCTCAACGGGAACATCAATAGATGGCTTATCATGCAATATAGCAGACTCATCAAAAGTAACACTTCTGCTAATAACCACCTTTCTAGTTTTAGGATTCCACAATTTATATCCTTTCACACCAATTTTATAACCAAGGAAAATGCACTTAACTGCTCTAGGCTCTAATTTACCATTGTTGACATGAGCATAAGCAGGACAGCCAAAGATTCTTAAATTTGAATAATCTGCTGGAGAGCCAGACCATACCTCAATTGGAGTCTTCTTATCAATAGCCAAATTTGGTGACCGATTAATCAAATAATAAGAAGTGGAAGCAGCTTCAGCCCAATAACTCTTAGATAATCCAGAATTTGATAACATGCAACGTACCTTCTCCATGATGGCTCTGTTCATGCGTTCGGCCACACCGTTTTGTTGAGGAGAGCCTGGAACGGTATAATGTCTCACAATACCTTCTGACTTGCATAAAGCCTTAAATTCTCCAGAACAAAACTCCAAACCATTGTCGGTACGTAGCTTCTTGACATGCTTACCAGTTTGTCTTTCAGTCATAATCTTCCACTCCTTGAATGTTTTGAATACATCTAATTTATGCTTGACGAAATATGCCCAAACTTTTCTTGAGTAATCATCAATGATGGTCAACATGTAGCTTGCACCTCCAAGTGACGGAACGCGAATCAGAGTGAACATAATCCAATATACCTTTTGTAGAGTGAGTCGCAGTACTGAATTGCACCTTCTTTTGCTTGCCGAAGACACAATGTTCACAAAACTTCAACTTGTCGATGCTTTGACCATTAAGAAATCCTCTTTTGCATAATTCCATCATTCCAGCTTCACTCATATGCCCCAGGCGCATATGCCACGGATAGTGGCAGAACCAGAGTGCCAGACTTAGGCAAGCAAGATAGTAGCATAGTAACATATGCAAGCAATTTTGGAAACTCAAATTTATGACTTTGTTTAAAAAATAGGATCGTAAGTTCTAGACAATTCAAAAGTTTGAATCCAATTTTGAAATTTGAACACTACGTATATTTATTTTGAAATAAAAAAATAAGTTCCAACCCCGATTCCAAATTTGGAAAATCTTAATCTGACTAGTTTATTAACACATCAATGGCAGGTTAATGAAAACTGAAGTACCAAATCTGAATCATTTACCCGCTAACCACAGGGAAGGTAGCTAGTTTGTCAGATCAAAGAGTAAACATGTGAATGTAGGGTAATCCAAGGAGGCAGAGTATGAGAATATCAGAGTACGCATGAGTAATCATTCCCCCAAAAAAAGGCATTTGTTGTCTAAAAATAACTCTCCACTACATAATCTGAAGCTGAAAGTGTAACAACCCGCATCATTAATTAACCTTAAGCAACGAATTACAACGTTAAACGTGATTAATTATGTAATTAAGAATCTAAAAATATGAGGGAATTTAAAATTTTCTAAGTTGTCGTATAAATTTGAATCAACGAACGTTAGACTAATACGTTGCTTTCACAATTGCATTGACGAGGACAAATATCAAACAGTGTAGACTAAAATGAGAAGTAAAATTCAGTTGTGCGACAAGTAAAAGTTTTCCACTCAATTAGCATATAAACATTTAGAAGGCACATCAAGTCAAATAAAAATATTACAAATGACATTACATCATAGCGACAAGGCGAATTGCAACTAATGTACAATCTCATATCTCAACCAAATAATCATCTTAACATCTAAGCAATTACTATACAATTGTAGTATTCAGCCGGAGCGTACATGAAGTAAATTACACCCAGTCCATCTCATACATAAATATTGCATTCAGGAAAATTGCGGATAAAGATTACATTTAGATAAACTACATTATTCAGAGTACATCAATATTAAGAGAAAACCAAATTACAATCTAGGCCAATGCATACATTAGAAGATGTCGTCGAGCTACACCCCATCGCCATTTCATTTGTGAGCGAATCAGTAATTATAATACTGAAAAAGACCGAACAAAAGAACGAATAAAATAAACAAAGGACAGAAGAGAGAATTGCCGTCAGAGCCCTAGGGATTAACTTCGGGCAGAGTAATCCATTCACGGAGATACCTGACCGTATGGGGGTCAGTCGGCACCTCTCACAACCATAGGCTCATCACACGGTATTTTTATTCATATACAAACCTGTTTTAAGCATAGGAATCAACAAAGGCAAGGCCAAAGCCACCGTAACCCCATTTCCCAGCCGAACCACCACAGAGAAGCACCTGTCAAAACCCTGCCCACATATCACAATATCCCCCAGATAGCGCACGGCCAGAACCAGTGAGGCCGAGATAGCACCTCCAGCCAGCACACCATCACGGCCAAAACCCCAGCAAGACCTCACGGCCAACCGAGAGCCAACCCAAACCAAGTCACAGCCACAACAGAAGCAGCAGCCGAGAGCACGAGTGCACAACCGAGACCATCACAGCCGGGGCAGTAACAACCTCCCCACAAATATCCCAGATCACCACACAAAGGCAGGAAAAAGGGCAAAGTAGCACACACAGCATTCCACCGTCCACCTTTCTCCCCACCAGACACAGCCGAAGGCGACGATAGCGGGGCAAGGCGGCGAAGACTAGGAGGCGACCAGGAGCGGAGGGGGGAACATCCAAGAGTGGCGTCGGCAACCGCAGCGGCAAGTGGCGGAACCGCAAACCGTGACGACAGCCGAGGAGACCACCGCCGAGCAACACCAAGTGCAAGCGACAACAGCCCAGCCACCCAAACCCTTCCCCATCCCTACCTCAATCAACACCGGTGGAGGTAATCCCCAACCATCGTGTGCATCCATTAACATTCAGTATATACATCAAGAACATCAAACCATCAAGCACTAAGGAAACACACCGAACCGGTTAGTTAGAGCGAGGAAGGAGAGTGAAAAGGGAGCTCACCGTAGATGGAGGCGGTGGCGTGCTACCTCCGGCGCAACCACAGTTGGCGGCCACGGCGCACTCCCCCGGCGTGCGGCGGCCCAAGCCGACCGTGACTACCCGGGGTGGCACACACGTCCCTAACCTCGCGTCCAAACATAAAAATTATTAGAAATCAAAAGAAATAGAAACCAAATCAGTAAGAGATTGGGATAGATCCGAGGAAGAAGCACCAGATCCGGGCTCTAGGCCCCGAATCCGGCGGCCACAACCGTGCGAAGCCGAGCGGCGGCGCCGAACGACGACGGGGCGACGAGTTCACCGGGCGGCGCCGGCGACCAGCGGGGCGGCAGTGCTGGCGGCGCCATGAGAGAAGCGGGATGGCGGGCCAAGGGCGCGGCGCCACTGGGAGCCGAGCGGCGACGCGCAGAAGAAGAGGCGTCGGAGGGGAGGCGCGAACGGGAAGAGGAGAGGCGAGAGGAGAAGCGGCGACGGGGGGAAGAAAGAGAGAGAGTGAGCCGAGAGATGAGAAGGAGGCACCAGTGGGTGAAAAAGAAGGAGAGAGGAGCGTCGGCAGAGGTGGAAATGAGAGGGCGTCGATGGGGACCGAAGGTGAAGAGGCGTCGGCGGTAGAACAGAAGAGAAGAAATAAAAAGAGAAAAGAAGAGAGGAATTAGTAAAGAGAATAAGTAGGTAAATAAATGAGCTTCATGTTAATTTGCTAAAATCTGGAAATACTTATAAGCATGCTTCATAGCAAATCTAATATTGCAAAATTGCCCAAATAATTGAATGAAGATTGCGGATATTATAAACTGTACTCTGCATAATAATTTCACCCGAGTAATAGACATCAGTTAAAAACGAACTGAGAATTAATATGACCTTCGATGTTAGTGTAGTACCTTAGATCGTTATGCATATACGCAATGTTGAGCGGATTGTAAGCGAAGCGAGAAGCTGGAAACCCCCGCAAGCATGCGTGGTAGGATTCGTTCAAGTAAGTAGGCATGTTATCTCTTCGACACCATAGATTACGTCAACAACCCAAATAATTTCTCAAGTCTTTTACTAAATGTAATACCGTTAGTGGATTAAACTGGTACGTTTACGGAATACATTAAGGAACTGTAGTCTTAGACCTTGTGGTTGCGAGTTTAAATATCCAGATAGTTTACTTAAGTCCATTTAAGCAGTGGAAAACCATTAATTAATATCTACGATAATTAGAATAAATGATAATTAAAACATAGCGTGTATAGCTTTAACTGATGCAATGCTAATTAAATTGGTCCCAGTTATAATTAAATACCCGATTAACCTAAATCAAGTTAAATTACAGAATTACTTTATTAGACACTTGTGAGTCTTAAAAATAAATTAATTAATGACCGTAGGCTAGAATTGCATGCATGTGAAATCAATTGTTATAGTATCATCTAGACCACGTTATTGTGCATTTAAAAGCCCAGTTAACTTTTATCCGTCGATTATAAACGGTAGGAATCCACTAATAAGTATTCTAAATCATAAGAATAAATCCATAGCCAGTAGCAAATATAAAACTATAGGTCACGATTAGAATATCAAGCGCTGAATTAAAATAGTAATCAACAAGCTAAAATTTCGAGTAGCGAGTAAAATTATACGCGATGATTTAATTGGCAGTTAAACTGAGAAAATACGCAAAGGAATATAATGAAAATTAGGAATCCTACAAGGCCACCTGAATATAGTTTAATTAAGAAATTAAGTAATGGATTAAGGAGACCATCTTCTTCTCGATTTACAATTTAACCCGTCACCGCGCTAGTACGAGAAAATGTATTAAGTAATCTTAAGATCTAAAACGAATTAGAGAAGTAAATAAATATATATACGAACATATGAGAAAATAATTAAGTCTAATTGTATGCGTGAGATTGACTAGGAATAAAATTCACCGTTATAACTATACATACATTTAGTAATCCCATATAATTGAAAAATTGCTAGGAATTAATACAACGTCGGGCATACCTACTAAATCAACCATATATTCTAACGTTAGTGCGATAATGTTGAACAACGAGTAGTGTACAGAAATTAACCTCGATTACTGCGATTGGACTAAATGAAGTGACGTCTTACCTTAGGAGCACAAGCACCTCGACACATGGTATTGTATTATATTCTCGTAAAGTAAGTCGTAGTCGACATATTTAATTGCAGGCAGCAACCAAGCTACGGGAACGACTTCACCTGATCCTACTTGAATCCGAGTATATGGTTAAAGTTCAGGCAAGCATTCCTTTGATCAAGTCTTCAGAGTATATTTCGTAAAACAAGTATTTTGGTATTAATCTATTATCACCCTGCATGAAAGAATTAAAAGATATTTAAACTGAATAATTGAGATAAAGAGACATGAACAAAGAAACAGAAGGCAACTGATGGAGCAGTTGGCCATTTCAGTTATGTAAGAAGGTGGGCAGGGGTTGCCAGGGTAGGTGATAATTGGGCAGGTATGGGACCTCTGCATAAGAATAGAATATAAGGAATTTACCCACTTCATTCGTGTGAACAGACCGTATCAACCATCATCCTGTTGCGGCAGACAGACTAGTAGCCATATCAAAGTATTATATTCTCAACATGGTTGATTTTTAATTATGGGATAAGCCCAAAGGAACCGGTAAAAGACCGGAGCGTAAGAACCCACAGGCGGGTTACGCATAGGCGTTATATTACGCTGGCAGGGGGGCTGGGTGAGGGTACCTACCAGCCAACGGTTATTTCGCTTTCGGTGAGTCTGCGTGAGGGTTTTGACACCGCTCCAGGCCGCCGCTCGCTAAGAATAACTGGGTGGAGATATAATTACTGAGATAGATGCAAACGTACTGTACTCTGATCTGGGCGCCGCATCTAAGGAATTGCGGAGTTCCGGGAAGCCAACAGGGTCAGAGTGGTGATGGGTAAAGTGATACAAGCTTGCGCAATGCTATCCAAATCATGAATTCATGCCTGTCTCCGGGAAAGGAGAATTACGGAAACTTATGGGGGTTTTTGCTGTTCATGCGTATGCTCAGTAGTTTTATAAATTAATAAATTGTAATTGTTCAAAACCAACAAACCTTATTTTCTATGTCATGGGAAAGAAATTGAGAAAGGAAAAGAGTATAAAAATGAGCAAGAAATTGAAGATAGGAATTGAGCTTTCCTAAAAGTCAAAAGGATAATCATTCTGTGCATTTTTGCTAATATCGCTTGCTGAGTACTTCTGTACTCACCCTTGCTATAAATCTCCCATTGCTTAGGAGCATGTCAGTTCAGAGAATAGCAAGTCAGGTGGGAGATTGCTTGGATGGAAGACCATGAACTCGGATTGCAATAGGTACAAGGTGAGCATCTCGTGCGAAGATTGTGTTAAGTTAGAATAGTTCTGTTCCTAAAGATTGTAATACTTAAGCCTTGAGGCGTTGTAATAACTTTTAGCCCTGCGTGGCAATATTTTCGTAATATCGTGTTTTGTCTCTAATTATTGTTCTGTTGCATCACTTTGATGGCTTATTATTTGTTAGAGCGATGTTCTATCGGCTAAAACGAATAATAATCCGTTGACTAACGTTATTACCCCATGGTAATAATACGGGTCATCATAGAAAGTCCTTGTCCTGAGGTAACAATCGTCTTCACATAGTCAAGGTTAATAGCCTGGCATGATAAAATGAAGTACAAAAACAACACATAAGACCAACAAAGAAAAATGTTTTATACAACTTTTCTGACGAAAACGAATAGGGTGTCAGCTTCATAGTTTATTGATCAATGTTGATGAAATCGAGATTCAGAGTTTAAGAAGAAGAAATGGCGATGATGTTATGAATTGCAGAAGACCAGTAGTACCCAGACCAGATGGACGACAATTCTCAGGCATGAAGATTTTTCCCCCTTCTAGCAAAGCTCATATATAATGTAGTTCAATCTTCCGTTACAATAATTTATATGGCAGTGAAACAGGACGATCTTGATTCGTATGTTCGACGAGAACTCAGCAAGAAGTGCGGCTTCTCAATCCTGAAGACAGCATACGTATTATTCACAAGAGTAGAGATACAAAGACGAGAGTTTCAGCTAGACGGCTAATTATCAAGAACAGAAGTAATTCAATCTGAGAAACAAAAGGGAAGATAAGAGATGGAAAAATTGTTGGTTGCGCCACTTCAATGTCAAAAGTACGCCTTAAAAATTGTTTTCAATAATACGCATGTGACACTAGCCAAATAATGCTCGCTCGATCCAACAGTCCATGTGATGCCCCAGCACGATCGAACGTCATCCGCGGGTGTCCGTAGGACAACGTATTAAGAGTATCCTAAAACTTTGTATTAGTTTAGCAGAAATTTTGGTAGAAGCATGGAAAATCGACAAAACAGACTATTTGATGAAACAAATTTAATAAAGTTAAAATTTAAGTACCAAATTGAACAATTTTAAAACTCAGGAATCGATCCTTTTTTTTGCCTGTCGAATGTAGTAGAAAGAAACATCTTTCTCTTCATTTTATAATGTAATACCAGGAAAAAAAAAGAAAAGAAGCCAGCTAGCAGGACACCTCACCTGCTTTTTACCTCTGCCAGAGAGATGTGGCAAGCCGCATGCTTGCCTTAGCATGCATGTTGCCACCTGTACCCTGCATCCTGTAGAAAGTCATCGCCATCTCTTCTTAAGTCGAGACACCGGTAGCCACTCCACTCCAAGGTAGCGAGGAAGAAAGTGACGGAGGCAAGGAGCTTGGGTAGGTCCCCTCACCACAGCCCTAGCTTGGTAGGCTTTGTCGGCAAGGAAGAGGAAGGGTGGCCGGAAGTGGAGGGGGGCGCTCGGCTCTCGACCGGCTGCAAGCCGGGGCCGGTGAGCCGAGGGAGCCGTGGTGGCGCAGGCGACCGAGGGCGGAGGCGCAGGCGGAGCCGAGGACTGCCGTGCCGACCGGCGGCGGCGCCCAGCGCCCCACCGCCGCGCGCGCAATGGGAGGCATGGATCCGGTCGGGGCCGGCCGGATCTGAGGCGAGGAAGAAGGGGGCGAGCAGGGGGAAGTGTTACCTCCCCCTCAATAGTTGACAGCCCCTGGCATCTCTTAAGAACCACACACTGGAGTGTTTCAAGATTGCTTGAGGCCAAGGGAATGGATGACACATTGCTACAACGGACCAACCTTAGGAGCGTGAGAGAGCCGAGATTATTTAGACAGTTCGGAATTGACGAATCAAGCTGGCCACAGTCTTCCAAAGAAAGATATCGGATGGAAGCAGGTAAGATCATTTCTTTTGGGCACTGAAGCCTACACTGTTTAATTTCCAATTCTTCAAGACTGACAAAGCCCACAAACTTGTCAACAGGAAGGACCTTTAGACTAGAGCATAACACTAGACGTATTGATGTGATGGATGGCAGAAAATGTGGCACCAACCAATTTTCGAGGCTTTTCATCTGCCCACACCTCAAAATAAACAGTTCCCTGACGGGTAACCTCACAATTGTATTGTTGCTACATACATCACTGTGATAATGTTCTCGTGAACAATCTTCTTTACCAGAGGAAATTGATTCTATTTCAGTATCAAAAAGTTGCAGAGTTTTGAGGGAAGGAAGGGAGATGCATATGGCCTTCAGGTTAGAGATTCTATCAAATGTGAGCTTCTCCACATGAGGTAATTTTAGTGGTTGTAGCCAACTCGGAGATTTATCACCCATGTAACCTCTTATTGTCAGTGTTTTGAGATTTGGAGAGGGATGAAGACTTTCGAGAACGTCACTATCAAGGTTTATGCTCTTCACCAACTGGTTCTTTTTAGGACGCCAATTTAGCTCTAGACTCTCCAGGTGATGCTTGGTGACCAAGCTGGCTTGAGCTGCATCTTCCTTGCTCTGAACATTCCCAATTAAACTGATGTCTAGACTTCCTCGGAGCTGGTTCATGTGTTTTAGCTCTCTAATCCCATGCCCTTTCTTCCTTAATACCTTATATCCAGGCAAGTCCTGAAGAGAGGTTAGCCTCCCGATATCGGATATTTCGCCAATTGCCCTCTTTAACATCGGGAATTGCAACCTTCTCAGGCTTATTAGTTTCGTTATGTCCTGATGAAGTCTTGTGACTTTTGTATAGTTGGCTTTCAGAGCTTGTAGATTATAAAGGCTCCAGAGCGAGATGGGCAACTTCCTAACCTGACTACTAGTTATATCAAGGTGCCTAAGATGCTTGAGGTAACCAATGCTCTCAGGTAGCTCTTCAACTCTTGATTCTTTTAGAATTAAAAGCCTGATATTCTTTAGCTCATTCAACCACCAGTTGATTTTGGGTGCTGTAGAAGGTTGAAATCTAATTGATCGCCATTTCTTCATGCTGTGGGTGCCTTTCGAGCTTGTGACTTTATAATCTTCCCGTATCAGGTAGCATTCCTTTTCTGACACAGACCGTGCCAGATCATGCATCAAGTCGTGCATCACATAACAGTCAGATATCATGCGATCAGTTTGAAAGAAGAACCTGCTTATGAGATCGTCCAAGTAGCTACTTCCAATAGACTCGGCAAGAACGTCTGTTTGAGATGAAACAAAACCTTCGGACACCCATACATCAACCAGTTCCTCTCTTCCAAATGTATAATCCTGGGGATACATGGAACAAAATGCAAAGCATCTCTTGAGATGTGCTGGGAGATATTGGTAGCTCAGCTGCAGTGCTGGCAAAATTTCATGCGCCTTTTGATCCAGCTCCCACAATTCGCTCTTACTAATGGTCATCCAGTGTTCCTCATCCAACTTCAAGTTCAACAACCGCCCTAACGTTTTCGCAGCCAAAGGAGATCCGTACAACCTTAGGGCGATTGTTTCATCAATGGTTTCCAGCTTTGGATAATCTTGCATGCAGTAACCATCAAATGCACAAGCTTTAAAGAACTCCAAGAAAACATCATCAGGTAAGCCGTTCAGGCGAATAGGTTCCATTGAACCAACCATGGTAGCAATCTGCATAAAGCGAGTGGTTACCAAGATACTGCTGCCCTGCAGGCCAAGCATCAATGGTGCACATAACATCCGCCACTGCTCCTTGTCATCGGTCCATACATCGTCGAGAACAAGAAGGAATCTGTTCGACTCCAGCTGCATCTTCAGGCTCACTTGCAGATCGTTCAAGCTTCTTGGGACACTATCTTTTTTCTCTACAATGGACTCCAGTATCTCCTGGGTCACCCTTTTAATATCAAAGTAGTCGGATACACAAACCCAAACTCTCAAATCGAAGTGACCCTGTACCCTCGGGTCATTATAAACATGCTGTACCAAGGTAGTCTTCCCCACTCCTCCAATGTCAACTATAGGCAAGATGGACACCTTCTGGACATTGACACTAACAGTCGGTCTACCTACTCTTCTTGGCCTCTTTGCAGACACAGTCAATGGCACACCCAACGACGTGAGCACTTGACGAAGTTCTTGGTCTCGCCCAAAGATTCTTGGTTCTTTGATTATTGAGCCTTGTTCTGGCATCAATGGCTTGCCGAGCTCTCTGGGATCAACATTTAAACCAAATGAATTAAGCATGCTCTCCATGTTTCCACTGGCCTGATCGAGATTACCTTGGACATCAACAATATGACCGGCTCTATCTCTGACGAAATCTTTAAAAAAAGCACCCAAGGAGAGCACACCACCTTCAACCTTAGCACGGAAGGAGGAGGGCACACCACCTTCAACCTTGATCTTGAGCTCCTCGGTGTCAAACTCATCGATTACATCTTCAGCGTCATAGACAAAGCATCTTTGAGCAATAGCACTGCTCTGCAAGTTCCTTGTTCTGAAGCGCCCCATCGGCTCGATCTATCGGGTTCGAGCCCTCGGCGAGACTTCCGCAGACTCTGCACCTTCCCGGCAGTAGAGGTGGGACTTGGGCGGGCTTCTTTGGGCCAGCCGAGCACGGCGGCGCGCACGCCCGGCCCGACGTGGCGGGCCGCGGCGCGCACGGCACGAACGGTGGCCGGGCGGGCCTCAAAGTCCGCACGGTGGCGGCACGGCACGGCACGGAGATCGGGCGTGCTCGGCCGGGCGCGGCACGGCGGGCCTCGGGCGGCAGCGGCACCGGCGGCACGGGAGCGGAGCCGGGAGGTCGGGCCGTCGGGGACCTCGGGTCCATGGAGGTCGGGCGCCGCCCGGCCGGGAGGGGCCGAGGGAGGGGGTGGGGCCGAGCCGCCGGGAGGGGAAGCGGCGGAGAGGCGGCGCGGGGAGGCCGAGGAGGAAGCGCGCGGGAGGTAGGGGCGGCGGGAGAGGCGCGCGAGGGAGGAGGCGGGGAGGGCCGAGGGGCGGTGGGGGAGACGGCGAGGGAGCGGCGGCGGGGCGCAGAGCCGAGCGGGATCCGGAGCAGAGAGGGAGGAGGAGCCAAGGCGGCGGTGGGAAAAGAGAGAGAAGGCGGAGGCGCTGAGGCGGCGGTGGGGAAAAGGAAGGAGGAGGAGCCGAGGCGTCGGCCGAACGCCAGGGGAAAAGGGGATCGGGTGGAGAAACCGAGAAAGAGAAAAAAAAAGAAAGAAAGAAGGAAAAAGGAAGAGAAAAAGGAAGATCGTCTTCGTAAATATTAAGAGCATCTCCAACGATTCCCTAAATCTCCCCTTAAATTAAGGCCCTGTTTATTTCTACTTAAAATTATTATAATCCAGCTTATAATCATAAGTGGAAACAAACAGCCTAGATTATAAGGTAACTTATTATAATCTAATAGCCCAGATTATTGTAATCCAATAAGCTCAAAAAAGGAGCTTATTTCAGCTTATTTCTCACCCTTTATCTTAATGACCATAAAACTTTACAAAAATTACCCACCTTTGCCATTCAGATATATCCCGAACGCATCCCCTCCCCACCCCTCCCAGCGCCTCTCCCAGACGCGCCTCCCCTCCCAGCGCCTCTCTCTCCCTCCCGTGCGCCTCCTTCCTCTCCTCTTCCCCAAGATGGATCCCCAAGATGGATCCCCAAGATTTTGATGATGCGGAGGCCGGACTTGCTCGTGCGCTTGCCTACCGGGATTCCGTTGCGCGAAGCCCGGGGGTCGCCGAGGAAGTCGCTGGGAGGGGCGGCGCTGGCCGAGGCGCGCGCCGGGCGGGCGTCGGGAGGGGACGTGGTGCCGGGAGAGGCCGCGGAGTCGCGGAGGCCAAGGCGTCGTGGTCGGCGACCTCGGGCGACGACCTAGGCATCGGCGGCGGCCTCGGTGTGGGCATCGGCCTCGGGGCGGCGGGTGGGCACGGCGCGCGCCGCCTCGCCGTGGCGGGAGAGCCCGCGAGTCGCGGCGGCGGCCTGGCGCCGGCGTGGAAGGCCTCGTGGCCGGCGGCTGGGCATGGGCGGCAACCTCGGGGCGACGACCTAGGCGTGGGCGGCGGCCTCGGTGTGGGCATCGGGGGCGCCGGCCTCAGGGGCGGCGTGCTTGGCTTTGGTATACCTGGTAAGGGGATAATTTGGCATCCAGATTGTACTCTTTTGGCAATAATTCACTGATTAGTTTTTCTTGATTGTACTCTAGAGCTGTTAATCATCCAGATTTAATAACCGAATTGGATGGTGTATCAACTTGTATGAATCAATAAATTGTATAAAGCTGATGACCAATAAATTGATGTATGAATCTGATCAGTTTGTATGAATCAATCTTTGTATGATCGGTTTGTGTATGAATCGATTCGAGCATCTTTGTTATTCACCCGCTTGATGCACTTCAACATTCGTATCAATAGTAAAGACGTATATTTTGTTTCAACAATGTTGTGCAAGCATGAGTTACCGTTGTTGATGGATAACTTGAGAGGCATTTGTTTACTGCTATTTACTGCTATTGTTTACTCTTATGCTCTTATGCTGTTGTGCAAGCGTGAGTCACTACTCTTATGTTGTTTACTGCTATTGTTTGCCCATAGATCACTTGAGAGGCATTTGTTTGAGCACATAATTATCAGCTTTGATGCACTTAAACATGTTGTCTTCACTATGATGTGCACAACTCATCATTGATGACAATGACAAAAGCATATTTAACTCCGGTTTTTATCATTTACATCAGTAATACTTGGTAAGCCTCCATATAGTTCTCTTGACATTGTTATGCACATTTCTTAATAAGACATCCAATTATCTATTTTCCTCAGGAGCGGCTGCCAGCACCGGCCTTGGGGATGAGGACCTCAGAGCCTACGGTGTGGATGACGGTAGCTCCCCACCTTCGGTGCAGCGTCGAAGACGGGGATCTGCTGAAGTAGAGGATGCCGACGTTCCTGCACATGTCGATGGCGGCAACATGGTAAAATTACTTAAGCTTTTACTTGGTCCTAGCCATCTTTGTGTATATCCATGCAACTGCACATAAAATTGAAATTTATATATGTATGTGTTGTATCGAATAGAAGGAGGAGTTTGACAAAGCAGATTGGTGTGCATCGAACATTAGGACTTTTTGTGAAATTTGCATCAAGAAATACGTGCGGTAATAGGCCTAATGGAGTTATGAATAATAGAGGCTACAAGAATATTGTCTGTTAAGTACATGCAAAGGACAGCTTACGTCACTCTAGAACACGCTTAAAGAACCGATGGGATTTGCTTAAAGGCTTGTATAGCTTTTGGCTAAGCCTTCTCAAGGATCTGAGGCTTGGTTGGGATGATACTAAAGGTACAGTGGATGCAAGTGATGATTACTGGAAAAAAGTCACCAAGGTAACAATTAGCTGACTATAAACGTTTTATGTACAATTGAAAAAAAGAAGTGTGCTTACAAATGTTTTTTACCATCTTTTCAGGGACATTCAGAGTGGAAGAAGCTGCAGCATGGTCCACCGGAGTGTGAAGAATTGTTGAAGGAAATGTTTGGCATGGTTGCAGTTGATGGTTCATCTTCCTGTATACCTGGTGAGTTTATTGGAGGAGGAGGTGCAGGGGCTGTTGGAGGAGGTGGAGGGGCTCATGGAGAAGGGGTTGGAGAAACACATGTAGGACATGGATCATTGGGGAGCAAATCAAATGGTACCAATCCATTAAAGAGAGGTTCAACTAGCACTGCTACTAGCCCACAAAAGATAGGAAAGAACCCCATGGTTAAGATAATGAAGGGTATTCATAACACTTTGGAGAGCAATTGTGCTATTGCCAACAAGGTGATGCAAGGTGAATTGAGGTACAATTCCATTAAAGAAGTGATGAACTTGGCTGTGGAGTGCGGGGCAGCAGAGGGAACTGCAGAACATTTTATGGCTACCCAACTATTTGTGAAAGCAGAACACCGTGATATGTTCAAAACATTTTCCACCAAGGAAGGAAGGCTTGATTGGTTGAAGAGGTGGTGTGTGAAGGAAGGCTTGATGTAGTAGTCAATCCAAATGTTTGCAATCACTTTGTGTCAATTTATTTATTTGCATGAACTTATCTACTTTGAGTTGGTTATGTCATATTTGGTCGAACCTTTGTTTGATAACATATGGTTTCTATGAACTTATCTACTTTGAGTTGTTTATGAAATATTTGGTTGGACCTTTGTTTGACAATATTTGTTCCAATGTATGTAGATTGACTTGTATGAGAGTGATGAGGATGAATCATTTGTGGTTGCACGGAATCAACTTGACATGATGAAACAATATGGAGCAGTAACTTGTGCATTTGGTATGTACTATACTGAAACTTATTTGAACAAATCAGAGAGAATTGAACCCGATGAGTCCGGTCATGATTGGGTTATGAAAACTCTTAGAGTTCCAAAAGATTGCTATGATATGTTTAGGATGAGTAGGCCACTATTTGATAGATTGCATGACTTGTTGGTGACGTCTTATGGTTTGAAGTCAAGCAACAAGATGTCTTCTATTGAAGCTTTGGGTATGTTTCTATGGACTATTGGGGCTCCTCAGTCATTTACTCAAGTGAAAAACAGATTTGCGAGGTCAAAAGAAACAATTAGTAAAAAATTCAATGAAGTGTTGGATAGTGTTTACCTCCTATCAGCAGATATTGTCAAACCTAGAGATCCAAACTTCACAAAGTTACACTCAAGACTGCTAGGTTCCCGGTTTTATCCTCATTTTAATAACTGTATAGGTGCAATAGACGGCACTCAATACCGGTTGTTGTGCCTTTGGCAAAGGTGGTTCAACATGTTGGTCGGTATGGTTATTCCACTCAAAATGTGTTGGCGATATGTGACTTCGACATGAGGTTCACTTTTGTTGTTGTTGGATGGCTGGATCAATTACATGACATGAGGGTGTTCAATGATGCTTTACGTAAATATGCCACGCAGTTCCCATCCTCCAAATGGTATAGTAACATTTTAACTAGTTATCTCAAAAAGTTGCATACTGTAGCTATATCTTATTGTGTATGTTTACGTTTTGTAGGAAAATTTTACCTTGTGGACTCAAGCTATCCAAATCGACCGGGTTTTCTAGCTCCATACAAAGGGACCAAGTACCATTTACCAGAGTTTCGAAATGGACCACGCCCTAGTGGCAAGAAGGAGGTATTCAACCACTTGCATTCATCACTTCGTAATGTGATTGAGCGATCTTTTGGTGTGTTAAAGATGAAGTGGAGAATTTTGTTGGACTTACCAAGTTATCCAATGCTCAAACAAACCAAAATAATACATGCATGCATGACACTCCATAACTTCATTCGGGATAGTGCTTTGAGTGATGAAGAGTTCGACCGGTGTGATCGAGATGAAAACTATATGCCGATGCCTTCCTCTCATGTGGGTTCAAGTCAATTGGGAGATGAAGAGGGGGGCATGAATGCCTTCCGTGATAATATTGCTAATGCTTTATTTGCTAGAAGAGAGTAATTTGTTTGTAAGAGCATATTTGTGCGAACATATGATCATGGATATTTGAATAATTAAGCTTTTCTACCACTTATGTATTCAAATTCTTATGTTACTAATGTTTTTCAAGTCCAAACTAATAAAAAAACATGTCATAAAAGAATAAATAAGTCAGCAAAAAAGGTCAAGGGCATTGTAGTCTTTAAACATTCGAATACAACAATCCATAACTGTGATAATCCAGGCTGCCAAACACCTCACAGCTTATTTCCCACCAGCTTATATAATTCCCCACCTATAAGCTGGATTATAATAATCTTAAGTGGAAACAAACAGGGCCTAAATTATTGGAAAATTGTGTAAAAAGTCTTCTCCAACAACTCCCCTAAACACCCCCTATTTCTATTCCCCCCAAAATTCTCCCAAAACCCAGCTAGAAACCGGGAACTTTCAGGGGTCCCCTATCCTCGCTCCCGCCATCACGCGCGCTAGGGAAAAAAATTCGCGCCACACTTTTCCTTCACACTGTCGCCCGCCTTTTTCCCAGCCACATCTCTCCGCGCCGCCCCAATCCTGCCAAACCGGCGCCCCACCCAGCGCCCGTATCCCGGCGCCCCACCCGGCGCCCCGTGTCCCGGCGTCCGCGGCGGCCGGACGCCGCCGACGCCCGGCGCCCGCGCCTCGAGCGCCGCCTAACGTTGCTCGACGCCCGGCGCCCGTGGCCTCCAGACGCCGCCAACGCCGCGCGGCCTCGAGGCGCGCGACGCCGCGCCGACTCCGACGCCTGCGGCCCGACCCACCCGACGCCCCGACGTGGTAACCATCTCGTACACTCGAGCTTTTTCGCGGTTTAGTACTTTCTTTGCCCTTTCATTTGGATCTGTAGTTTCTATCATGGTTCTTGAGCTATGCTCCGAGCAAGGGTCTTTGAGAAGGTAAGCATAAGCTTCACCATCCTGCAAATACACTATTCATAAGACACAAGAGACTGAAATCAAATATAAAACAATTGTCGCCATTTTGTGTAAGCATTTCTGAAAATGTGGTGAAGACGTAGAATGATTTAACAACCTTACATAAACATGCCATAAAAGACATAGTATTTTTCATCAATATGAAAAAAAAAATGTCCCTAAAGGTTGTATAACGTCCAGGTCTGTGCCATCCTGACATGATAAAGGATAGTATGCAGGTCTACTACTATGATGTGCATACCTTAACATCAAGTGGAGAAGTTTGTTACGCTTTTTGTACCGCTTTCTTGAGATGAAAGTTCATCCATTTGAGCAACATCTTATCTCGGTGCTAAGGTGACCAGCTCCTCTCGCTTCTGTGTAACATCATGTCAACTTATATTAGCCAGATTTTGTTGATGACATGCATGCACATACAAGTTCTTGATGATTCAAACCTTCCTGTTATCATCAGCCACCAACTCCGCCAACTGTGGTGTTTTCTTCAGATTCAAGGCATTTTCTGCAATGGAGGGACAGGGCTATTTCATGGGTTTGATGAACCAGAGTCCAGGAAATGCCGGAATGGGATGGGATGGCACAGGAAGCCATCCGGAAGAGCAACCTGAACCTACTCCCACAACAAAAGGGAGCACAAAAAGTAGGAACAAGAACTTCAGCAAAAATGAAGATATACTACTCGTGAAAGCTTGGTTGAACACCACTACAGATCCAATTCCAGGAACAAATCAAAAGCGTGCGGCATATTGGACAAGGGTACATGAAGCCTTCATTTGTGAAAAGGATGTTGTATTAGATCGTACTCCAAATTCTCTATCACATCGGTGGACAGTGATTCAAGAGTGTGTCAATAAGTTTTGTGGGAGCTTTGCTGCAATTGAAGGAAGAAATCAAAGTGGAAAGACTTTTGAAGATAAGGTACATGTTTTGATCACTATGTCGATTTCTATTAATTTTGGTTGGCAACTAATATAATATTATTTTTGGTAGCTTATGGATGCACGTGCTTTGTACAAGGTCGAGGATAAAGAAAACAAATCCTTTACTCTATTGCAATCGTTGGCACGTATTAATATTTGAACCAAAATGGCATGACAAGATGGCTCAATTGGCAGCTCGAAACCTACCCAAAAGAAACAAAGGATCTTGGAGATTCAATTGGATTTGACAGTGATGGAAATGAAGTGAATCTAAATTTTGCTAATAATGTCAATCGTTGCCCAGATCCTCCGATTACAAGCGACCAATTGGTAGAAAGAAGGCTAAACAACGACTCGTAATGGAGTAGGTGATGCTTGAATTGAGGCATTCGATAATATGTGGGAGAAAAAGAAGATATCCGATGATTACAAAGAAGTAAAAAAGGATGAAAGGTTTAACAAATCCTTGCAAATTGAACAAGAGAGGCTGCAAATAGAGAAGGACCAATCGAAGCTGAAACTTATGTTAGAAGAGGAGAGAATAATGGCAATGGATATTAGTGGTCTGCCTATTGAGCAGCAGCTTTACTATAGGAGCCTACGGAGTGAGATACTCACTCGTCGAGGGATCAACAGTATGGTTTGATTTTGCTCCTTATCATTCAATATCATCTGTTATTAGTTTATTTCAATCGAACTTCCAAGGATCTTGTATGATCATCAGATTTTACTAGTTCAAGTGTTAACATAGGTAACATAGGTATGGAAGTGTGCTAGCTGTTTCTGGTACAAATGCCAGTGTATACATATTTCCCCATTAAGCATTAGAATTGAAACATGGGTGATCGGTGAACACATTGTTGTTTATTATGCCGGTTCTGAAAGAGAGGATATGCATTATCACTCTGTCTGTTTGCATGTTCTGGCAGATTCGTTGGGGTAAATCTATTTTGAGAGATTTCCTGTGCTCTTTTTGTACCATGATGACTCTTGGCTATATCATTTGAAGGTGATCTGTATCTTGTCTATTCGTTTTCAGGGCTTTGTGAAAGAAAGCAGCAGTATACTATATCATTTGAAGGTGATCTGTATCTTGCACCCATAATGTATCTTATTAATATAAAACAAAAAAATTATAAATCTAGGCGTGCTGATCAATATGTATCCGACTTATGTTGCCATAGGTGCTCTATTAGGTCTTCTCGTAGTTGATGATGAACTTCTTTGTCTCTTATTTTTTTCCTTGTCTCAATGAACTCCATAAGATCAACAGTATAGTTATGAGAAGCTCGGACATGTTCATCTTCAGAGTCAAAATGTTCTTCTGCATCTACATCACCCTCATCCTCTATAATCATATTATGCATGATAATACAAGCTTTCATAATGTATCCTAATGTCTCTTGATCCCATAAACGAGCTTGACCTCGAATTATGGCAAAACGAGCCTGTAAAACTCCGAAGGCTCGCTCGACATCCTTTCTGACTGCCTCCTGTGCTTTGGCAAAATATTTTTGCTTATTGCCATGTGGTTGAGAAATGGTCTTCATGAATGTTGCCCATGATGGGTAAATTCCATCGGCAAGATAGTACCCCATTGTATAATCATGACCATTGACTGTATAATTGACTTCAGGTGATTGACCTTCAACTAATTTTGCAAAGAGTGGAGAGCGTTGAAGAACATTGATGTCGTTGTGTGATCCCGGTAAACCAAAAAAAGCGTGCCAAATCCACAGGTCTTTAGTGCTGCGGCTTCGAACTCTTCCTCTTGAGCTTCGTAAGCTATCGTAATCGTGCGCGAAAATTTGGATAAAAAGAAACATTCAATCAATAAACATCACCAGAAATTCAAATGAACTCCAAAATTATGATTTCAGTTTCATTGGATAGATCTTGATTTTAGATGAATTTAGAAATTTGTCCCATTCAATTTGGAGTTAAAATGAATAAGTTATGATTACTTGAAGTTCTCAGTTTGAATTAATTTCGAAAATATGAAATCTCGACATGTGGGTCCGGTTCTCGTTCATGGGGTCCACTGTCGGCATGGTCTGGTGCGAGATGTGCCAGCGACAGTGGGACCGGATGTCGATGAGTGGCCATGACTGCGCCACCATCGACGGTGGGGCCCAGTGTCGGCCGCGGCTCAGCCACACTGTGGCGGGTGGGCCCACTGTCGAGCCGAGAGAAAAACCAAAGAAATGCTCGACCGCGCATGGAGCGGGGCTCAACGCGCCGCGGAGTGGGGAGAGAACGAGCGCCAGTAACAAGTGGGCGGGAGGCTTTGCCTCCCATAAGGGCAAGATACCCTTTGAGGGGGCTCGGCGGCGCGGAGAGGAGGAAGAAGGCGACGGCGCCGGCGGCGAGTGGTGGCCGGAGGGGGCTGGGGGCTGCGTGATATATAATCTTCGTGCGATGGGGAAGTTTCTGGTGTAGGCGGCTGGGGTGGAGGAGCACGGTGGCGGGCCGGCGGCGTGCGACGGCGGTGGTTCGGGGAGAGGGTTGACGCCGGCGATGCTCGGGCTTCGGGAGGTGCGGGGGAGAAGAGGGTCGGCTTCGCCTCACTCCCGCGAAGCTCCAGGAGCTTGAACCAGCTTCAGAGGCGGCCGGAATCGGCGGGGAAGGTGGCGCCGGGGCTCGGGAAGAAGGAGAGGCCGACGGTGATTGGGGGGGTTTTCAGGCCAATTGCTTATAGGGGAGGGAAGAGGAGGGTAATGCGGCATGTTTGAAGCTCGCAAACGCGGCTTTTATAGCCGGAAGGGGCGCACGGCGAGGGCAGCACCTGGCGCTCCGCCCTGTTCACGCGGGGAAGGGGAGAGGAACCAAATCTCTTCAGGATTTCGCAGGAGAGAGGTGGCGGGAGAGGTGCTCCCCCCCTCCTGTAGCCGGTTTTTAAAATTATGCCCACGAGGTGAGAGAATGAGCGACGGATTTGCTGCGGCAGAGCGCAAGCGCGAGGGAGAAGGGGCTGCGTGCGCGTGGAGAAGAGAGGAGGAAGGAGAAAGAGCTGACGGCTCGGGCCCGCAGCGCAGTGAGAGAGGCGTGGGGAAACGCGGGGCCACCGGCCAGCAGGGAGCACCTGGCGCGTGGGGACCGCGCGGCAGCGAGGCGCGAGGCGCGTCCACCGGCAGCGAGCGAGCGAAGGATCGCCGCCCGCGTGGCGAGGCGGGCGAAGCGCGCACGCTGCGCGCCGCGGGTCGGGCGCGCGATGGAGGGCGGGCGACGCGTCGCGCATCGGGCCGGCCAGGTGTCGGCCCGAGAGGAAAAGGAAGATGATTTTCCATTTTTATTTTTCAAGTCTTTCAGAAATACGCAGTTAATTGAATAAATCTCGGAAAAATACGAAATTACTTACAAAAATTTCAGGAAAATTCACAGAAGTTCCTGAGGACCTTCTGGTCTTAACAAAAATATTTTTAACTATTGTTGGCATTTAATTTATTTGCCTCCCTTGTTATTCATGCCATTATTTAAGGGTGAAAGATTTATATTTAAACCAAAAATTTCCCCCATTCCTTTCTGGATCATCTTTTCAGATTCTTACTTAAATTTTTAACTTTCTGTTATTTAAACATGTTTATTTCTTCTTTAACTTTTGGAACCTCCATCAACTTTCTCTCAGAAAAATTCCATAAACCTCAAATCCAAATAGAAAACAAATAAAATAATCCAAAAACTCCAGGATTTAATATTCACATTTTTCAGGATGTTACAATAACCCTAAGGACTGAATCTTATCATGACATCCTGTGTAAAACAAGTACAATCACAAGTCTGTAAAGTACAACTTGGCCTAGTAAATTTACCGAGCCTTGAAAGTCATCATCATCGGTGGAGGAGTGAAGTAGTGCAAGTGGCGGCCTGGGTGGCAGGCTTGAATGGGACGCCCGCAGAGGGTGAAGTTCGTCTGCGGCGTGCTAGCAGTGTGGGTAGCCAGCTGTTAGGCGCATAGGAGGGGAACATCCCGCACAACGTATGGGACCCACCACAAGTGCGAGCGACTCATTAATGATTGAAGGGGCGAGGTACTTTGAACGGTTACTGTGATGGTTTACTCAACCGCATGACTAAGGAATCGTGTGGGGCAACGAGTGAACTGTTTCTTGTGGGTAAAGTGTACAAACTCTGCAGAATCAAAACTATCCGAATAGCCGTGCCCACGGTCAAGAGCGGACATGGGAACTTAAACAGATATAGTTCTATTTCAAAAACTTTGTGGGTGGGAATGGAAAAGAGGAGGGCAGTGAAAAGCCCTGATTTGTGTTGCTTGGGTGTCGTCCCAGTGATAATGTAAGTGGCTATAACGCTGAAGGTCTAACATATGGTGCAGAGACCATGTAATGGTAGATGGAATCTGGATCGCTATTATTATTGCATTCTTTTACACATTATGTTTTTGTTCAAAACTGATAGGTCTCAGGAAATTTTTATGTATTATATTTCAAATAATGACACTTTTATTTTTACAAAATAAAATATAGGGAGGAATAAATAGAGTCGTGACTAAAGGAGATGGATATTTGTGGTAAACACATAAAGATATTGGTGGATTCATGTTGATCATAAAAAGGAAACAATAGTGTGGATTCTGGAAGAAATAACTTGGTGGAGCCTAAATGAATATATAGGCTAGATAGATGATTTAAATGATTTTTGGGAGAATTAGGGAGTGCGGCTGGATTACAACACTGATAACTAATTCGTGGGAGATGTTGGCGTTAATGGGATTAATAGGATTTGATCGAATACTGGATGGACGAATCGAATTTTGGGGAATATAGAGCTATGATATCAATTATTGGAGTATAAACTTGATCAATGATATTCTTGGTGGATGTATACCAGTAAATCATAAACTTAATCAATGATATTCTTGGTGGATGTATACTAGTGAATTAGTTAGAGATAGATAATGGAAAATAAGGTTGATTATTGGAAGAGTAAATAATAGGTTTGGATCAATAACAAAAGGGATTGAATTGTTAGAAAGTCCTGATATAAATGATATCGGTGGATTTAAAAAAATAATTATGATGGATAATTGTTAAAGTCAGAAGTGAAGAGTTAATGAATAGCAACCACAAGATTGGATTGTTAGGAATTTAGAATACAAAAGATATTGGTGGATCTAAATTAAATGATGTCACTCGTTGTTTGGAGTCTTAGACAGCAATCAATATGGCAAGAGTATGATTGATGGATTAATTAAATGATGTCAATAGCTGTTTGGAGTTTTAGACAGCACTCAATATAGAAAGTGTATCTTCGGTAGATCAAGTCAATTATGGCAATCGCTGTGTGGAGTTTTAGGCAGTAACAATAACACTATGATTAAATAATAATAATGCTACTAAAAGTGTTTTATGGCAAATAAAATAACCTCAGCCACTCCTTTGATAAGCTATGCATACTATTTATTTGCATTCTGTGTATTAGCTCACGAAGCACGGTGGTTTGTGCTCACACTCGCTCTCACAACAAATCCAGAATCAGGAATCAGATCACTTCGCCTCAGCGACACTATTGGTCATGATGGCAAATATGATGAAGATGTCAAGAGCTAGGTCGCGAACCTCCAGTAGGCTGCCTATGGGCATGTCCTGAAGGTCCCACCCGTGTGCTTCGTTCTTCCACTGCTGCAATTTAATGATTTCGGCCTGAGCGGCCCATGAGTAAGACTATTATTTTATTTACGTTTTCGCATGATATGAATTTTGATATTCAGAACTGTATCTGTGAGCACTATTTACTGGTGCGGTGGAATCACAGAGAATTCTGGATGGTAAAATCTGGGTCCAACACGTGGCTTGCCACTATTTGTTATTTTATTTGATTAGAAGTGGACCAGTCCTATGTTTCAAACTTTTATTTCAGTCTCTGTTGATTTTTTAGTAAATTACCATTAAAGTTTATTTACTCTTGATTTTTATTATTGCTTTTATTATGATTCTTCACTTTGGCGATGACGTTCTATAGTAGTATCTTACATCGATATATGGGGTGCTACAGAAGTAACTCAATCTGAGAAACAAAATGTAAAATGGTTGTTTGCACCACTTCAATGTAAAGTACGCCTTAAAAATTGTTTTCAATAATACGCATGTGACACTAGCCAAATGAACGTGCCCCTGCGGATGCTCGCCCGATCCAACGGTCCATGTGATGCCCCAGCACTATCGAACGTCATCCGCGGGAGTATCCTAAAACTTTGTATCAGTTTAGCAGAAATTTTGGTAGAAGCATGGAAAATCGACAAAACAGACTATTACAAATTTAATAAAGTTAAAATTTAAGGACCAAATCTAATAATTTTAAAACTCAGGAATCAATCCTTTTTTTTTGGCCTGTTGAATGTAGTAGAAAGTAACATCTTGTTAAAATAGTCCGACATGGTTGTGGAAGCACAAAGAACCTAACTCAAAAATGGAAGGGTCCCTCACCTCATTGGCTAGCTTTTGGGATGAGAACCGGTTCTAACATCTCTGACCCTACAAAAACTAGTGTGTGAACGCCTGATGGACTGTGACCGTAAGGGATCGTCGGTGTACGGTGAAGGGGCGGTGAAGGGTTAAGAGACACTAATGTGTGAAAAAGGAAATTGTTAGAATAGTCACACATTGGTTGTGGAAAGACAAGAGACCTAACTTAAAAGTGAGGGAGTCCCTCACCTTATTAGTTAGCTTTTGGGATAAGAAGGCTTTTAGGATCCAACATATCTTTCTCTTCATTTTATAATGATTTGAATACTGCTCAATGCTGATATTTTCGTTGCAAGTGCCAGCAAATAAAAGAAAGAAAAAAAGACCCGGAAAGGTTAGGCATAGGCATTGGAGAGTTCTTATAAATGGAACCTGATCTAGCGAAGTAGCCAGTCAACGCAACCTTATTGAGAATCTTGGAGACGTATAGCATGCATATATCAACATATTAGTAATCAAAGGTCTCCTTGTTGCTACCATGTGAAACCTGAAATGGAAAGAGAAGACATATAATCAGAAGAATGCAGCAAGCACCATTAACAAAAGTTTAGCTGCCCCGGGAGAAGAAAGTGGGACTTTTAAGCTCCAACTTTCAACAATGGAATTCATTATTAATTACAAGATTTTGCTCAAAGCGGTACATATGAGCATACATTTTTTTATTCAACAATATATTGAACAATTTGTTCCCATTTCATCAATAAGATGGCGGCTGCTGCTAGCTTTAATGGCAGAGAAGATCGACATTAATCAAATGTAGTGCCTCAATTTTAATCACACTTCAGCAAACATGTATTGCCCGCGGCGGCAGGGCCGAGAGGGGGCACAGACGGTTCTGAATTTCCTTTTGCCCCTGAAACTGCTTTTTTTTATTATATGGCTGTCGTACTTCCGCCAGATTGTTTTTATTATATGGCTGCCGTACTTCCGCCAGATTGTTGCAGTTGGATATCTGCACATAATTAATTGATCCAAGTGTTACCTCCCCCTCAATAGTTGACAGCCCCTGGCATTCCTCAAGAACCACACACTTGAGTGTTTCTAGATTGCTTGAGGCCAAGGGAATGGATGCCACATTTCTACAATGGACCAACCTTAGGAGCGTGAGAGAGCTGAGATTATTTAGGCAGACCATGCCAGATCATGCATCAAATCGTGCATCACATAACGGTCAGATATCTTGGGATCAGTTTGAAAGAAGAACCTGCTTATGAGATCGTCTAAGTAGCTACTTCCGATAGACTCGGCAAGAATGTTTGTTTGAGATGCAACCAAACCTTCGGACACCCATACTTCAACCAGTTCCTCTCTTTCAAATCTATAATCCTGGGGATACATGGAACAAATTGCAAAGCATCTTTTCAGATGTGCTGGGAGATATTGGTAGCTCAGCTGCAGTGCTGGCAAAATTTCATGCGCCTTTTGGTCCAGCTCCCACAATTCGCTCTTACTAATGGTCCTCCAGTGTTCCTCATCCAACTTCAAGTTCAACAACCGCCCTAACGTTTTCGCAGCCAAAGGAGATCCATACAACCTTAGGGCGATTGTTTCACCAATGGTTTCCAGCTTTGGATAATCTTGCGCGCAGTAACTGTTAGATTATGTGGGCCAAGCCCATATAAAAGAATAAATCCTAAAATCTCAAAGGCCCACTCATGCAAAGGAGCAATGCATGTGACCTTTAGTACCATATTGCTAGTTCTAGGAGAGCAAGACCACCTTAAAAGGGATGGTGCACTCCTAGCCACTTGAGGCATGTGTGGAGAGAACTAGAGGATCACACGCGCCGCTCGCCTCGGCGGGCGGGCGGGCGAAGCGGCGCGCGGGCACTGCGTGAATGGTCCGCCAAAATCGGCGCCAGTGCTTGTGACGCCGCTTCCTTTGCGCTTTATTTTTGTCGTTTTGAGTGGCGGTGAATCCGGATCGGTTACGCATGACTAATCCGTTTGATTACGAGTTATGGAGAACGTGCGCACGCCTTGATCACGCGTCCCGATTCTCTATAAATACCGAGTCGCGCCTCCATACGATATCGCGAAAATCAATCTAGGTTTTGCCTCCTCCATTGTGATGCGCCGTCCCACGTAGTCTACTCCGCCCCGTCCGCCGGCGTGCACATCGTTCGGAGAGCGGTCTCCGAACCGCCGCCAAGTCCCGCACCGGAGAGGCGAATAAGGTTTTTGGAAGCGCTCTGCGCGATCGCTTCTTGCCGATCCGCTCGTCTTCCTCGCTCGTTCGGCCGGCGCTAAGTCGCCGCCGACTTCGTGTCATCCACACCGTGCCTGCAGCGTCAACATTGATAAACCAATCCGAACAGAACCGCCGGTACGTAACAGTCATGTTCTCCGTATTATATCTATTCATGTATAGTTTCCTGGTTTACATGTCTAGATCTATTATGCCTGTGATGGTTCTGTTATTTTGCGTGCATGATGTCATGATTAATTTATGGAATAAATTGAACCTACATGTGCTTATATTTTCAACAGTAACTACCAAATGCACAAGCTTTAAAGAACTCCAAGAAAACATTATCAGGTAAGCCTTTCAGGTGGATGGGTTCCATTGAACCAACCATGGTAGCTGTTATGAATAGCGCAACATACAGGAGAAGAAGAGTCCGACCACGAGACGAAGTGTGGACAAAGAGCGCAGGATCATGATCACTAGTGAAAAACCAGCACCAAGAACCACGAGGAGAAGCGCCAAACCAAGCACGGGGCTTGCTTAAGGCCATAGAGAGAGCGGCGAAGGCATGCACCATGCCCTCGAGAATGAATACCCGGTGGCGGATGCATGTAGACCTCCTCACGCAACTCGCCATTAAGAAAGGCATTCTTGACATCAAGCCGAGAATGCACTGACGATGGCGCAACAGACGCCACCGAAAGAAGAGTGCGAACAAAGTGGTCATGTGGGCCACAGAGCAAAAGTCTCGTCGTAGTCAACACCATGCCGCTGAAAACCACGAGCAACAAGACGCGCCTTATAGCGCTCAAGAGAGCCATCGAGTGAGTCTTAATCTTATAGACCCACTTACATGTGATGGGATGAGAATGGGATGGAAAAGGAACAAGATCCCAAGTACCAAGACGCTCGAGGGCAGCAATCTCCTCGGCCATGGCAAGCTGCCACTCGGTGGTGAGTAACAAAGATCCCGCTAGAGACAAAGCTCACGAGTAGTGCGCGCCAAAGAAAGGCAAAGGCGGGAGGCCGAATCGACCGCGATCGCGAGAGCGTAGCGAGGAGAAGATGACCCATCGGGGAAGATGGAGCATCGAAGAAGATGGAACATCGTAAGAAGATGACTCATCCGAAGATCCTCAATACGAGGTCGACGGGTGTAGACGATAGTGGAGGAGCCCGGGAGTCGAGGAGACGACGCAGCGGCGACAACGACGGAGAGGCCACAGGGGAATATGTGGAGACTCGATGGGGGAAGTGGACGGGGCAAAACAGATATAGGAGTATCCGGAAAGGTCAAGAAAGACAGAGACTCCACAGAGGAAGCCGAAGGAGAGGCGGGACGTGGGTAGAATGGACGAGACTCGTCGAAAGTCACATCCCGAGAAACCCGTATCCGACGACCAACAGATCCCAAGACCGATAGCCCTTGTGCTCGGCATCTGCCTGTAAAGACACACTCAGCAGATTGAGCGGTCGGTTTGGTACGTTCGAGGGGCGAGGAGAACATAGCAAACACACCAAAGCGGATGAAGGCGAGTAGTCAGGAAGAAGACCACAGAGACGCTCAACAGGGATCGCACCCTTAAGAGCAGAAGAGGGCTGAATGTTGACGAGATAGGTGGCAGTGGAAACAGCCTCGGCCCAAAAGTGAGGTGGAATAGAGGCGGCGATCATCGAGTACGAGCCGTCTCAAGGAGGTGACGATGCTTGCGCCAATGACACCATTCGAGCATGAGCACCGGGACAAGAAATCGAAGCGAGAGTGCCTCGCCAAAGAAGGAAGGCGCAGTGACGAGAGAGGTACTCGCCACAGAATCGGCCACGAAAGACACGTAATAGGAGTGGAGAACTGTGTGTGTATCATAGTGGCAAATTGTTTATAGATAGGCAAGGCCTCACTACGAGAAGACATGAAATATATCCAAGTGTGGCGAGAGAAATCATCTATAAAAATAATATAATAACGATGACCCCCTTTCGAAACGAAGGAGCGGACCCCAAACATCCGAATGAACAAGATCAAAGGACACCGAGACACGTCTCACTATGAGGATAAGGAAGTGAATCTGCTTACCTAACTTACACTCGACAATCTAAAGACACGTCTCCGAGATGCGGACCCGAAGACCACGACGAACTAAGGACGACAGACGAGATCCACACAGATGGCCAAGACGGTGATGCCACTGCTGGAAAGAGCCGGTAGACGAAGTGGCGGCGGAGAGGCGGCGGCGGTGGTGGCGCGGAAGGAAGATGAAGCGATCAAGCTCCGAGAGACGCCGTGAGTCACGCGCCGAGGGCCGTAACCAACCGAGCTCCGTGTGGCGCCCGAACACAACAAGAGTCGAGTCGAGAATAACTCGATAACCAAGGTCGATGACCGCCCACAGAAAGAAGTCGCAAGGTAAGGCGAAGAACATGAGCAATGTAGGAACATGAAAAGATGAGTTGCTAAGAGATCCTCGACTGAGAGCAGAAAGAGATGTACCATCGCAGTAAGAACACCGACGGGAGAATCAAGAGGTGTAATAGAAGACAGAGTGGAAGAATCGGGAGTCATGTGAAAAGATGCTCCGTAATCAAGAATCCACGGGAGGTACCTAATCGTGTAGGAGGTGGTCTCTCGGTGCTCAAGAGTCGAGCGTAAACCGCAGAACTCGTTGAGGAGAACCTGAGGCGGCAAGTAGGCGTCGAAGTCGGCTATCTCCCGCCGGTGAGAGAAACCGCCAAGAAGTCGAGGTAGACGTCGTCGTAGAAGCACTAGTGCCGTGAGAAGAACGGCGTGAAAGATGCCGCTTCTTCTTGTAGCATCGGGACTCGGTGTGGCCATCCTTGTCGCAGAGGAACAGCGAGGACGCGGCCACCAGATCGAGGACGCCACCACCACCGTGGTAGCCGAGGAGGCAGCGGTAGCAAAGTGACGAGCGGCGAGCACGCAGGGAGTGGCATCGACCAAGACCACTCAAACGAGTCTCTCTCGCGCGTATCTCGGCAAGAGCCTCCAGAGAGTGACACGAGGGTGGCGTGCAAGGAGCCGGGCACGCTTTGCTCGAACTTCGGGGCGGCGAGTAAGGAACTCGTAAACCCGCCAAATCGCAAATCAAGACGCACTCCGTGCAAAGACGACAGTACAACAACAAGAAGGCGGTGAGTCCAACCGACGCCGCATGCCAGTAACTCGAGCGTAAAGGCGCCAACAGAGCATCACCTGCTGAAGAGAGTGCTCTGGCGGACCACTGTGCATGTGGCATCACCAGAGGGCTCAGAGCGCCGACGAAGATGAGTCCACATCCGAAAAGCCGGCGGAGTCCCACAACCTCGTAAGAAAATCGAGGCCGACATCGGCGATGAAGACAAAGAAGCGGCTCGAGCGCCGCCATCGTACCATCGAGTGTAGACGGCCGACGATCCGTAGAATCCGAGCCTCCCGGTAGGCGAGGCGCTTTATCGGCTTCATCATCAGCAGGCTTTATCGGCCGAGGCAATGCAACAGCGAGGCTCCGGCCGAGGAATAGGGCAAGGCGCAGTGACATCGCCAGAGGACGCCCGAGACGAAGACCACGCATGTGAATGCGCATGTGAGACACTAAATCGGTGTAATTAACACCATCAAAGATCATTTGGCAATGAGGAGAGAAACGGTGCCCATTGGTAGGCGCGCCGACGGCGCGCGGTAGAACAACGTTTTTGCTTTTTCTAAACCCTAAAACTTAACGCCTTCGCCCGTCGTAACACACGCCAGCATCACTGGCCAAGCAGGCGGACGACGCGGCGGAAGCATGGCGGAGCGAGCGGCGGCGCGGAAGCGATCGGCGCGGAGGCGGCGGCAGCACGACGACTTCAGCATGGAGGCGGCTTCAGCGGCGGAGGAGCGTCGGGCGGCGAGCCGGCGCGAGGAGATTGGCGCGAGGAGCGCCGGCGACGCAGCGGAGGAGCGACGCGGCACGGAGGAAGCCGACAGCGGCAGCGATGGAGGAGGCCGTGAAGACCAAAGAATGGAGGAGGCGAGTCGGCGACGGCGCGCGAGGCCGGAGCTGCGACGACGCGGAGGCGCACACGGCGACGGAACCTAGGTAAGCCAAAACCCTAGTTTTGTCTCGATACCATGTTATGAATAGCGCATGTATTCATATGAGGCCAATGGGCGGTATATATACACAAAGTATGTGTGGTAAATATGCAAAGAACCCTCATAACAATGGGGAATAACAAACTATACATATATCTCTAAAAGAGCAATCGCCTAGAGCGAGTGGTTACTAAGATATCACGCCTGCAGTCAAGCATCAATGGTGCACATAACATCCGCCATCGCTCCTTGTCATTGGTCCATACATCGCCGAGGACAAGAAGGAATCTCTTCGACTCAATTGCATCTTCAGCTCGCTGCGAACGTTCAAGCTTCTTCTGACACCACCTTTTCTCTGCATAATGGACTCCAGATCTCCGGGTCACCCTTATAATATCAAAGTAGTCGGATACACAAACCCAAACTCTCAAATCAAGTGACCTTGTACCTCGTGTCATTATAAACAAGTCGTGCAAGGTAGTTTTCCCACTCCTCCAATGCCAACTATAGGCAAGATGGACACCTTCCGGACATTGACACTAACATTCGTTCTACGTAGTCTTCTTGGCCTCTTTGCGACACCGCCGATGGCACACCCAATGACGTGAGCACTTGACCAAGTTGTTGGTCTCGCCAAAGATTCTTGGTTCTTTGATCATTGCACCTTGTTTCGCATCAATGGCTTGCCGAGCTCTCTGGGATCAACATTTAAACCAAATGAATTAAGCATACTCTCCATGTTTCCACCGCCCGATCTAGATTACCTTGGACATCAACAATATGATCGGCTCTATCTCGTGAAATCTTTAACAAAAGCAAGGAAGGAGGAGAGCACACCACCTTCAACCTTGGTCTTGAGCTCTCGGTGTCAAACTCATCGATTACATCTTCGGGTCGTAGACAAAGATCTTTGAGCCATCGCACGCTGCTCGCAAGTTCCTTGTTCTGAAGCGCCCCATCGGCTCGATCTATCGGGGTTCGAGCCTCGGCAGGACTTCCGCAGACTCTGCACCTCCTCCCAGCCTTCAACGTCTGCCGGCGCCTGGGAGGACGATCGAGGTGAGCCAATCCATTGCGATCCCCAAGTGGTTGACTTCGTGTATGCGTGTGTGAGAGAGAGAATGCAAGAGTGGGGTAATCAACCAATACTAACAGTAGAAGTCTATATTGGCGAACGTATCCGCGGAATGCTGGGGGGCCAATTCGGCCGCGCCACGTGCACGCGGAGGGGGGGTGGAGGATAAGCTTTGAACAAGTCCAGGCGAGCAGATCGGGCAAGAAGAAACAACATGAAGCTTCGCAGATCATGCAGTTAGGGTGGGCCCAGCTGCCATTCACTGACGATGCAGCAAACCACGAGAGACTTCGGTTATGCAAGGGACAGTTGGGAATTTTTTTTAATAGCTTATAATTTATATATTTCTAGAATAAATAAATAGAACAGTTTTTACGTTGTTTTTTTGAAATGGTTTATTAGGACAGTTTTTCTGAAATAGCTTATTTGCATTCGGTTCGTTCGCACAGACGCTTATACTAGGATCAAAAGACATCAGCAACAGCCATAAACCATCACCAGTAGCTAAAAAGAAATAAACTTTACCCGTAGCTGGAAAGTGTATGAGCAAACTAGCAGTAAACAGGCTGGTGCAGTGGTGCTACATGACAACTTGAGTTTGTTTATATAGGTTTTTGGTTTTGGCTTTTAGCTTATGAATAGTAACAACTTATAGAGAAGTTTGTAGAGAGATAGACACTCATGTGCAATTTTTGCTGATATAAATAAAGTAGCTGTAATGTATACTACAATTGATTAATAGATCATGTCTTAAAAAGATACTTTATTTGAAAGCTTGGTTCTATGAAAAAACATTTACTATAAAAAATAATTTTTGGAAGCAACAGGCCCACAAACAGCCACAGCCCGTGGAACAGGCACTAGCAAGCCAGCAGCGCTCTACCCTATGGGCTTGCAGCTACTTGCACATAATATAGGGAACTGTCTCAAATGCATGCTAATCTTGATTGAGAACCTATTCATATGGGTTTTTACTGTCATTTGTTGTGATATTTTTCAATCAACCAGCAGTGTTCAGTTATCTTTGAACACATTTTAGCATTGTTTCGATGAACAACTCAGAATCGTGTCTGCTGCATGCTAGATGAGAATTGCATGGGATGAAATTATTGAACTGCAACTTGATGACTAATACGATTTGTTTTGAGACATACCCAGTTTAGGAAATATCATCCATATCAGATTAGTATCAATAAGAACAATATATATCAGAAATCATGAACATACAAGAGGAAAATATCATTACAAAGGAAAAGAAATTAGTTACATTATAAATTGAACTTGTATATGATAACCCAGCATCATCACCAGGCAGTACACCATGTGCTTGCATATTAATTCGGTGCTTCAAAATTTGATTATCTCCTCGTGTTGCCACAGGGGATTCGTTTCTAGCTTTCTGCTAAGTGCTACCGCTATAACATAATCTGCTTATGGGCAAGTAATTTGCCTGTCTAATATGATGGATCACCCACTGAAAGACACGCTTTATGTATTATTGTAGCTATAAATACGGCAGCCATGTTGCAGCTGGTTACTACTATTCAGGATAATGCAGCTGATCTGCTGGTGCACATGAATCTTCTAAAAAGTTAAGAGATCAGATAAAGAAACGGCCTCAGTTTCTTGTTCTAAAGAATCCATTCACGATGAGCAAAAACACTACCAATCTAGCATGCACCTTACTTCTAGTCTTATGCTCTTCATTTTCATGAGCGCAAGACGAAGTTTTCCAGTATTTTTCGCAAAATTGCATAACTATAGCTTGCTGTAAACATGCTACAAGACCAGCTTACGAGCAAAACTGTGGACTTTCAGGGCATCAAGCTACTGTTCTTTCATGTCATTTATGTATCTACAAGTGGTTCTTGACCCCAAGAACTAGTGTACCTCCAGGTTATATAATCCATGAGACTTTGACACGTCGTAATTTGCTAATTATAGAATTTGATGCCAAAGTCACCAACATTTATGTTGTGTAGATATAAGAAGTAAACTGAGAAGCAGGAAGAAAAGGATTTACCTTGTCTTTGCTTTTGAAACAAGGGGTGATCCATGAGGAGTTCACAGATATTGCCCTAGTGCATCCCAGAAGAAAGATTTTTTGAACAGTTAAATTCCTACTTGCTGTCTACTTGCACTGGCAGCTGTCTTAACAAATGCAGAATCTTTAATTTATCTGAGTCTTTCCTTGTTCCAACAATGACATTTGTAGAATTTCTATTGCCATCTGTATCTGATTTTCCAGATGACCACCACCTTGCTGCCAGCTAAATACGCCTTTGCTGTTTTCTCCAAAATTGTCTATTTGTTCAGCTTTGCTCATGTCAACTGTTTTGTTAGAATGGTTCTGTGTAATTGTTAAATTCTCCTTGACATTTAATTTGTCAGAACAGTCACTAGAAGGGATATTTGACAAACTAGTGCTAACCGCTGAAGTGTTATCAAGCTCAGGAAGGAGGAGAACGTAAAGGGGTGGGAGGGAGCGCGGCAAGGACGAAGATCTCGCTGGCGTTGATGGTGCGGGGGCGCGACGGCGCACGAGGTGGCCATCTACATGGATCAAAGCCGCCATATTCTTTTCAGCTTCTGATTTTTAGCTTTTCTACAATTTCTAGCTTTCAAATAGAACCTTTAGCACAAAATCACCTCAGGTCCTATCCAACCTCATACCGAAGATCAAATCATCTAGAAACTAAACCCTTCCAAAGGTCCACCAAGCCTCCTTACAATGCTCTCTTCCTCGGCAAGATCCATTTTGCAGCTCACAAGCTAATTTGGAAATGCAAGGCTCTATTGGAATGCAAGTTCTTTGCTTGACTGGCTTTTTAGGACCGCTGCTGAGCTGTAGATCACCTAGCGAGGCGTGGGGTGTCGGCGCACATTCTTTGCCCACTTTGTGAATTAAACCCAGAATCAATTGATCATCTCCTCATCCTTTGCCCTTGGGTTCGCCATGTCTGGCCACAGTTCTCACGACTCTTCGGCAGACCTCGCCCACCCCTAGTAGGAAAGACCCGGTTGTTAGACTGGAAGACCTCAATGCGCAAACAGGTGTCTAAGGCTTGAAGAAAAAACTTCGACTCAATTATCATCCTCTAGCGCAACGGCTGGGTCTTCAACAAAAACAAGACGACCATTAAAACTCTCCTGGACAAACTAAAGCAAGAGATAATATGTTGGCACTGGGTGGGTGTGGGCGTGCTACCAACCCTCACATGACAAGCACATCCTAGTCCCTTACTTCTTAGCCTTAATGCGTTGTCTCAAGAGTTCTCTACCTTTTTTCTTCTTTCCGCCTTATCTTCTTATAGCCCCATTTTCTCTCTACTTGTTGGTTTCTCCTTGTTCTCCTTTTTCGTTCCCAAAACACTAGGCTTCCTAGGGAATATACCTTTCGTTCCTCTTAATGAAATGATGTGTAATTCTTTTGCATGTTCCCTAAAAAACGGAGTGGCTTTTCAGCTAAAAACTATAAGTCGTAGCCTGAAAGAATAGACCTCCATTCCACAATCTCAACCTGTTCTAGCAAGGGTAAGAACAGCAAGGATCCGGGTGAATTCTTCTTTTGATGTTTTTTTGTTCCATTTTGTTTTGAATGACTCGTGAGATTTCTTGAGATTCTGGAATGATACGACATGATCTTTTCTCCCAGGATTTCTTTTGGCGTAGGCAGATAGATACATATGCTTTGCATGTGATTTTTCTTGAGGCCGAGGGGGGTGGGGGCAGCTGGAGCAGTTCATCTAGTTTTATCGTCTGCCCACTGACTTATCTCAAACTTTGTTGACTGAATTCTGAAGTCTGTTAAGACAGCCCTGATAATTAAGCTACGATAGATCGTGCGTGCACATATATAGTTGTTCTTGAGAAATTCTGTTTGTAGCTGGATTTCTATAGCTGGGACTGGGAGAGGGTTGAGATGCTGTAGGATCATATGGCACAATTAGAGAGGGGTAAATAATTGTCTCCACTTTTCATTATCTGAAACTAAAACATAACGTAGAGAAACAAAAACAAAGCAATCTGAATTACTAGATGAAAATAACGACCGTAGCTGCTATGCTCGAAATGCCTCTGTCGCTCTGGTCGTACGTGCTTGTTACGACCAGATGCTCTGTCGCCCGATTGATCATTACGACCAGACGTTAGGGCCGCTCATTTTGACCACTCGTTATGACCGCTTGTTACGACCACTTGTTACAACCCTTATGACCGCTCGGATCGATCGCCCACTCGTTCCAATCACTCGGCACGACAACGATTGACCGCCTGCTCGTTCGATCGCTCGGTACGATACCGACGCACGAAGTCGTGGCCTCCTTCCGCCTAAATCTCCAGCCATTCGACTACCGTCTGAACAAGTACACGCCAAAGACAGAACAGAGCACAGAAAACAGAGAGAGGAGAGATTCTCTGGAAGTTGCCGAAGATGAAAGAATCTGATATATTGTTTCATCGACAAGTTCTTGGCTACAAAGCGCCTCAAGACACCCCTAAAAACCTTCTCCATGAAATCCTTAAAGCCCTGTACACTAGCCTACAGCTTCCCTTGCTTTTATAGGCCAGTGCACACGGCGTGTTCAACTTGAACACCTCAAAATCGTGTCCCTATCCACTTGGACACAAACTCTATTTCTTCCTTAAATAAGAGACCCGAAACTCTTTCTAACACGGGTTTTAACAACTCGTACAAGTCATGGACTCCATCCACAACTCTATACGACACACACGACAAAGCCTCTAGGATATCCCCTCCTGTGTCTTCATCGTTCACCATCACCGCATGCTCTCGCTTGAGCCCAATCACCTCGCATGACCACCTGACCGTCTGGACTTCAGATTACTCCCTCCTAGTCCCGATTCTCCTCGTCACAGACCGTGATCGTCCCTACGCCTCTACGCAGCATCCACCTTTGACCTCCATATGCTTCAGCATGAGCTCGACCACCTTGTGTGACATCTCGACCACCTGTACCTTAGATTACCCCTCCTAGTCCCGGTCCTCTTCGCCACCGACCATGGCTGCCTCCATGCCTACTTGCACATGCAAAGACCAAAGAAACCTCTTCTGGTACGAGTTCTCCAACTCAACCATGATCAGCACACCCTTGTCTATCCCAAACAAGCTCCGAACCATCTACGACCACTCCCCTGATCGTTTACGACCGCACAATCAATCGCTACCTGAAACAGACCCTTAGACCACTCAATACGATCGTTAACACAGAGTAATCGTAATCGTAGTGGTGTTCATGCTGTAGTCGAAGACTACCATAATCGTAGTGGTGTTCATGCTCGTAATCGTAGTGGTGCTGCTGGAGCTGGATGACGCGCGTGTACGTGGCAGTAATCAACAGGTATACTTAGGCCACTTCCAATGGTACTGTTGTGCTATGTCTATACTTTCCATGTCCTCAAAAATAACCTATAGATATCACGAAGTTTAGTGGAAGATATTCATCAATAGAACCTGATAATAAATTTTACTAAGCCCTCTCTTCCTTTCTCTCTCCTTTAGTGTTGAATTTTGTGCTCAGTACTACATCTCTCTCTCTGTTCTTTAACATCCTACTTAGCAGATTAATTAATACTATAAACATTGTTTACATAGGACTATTGGGAGTGTGCTTAGTACGTAGCACGTAGCGGCCGTGTATATTAGTAGGTCTGAATCCTCAAGTGTGTACGTATGTATGTATACGTGTGCATGCATGAGACGCATCTTCGATGTATGGTTTGAAGATTACATTTTTCAAAACCTCATGAGCTTTTGCCAATCTTTGTATACTGTTTTATGCAGTGGTGGGCGCAGGAATTTTAGAATGGGTGTTCGAAGTTATATAAATATTTTTCAAGGTACATGGCTATCAAACAAAAACATGTAGATACTAATTGTTCGTACTATTGTGTAGTGGCGGAGCCAGAATTTTCACAATAGGAGTACAAACTTAAGACACATCCGTTCCAACACCAGTTGAAATGACATAGTACAGAAGTTCAAAAGTGACATTACATGGTCGCACTACAACCAACATCACAAAATATTTTTGGAAAACTACAACTTGATATGGCATTCCTTCATACTTAGAAAGCAATTGATGATAGCATCATCACTAATTTGTAAAAAGAACTCACGCTCAATATATATAACTAAACAATCATTCGAGTATACGACTGCATCTATAAATGTGAACCTATTTCATGGCAATACAGAAGTGACTGCAGTGGATTTGTTATAGTCTAGCACAGCAACACCAAAGAACTGGTAATGTCACTATTTCAGTTTATCTTATCTGACATTGAAAATTGGTCTTAGTAAAATGGTGTCTGCCCTTCTACTGGGCTTACACAATATAACTTGTTCTTAACAGTTTAATCATCTTACTAAAATTTGCAGATGCATTGATGCAGTGGGGTTATCAACGCACACTATATTGCCATGGTATAACCTATCAGTTATCGTTTATCAAAACCTACAATCTGAACATTGAACAAAGGGAGACATTTTGGAGAAATTTGAGGGGGGTTAATACCACTTGGCCTAGTGGCCTCGCCTCTGGAGGGACTTGGATCGAGCAGGAAGACCGAAGACGACGCCCGAGCGGCGATGAACAACACATGCAGTAGCAGCACGACGACCTTGACACAATGACACCCCGCCACGGCTTCCTCCCTGCGCGCAAATCCCCAGCCCCCGATCAGATCAAACCCTAGATCCCCAATCCCCCATAAAAAATCACAACCCAATTGAACCAAACAGCAATCAAGGAGGGCGCGAACCGTGACGCTGGGAGCCTGGGACTAGGAGAGCCGGAGGCCTGGAGTCCAAATCTAGCCAGAGGGCGAAGGCGCGGTTGCCGGTCGCGGTGCCGGCGGAGCGGAGGGCCAGATCTGGGATCTGCGGTGTCGCGGACCTCATGGTGCCGACGCCCTGCGGAGCGGAGGGCCGGAGCGGAGGCGCGGTGCCGTGGAGCGCTAGAGTGAAGGGTCGGAGGCGCAGTGGGCCGGTCGCACGGAGGTGACGCGGCTGCCAGAGCCCGCCGCCCCGCCCACCGTGGGTCGTCGCCTCATCGACCGTCACTGGGGGTGCTAGGGTTAGGGGATCCGGGATTTGGGGGCACCACACCCACGCACTGGGACCGGATGGATGGGGAATCGCGGGGAATTGGGGCAGCCTTGGGCTGATCGGCGCCGCGCGGAGGGAAAAATGGGCCAGGCTCGGGTTTGCGCAGAAAATGAGAAAAAGGCTACGAATATATCTGTTTTGGCCCAACTAAATATGTACATATGTATTATATATTGTATATATTAGATTTTTTGCCCAAAAATTTAGGTGTTCAGCTGAACACTCATGAACTACTGTAGATCTGCTCCTAGTTTTATGTTGTCTGCACGTACATCGGACATGTATGGTCTCATTATTTGCACGCGTTATATATACCATCTCTTTGTTACTACGAGTGTGCTTCTTTCAAGATGTGAAGCCATACATACATATGGCTATTGTACTGGTTAGTGGCATTTTGTATTTAATTTACTCTCTTTCCATCAGTTCAATAAAATGATGGAATTTAACCACACATGCATTCGAGTGTACTGACATACTAGTAACTAGTAAGTGTAAAACCAAAAAAAAAAAAACTTTGCAAAAAATTGCTTCTGTTTTATGGAAGCTACAATCGGTCCGCATGCATGCCTGCCCTTCATCATTTTGAGAGGTAACAGAATACATGGTAAGCAAGAGCAACACGGTGAACTCGTCTGTGTTATAAAAAAAGTCACAACAAAAGGGTGAACTTGTCTGCGGTATCTGATGCATGATGACTACTTTTGATAATTTTTAGTTCTAGTATAAATATTTATCTGAACATATCAAATACTGATAAATTATTTCAAAAAATCTATTCTAATAAATTACTTCTAAAAAATCATAAAAAAAACTGTTACATTTATTTATTCGAGTAAACTCATAAGCCAAAGCTAGGGAAAAAAAGAGGCAATGAAAGGGCTTCTTGACAAGAGTGGGCTGGATAAATCGATATGTGGGCCAGGCAAGTCATAGTCGAAGCCCGAGTCACCAAGCCTGACTCCTAATGCTGCGCCGCCGCCCCCTCCCCGGCGTCTCCTCGCCGCCGGCGTCCTTGCTCCCGCGAGCCTTCCTCTCGGATGCCTCCCTCGAGGCCATCCGCTCACAGTCGTCCTCCGAGGGCCAGGCGGGCCCCACGCACCTCGTGCTCTACAACTACCCCACCTTGGCAGGCGCCTACGCCGCGCTCGCCGCCCACCTCTTCCACCGCCGCCTCCGCCGACTTCTCCTCGTACTCCCCTTCTCCACCGTCAAGCTCTTCAGGTTTTAGATCCGCATTTCCCATTTTATTGGCTTCTTGGGTTGCATCCTAGCTTCTGGCATTAATTAGCCTATATGTGCTTCTTTCTTTCATGGCGGCGTGTGTTCTTGGAATGGATCGACCGTGTAGAGCTGGAGACTTCGAGGCTACGGGGTTCCAGACATGCTATCTTTTGGATTTCATTGGGCCAAAGAAGTTTGCTTTGGAGTTTGGAGCTCGCCCAATTCGTCCCCAGGTGCGTGCAATTCCTCCTCCTCCGAAGAATTTACAGAAGACATGGATAACTAGATAAGCTTTTGTGTCGATGGATGATTTAAGTAGTTGATAGAGCAATAAGAAACGGTTGAGGTTTTATGTTTGTCGACAATCCTCAAATGATGATTTGGATTGTTGGTGAAATGAAAAAGGAAGTGGCTTTTGTATGGAAGAAAGAAAAGAAAGGAGCAAAAATCTACTGTTGGTTTGCAAGCTTTGCACATACACAATGGTGAGAGCAGTTTATTAAGCACTCTGGTCGGGTTTTAAGTTTTCTTATTACTATGTAACTGACAAGTTGCTTTAGGTACCTTTGGAATGTTATACTTGAATAATGTGCACCTGGAATTGCTGATGACGTTAGAAACAAGTTTCTTATAACTACATACCTCAGGATTTTGCCCAATCATGACACTGCCCCTGACATATCCCTTTTTTCCATGGCTGAAAAAAAAATTCTGATGATCAGAAATATTTTTATGTGAGAGCTCATTTAAGTGAGCAATTTGGTAGATGAGAGCTTGTTTAAGTGAGCAATCTGGTAGAGGAATATATGTACTGATATAACCGCATGACATGCCATTGGCAAATGATGCAGTGTGGTAGCATTTGATCACCGGAAAAGTACATTATTAAGAATCCCCCAGTTGGGTCAGTGCCCAAGTTATCTTGACATTCACATTGACACAGCGAAGAGCAGTGCTCAAGCTGTATTTGATTATTTCTCCACTAAGCTTGCAGGGACAAAATCTGATTCTGTGAGTAGAGAAATCACTTATGTTTCAGTTCATTGTCTTGCGTCATTTGAGAACAAGAACAAGAGGCTGTTCTCTTTTCATACAGGACATGTGTGAGAGTCTGTTGGACCAAGAAGATGAGGAGCGAGTTTTCGAACAGGTAAAGGTCTACCTGTTGCTGTCATGCTTATAAGCTTATTTTCTTTATCTCTGACATGATTACTTTATTGCTTGCATATGTTACTTTATTAGTAACATATGCAAGCAATTTTGAGAACTCAAATTTATGATTTTGTTTAAATAAAATATGATCGTAAATTCTAGCTAATTCAAATGTTTGAATCCAATTTTGAAAGTTGAACACTACAAATATTAATTTTGAAATAAAAAATAAGTTCCAACTCCCATACGAAATTTGGAAAATCCTTAATCTGACTAGTTTATTAACACATCAATGGCAGGTTTATGAAAACTAAAGTACCAAATCTAAATCATTTACCCGCCCGCTGACCACAGGGAAGGTAGCTAGTTTGTCAGATCAGAGAGTAAACATGTGAATGTAGGGTAATCCAAGGAGGCAAGAGTATGAGAATATCAGAGTACGCATGAGTAATCATTTGACGGGTTACAAGAGTTAACCATCTAGTATAACAGAACTGTGACTATACATATGTATTTGAAATTAAGTTCACAAACCTTACAAGTTTGATTTTTTTCGTAATTTCAAAACAAAAAATTGAACATGCAAAATTCTAATTTTTCAAAATTAAAACTTGAGGTTCAAATGTGCAAAGGTTTTGGCTTTAGGCCTCAAATCCACCACGGCACCCCCCCCCCCCCACACACACACACACAAAAAGGCATTTGATTTTCAGAATCTAAATTATTTACATTTTCTTATAATTAAATTTACAGAGTCCAAATTCTGAAGTTTCCAAAACAAACTATGAAACTACGATATTGTTGTCTAAAAATCACTCTCCACTACATAATCTGAAGCTGAAAGTCCTTGCCCTGAGGTAACAATGGTCATCACATAGTCAAGGTTAATAGGTTGGCATGATAAAATGAAGTACAAAAACAGCACATAAGACCAACAAAAAAATTTATTATACAACTTTTCTGATGAAAACGAATAGGTGTCACCCATAGTTTATTGATCAATGCCGATGAAATCGAGACTCGAGTTTAAGATGAAATGGCGATGATGTTATGAATTGCAAAAGACCAAGAGTACCTGGATGGACGACAATTCTCGTGCATGAAGATATTTTCCCCTTTTGCAAAGCTCATATATAATGTAGTTCAATCTTCCGTTCCAATAATTTATATGGAAGTAACGCAAGGCAGCGCGCCTTGCCATGACTTCAATTGCCATGAACATAATCTATTTTCCCACTCGACATGATTAAGAATGTACAAATATGTAGATGGTTGCTTCAGTGTATATGGAGCCTTTTGAGGGACAAAGCTAATCCGTGAATGACCCTTGTTTTTGAAAGAGGCATCGACACAAGAGCTAAGAGCTCAAGAGGTCTATCCTTGGAACTTCTATAAACCATGTTTGGTGAAAGTTCAACAATTATGCCGATTTAGCGGACAAGTCATCTGTCAAGAAAGATCCGCATCGTTTCATACCTTCAATCGCTTGCTTACTGTTGTATTTGGATACCCTACAAGTATGCAACCAAACTCTAGTGATGGTGGTAGGATTAAGCCTTCACTTCAAACAACCATAAATCCCGACAAACAAGTCGAAGTTCTCTTTGTGGCTAATTCAGGTACATGAACTGCCAAGTGCCCACATGAGGAATCAGAATTCAATAAACCTAGACAACGATGCTCATTGCATGCAAAGATATTTTTCTTCTGCACTTAACAATGGATTTATTGATCATTGAAGCCATTAATCCTTCAGAATCTTTTACACTATAATAAGTCGGATACTAATGGTGTGCTAGGCATTGCGATTTAATTGTATAAAAACTATAATTGGTAAAGATTCTATATAAATAACTTGACTCACAAAGACCACGCAAGCAATGCCAAATTGGCCCTAATTCTAACAGGAAGCGAAACTTGGTTAACTTATTATAACATCTTCAACTGCCCTTGGCTGACATCGTCATGCTGGAATAAACAAATTGGGCAGAAAACACACTAATGTAGAAAAATTCAAGAAAACACATAAAGGTTCATCCAGAACCAAAATGGCAATATTTAAACAATAGAATAAGGTAGCTAAACAAAAATCCTAAAAGCAAAAACTACAAGAAACATACTTGTATAGCAAAGAATGACTTCTATTCCACATGCACTCCTAGCGGTGGCGATCATTGACTTTGTTGAGTTTACTCTTAGCTGCAATGTAAAAATGCAAATCATTTCATTACAAAACAAAGAAGATTTCCAGAGCCTTCGAGAAAAAATAGAAGATTTCAAATCGTGAGGTATGCCCGAGGATTCAAGCTAAAACAACGGATGAGTGCTTCAAATTCCTTCAAATCGCCTAACTGCAGTAGATGTAGCATGGGCATTTACATAGTTAATGTCTTCCTTTGCTACTCCAAAGATCTGCTAGTGTGTTTTCGATACAAAGGATAACCCCTCCCCGATATTATATAAACATAATTACATAATATTAGTATCAAAATGGTCCAAAATGTGAGGAAAGCACAAGAATGGAAGAACAAATGCACCACAAGGCCAAGGCATATTTTTCACCTTCAGGATGTGGCTCTGTCATGTGATATGCATCACATGTGAAACTTCCTCCCAGAAATTCAGCATATATTTCTGCACCTCTTTGCTGCAGAGTGTAAATCCATATTGGAAGCTCTTAACATTTGAATAAAATCACCATGAACCTTTGCATGAATAAATTTGCAGACTAAGGAAATTGCATGAATGGAACCTTTGCATGCTCAAGTTCTTCCAAAAGAAGCACGCCAGCCCCTTCTCCCATGACAAACCCATCACGATCCTGTCCCACAAAAGATAATAATAGTCTATTAGAACAATAAATATGTGCACCAAGCCGCATTTAACGACAAATGTATGAAGGATTAAGTCCAGTTTACCCCCTCGAACTATGGTGTTGTATCCACTTAACCCCCAAACTACAAAACCAGCTATTCTACACCCCACCCCCACATGTTTGAAAATGAGTGGAGCATCTTCTACCCTGCGAGCATGTTGAGATGGTCTCTCCACTAAAATGTCTGCTAGCTCCAAAATATGAAGTTGAAGCTCTCTGTTGAGGGTCCTTAGTTCCCTCTTGAACTCTGAAATTTAATAAGTTTTCCAAAGAGACACTGTTAAATCAATGAAGATAAGGTTTTCCTAGTGCTCAAAGTAACAAGAGGAACAATTTCTTTGGATAATCAAAATTGCAGGTAGCTTATAATGGCAGCCCCGATAATTTAATGCACCACAATGTTACCATTTGAGTTACATATACATCTGTCAACAAACAATTGTGTTCCCAAGCATAACATTATTCTATTGTCTTCCCCATTTATGGTACAATAAGAATGCTATGAAATGTTTGGTTGACATTAGCAAAAAGCACAGAATGTCATTGGCCAATCTTATACAATGTACACAAAACAAAGGAGCACTCATAAGTAGATAGCAACAACTTAAAAGTATGTGAATGAAACAATTAGTGAATATATAAAAAAGAGCAATCCAAGTGGCAAACCTCAGCATGGATATCTGGACATCCTTGACTTCGAATTCAACATCTTTTCTCAGCTCTTTCGATTCTAGAATAGCTCGTACCTCATTTGCTAGGTTTTCATCGTAACTTGTAGAGCCAAATGCGATCAAGTCAATATCTCCAGAGTCTTGATTTCGCGGTGAAACTGTAAACAACGCCCTCTCCCGCATTTCCCGATTCGAGTTATAAGCAAACAATGCAACGCTCATAAGACGATGGTAAGAAAAGGAAATGCGGTAGCAAAAGATGGTGCCTCCATGTATTAATCATCGTGCATGTTACCATGTTACTATGTTATATCCATCCATTTTGTTAGTTCAATTCGCAGTTCTTGTGCCGTATAGCGACAAGCGGCAGAGTATTTCGGTGCTCAAAATTCAATTTTGTCAATGGCGTAGAGCCAAAGAATGATCCAGATATTATCATCCGGATCTGCAGAACTCTAAAAACAATGCATAAATAATTTAGTGAAGGATGAATAGTCTAATTTGATCACTACAACCAGAATCCTTTATAGCCGTGGAAGGAGAGAGAGGCTATGCGGTGAGTCGTGGTCGAGCTCGTGGCATGGGCGGTGGAGTGGACGGCGCATGGCCGGAATGGCCGAAGGGAGCGGGCGCGCAGGTATGGGCGGCGACGGGACGAGGACGTGAGAGAGAGCGGAGCGCAAGGGGCGACGGAAAATCCGGGAGGCGCCGACGGATCCGGCCTCCTCCGCCTCGGGCTCTAGCCTCCCCTCCGGCCTCCGCGGCCCCCCGCCGTGCCGGCCGGATCAGCCTCCTCCGGCCTGCTGGCTCGGCCTCCCCCGGCCTCGCGGCTCCCCTCGCCTCGGCGCCGGCCGGATCGGCCTCTCCTCGCCTCCGCGCCACCGGATCCGGCCGCACCGAGTCCATCCACCCCGCGAGCATCCCATCCCCGCGGCGGCGGGGATGGGGAGGCGGCGAGGAGAGGGGGAGGAGGGGTTGGGGGAGGCGGCGGGGAGCGGGAAGGAGGGGGACCGGGAGGAGAGGCGGCGGGGGGGGGGGAGGAGGAGGGAGGGGGCGGCGGCCGGCGGTGAGCGGGGAGACGGCGGGGAGGGGGAGGAGGGGCGCGCGAGGAGCGGGGAGGAGGGGAGGAGGAGGCGGGGGGCGGGAGGAGGGGGAGGCGGAATGGAGGCACGGGCGGCATGGCAAGGGCGCTGCAGACGCGCGAGACTGCGAGAGGAGGAAGGCGGGGTTCGGGCGCGCGCCGCGAGAGGGAGCGGTCGCGGCGGAGAGCCCGCCACGCGTCGCCGTGAAGGCCTCCGCGGCGCGTGAAACGCTCTCGCGCGAGCGCAGCCGGGAGGTTTTAATAACTCGATGTTCGACGAGAACTCAGCAAGAATCGCGCTTCTCAATCTCAAGACAACATGCGTATTAATCACAAGAGTAGAGATACAAGACGAGTTTCAGCTAGACGACTAATTATCAAGAACGAAGTAATTCAACTGAGAAAAAAAGGGAAGACAAGAGATGGTAAAAATGGTTGTTTGCACCACTTCAATGTCAAAAGTACGCCTTAAAAATTGTTTTCAATAATACACATGTGACACTAGCCAAATGAACATGCCCGATCTAACGGTCCATGTGATGCCCCAGCACGATCGAACGTCATCCGCGGGTGTCCGTAGGACAGCGTATTAGGAATATCCTAAAACTTTGTATTGATTTAGCAGAAATTTTGGTAGAAGCATGGAAAATCGACAAAACAAACTATTGGATGAAACAAATTTAATAAAGTTAAAATTTAAATACCAAATTGAACAATTTTAAAACTCAGGAATGGATCCTTTTTTTGCCTGTTGAATGTAGTAGAAAGAAACATCTTTCTCTTCATTTTTTAATGCATTGAATACTGTTCAGTGCTGATAGTTTTAGTTGCAAGTGCCAGCAAATAAAAGAAAGAAAAAAGACCCGGAAAGGTTAGGCATAGGCATTGGAGAGTTCTTAGAATGGAACCTGATCTAGTGAAGTAGCAAGTCAACGCAACCTTATTGAGAATCTTGGAGACATGTAGCATGCATATATCAACATATTAGTACTCAAAGGTCTTCTTGTTGCGGCCATTTGACACCTGAAATGGAAAGAGAAGACATATAATCAGAAGAATGGAGCAAGCACCATTAACAAAAGTTTAGCTGCCCCGGGAGAAGAGAGTGGGACTTTAAACTCCAACTTTCAACAATGGAATCCATCTCTCTTAGCATTCATTATTAATTACAAGATTTTGCTCAAAGCGGCACATATGAGCATATATTCTTTTTATTCAACAATATATTGAACAATTTGTTCCCATTTCATCAATAAGATGGCGGCTGCCGCTAGCTTTAATGGCAGAGAAGATCGACATTAAACAAATGTAGTGCCTCGATTTTAATCAGAAGCTTACTCCAGCAAACATGTACACACACACACAGAGGTCTTACCATAAATTTTAAGACGTTTCTCAATTTCTTCTCGCCCCCGAAACTGCTTATTTTTATTATATGGCTGTCGTACTTCTGCCAGATTGTTGCAGTCCGATATCCGCACATAATTAATTGATCCAAGTGTTACCTCCCCCTCAACAGTTGACAGCCTCTGGCATCCCTTAAGAACCACACACCGGAGTGTTTCTAGATTGCTTGAGGCCAAGGGAATGGATGCCACATTGCTACAATGGACCAACCTTAGGAGCGTGAGAGAGCTGAGATTATTTAGGCAGTTCGGAATTGACGAATCAAGCTGGCCACAGTCTTCCAAAGAAAGATATCGGATGGAAGCAGGTAAGATCATTTCTTTTGGGCACTGAAGCCTACAATGTTTAATTTCCAATTCTTCAAGACTGACAAAGCCCACAAACTTGTCAACAGGAAGGACCTTCAGACTAGAGCAATGCAATAGACGTATTGATGTGATGTATGGCAGAAATTGCGGCACCAACCAATTTTCGAAATTTGGACCTATTTGGACCCCTGGACACCACAAATTCCGGTTTTGGTCCCCTATGGAAATTTATTCCACTTCTGGACCCCTGTTGAGCGCGAAATCACGGGAAGGCGACACGTGGGCGGGTCGTGCGGAAGCTGGCCGCACGACCGAGCTGGCGGCGCGCCCGGGCAGAAAATGTGGCACCAACCAATTTTCCAGGCTTCTCATCTGCCCACACCTCGAAATTAACAGTTCCCTGACGGGTATACTCTCAATTGTATTGTTGCTACATACATCACTGTGACCATGTTCTCTTGAACAATGTTCTTTACCAGGGGAAATTGATTCAATTTCAGTATCAACAAGTTCCAGCCTTTTGAGGGAAGGAAGGGAGATGCATATGACCTTCAGGTTAGACATTACAGCACATCTGAGTTTCTCCACATGAGGTAATTTCTGTGGTTGTAGCCAACTTGGAGATTTATCACCCATGTAACCATTTATTCTCAGTGTTTTGAGATTTGGAGAGGGTTGAAGACTTTCGAGAACATCACTGTCAAGGTTTATGCTGTTCACCAACTGGCTCCTATGATAACGCCAATTTAGTTCTAGACCCTCCAGGTGATGCTTGGTGACCAAGCTGGCTTGAGCTGCATCTTCCTTGCTCTGAACATTTCCAATATGACTGATGTCTAGAATTCCGCGGATCTGGTTCATGTGTTTTAGCTCTGTAATCCCATGTCCTTTCTTCCTTAATACCATATATCCAGGCAAGTCCTGAAGAGAAGTTAGCCTCCCAATATCGAATATCGGGGCGATTGCGCCCTTTAAATTCGGGAATTGCAACCTTCTCAGGCTTGTTAGTTTCGTTATGTCCTGATGAAGTCTTGTGACTTTTGTACCCTCGGCTTTCAGAACTCGTAGATTATAAAGGCTCCAGAGCGAGATGGGCAACTTGCTTACCTGACTACCAGTTAAATCAAGGTGCCTAAGATGCTTGAGGTAACCAATGCTCTCAGGTAGCTCTTCAACTCCTGATCCTCTTAGAATTAAAAGCCTGATATTCTTTAGCTCATTCAACCACCAGTTGATTTTGGGCGTTGTATAAGGTTGAAATCTAATTGATCGCCATTTCTTCATGCTGTGGGTGCCTTTCAAGCTTGTGACTTCATGATCTTTTACTTCTATTGAAATGTGGCGCGTAGTGCATGGCAAGTTTCGTTGGTGGGTTTCTTCCCGTATCAGGTAGCATTCCTTTTCTGAGACAGACCGTGCCAGATCATGCATCAAGTCGTGCATCACATAACAGTTAGATCTCTTGGGATAAAGAAGAACCTGCTTATGAGATCGTCTAAGTAGCTACTTCCGATAGACTACAAACAAGCCGTGCCAAGGTAGTCTTCCCCGCACCTCCAATGCCAACTATAGGCAAGATGGACACCTTCTGGACATTGACACTAACATTCGTTCTACCTACTGCTCTTCTTGGCCTCTTTGCAGACACGGAATCTTTAAGAAAAACACGGAAGGAGGAGAGCACACCACCTTCAACCTCGGTCTTGAGCTCCTCCGTGTCAAACTCATCGATTACATCTTCAGCGTCATAGACAGCATCTTTGAGCAATAGCAGCTGCTCTGCAAGTTCCTTGTTCTTGAAGCGCCCCCAGTCGGCTCGATCTACCAGGGTTCGAGCCCTCGGCAGGGAGTTCCGCAGCCTCTGCACCTCCTCCGGTAGCTTCAACGTGCTGCCGGCCCTTGGGAGGACAGTCGAGGTGAGCCACTCCATTGCAATCCTCAAGTGGTTCACTTCGTGTATGTATGTGTGAGAGAGAGAGAATGCAAGAGGTGGGTAATCAACCAAGACTAACAGTAGAACCCTATATCATCCCATATGACGACCGGGAAGCGCCTCACCTTAGCTTCTTTGCGAAAAAAACCCTCCGGATTCGGCGAAGTCACATTCGGATCCTTGGTTCTTGCAAAAAGACTCCTACCATGTTTTTCTCAAAAACCCTACACTTCTCCACAATTACGTACAGGTCCTCGCATTTACGACCGGAAACTCCCCGGGCAGCACGGACCTCAGCTTCTTTACGAAAAAGCCATCCGTATTTTGCGAGATCACATTCAAATCTTCGGTTCTTGCAAAAAACCCTGCCACGTTTATTTCCTAGAAAAACCTGTCCACTTCTCAAAAATTACATACTGGTCCTCGTATTTCTATGAAGACCCCCCTTTTTGCAAGATAGCAGCCAGCAGTTTTCCAAAATCACAAATCCTTACCGGACTATGTTGGAACTGGTGAGATGCCCTTGGGCGACTTCCAAAGGAGTCGTGAAGTCTTCGCCATGCTCTAGCCGTGGTATAGATACTGGGACTACATAATTTTTACCCTGCTCTATTAGTAGATCCCCACAAGTTATGGCTCAGTCCCAGTATCTATAACACGAAATCGTAAACTGACACATTTTAGGGTCGGTCTAAGTGGCTTTAGCTTTTAGTTTTCAATTTTTAGAAATTAAAAGGTACTTGAAACGCATCACTTTCTTAATTTGAGATATTTTTTGTCTTTTTTATTTTTTCTATTCCTTTATATTGTTCATAGAGATATAATAGTATTTTTTTATTTGTATAATTTTAGTTAAAAACTAACAACTGAAATTAGAAACCGTAGCGGATTGAAACATGGCTTCATGCGAAATCTCAGACATCAACTGAATATGTGTTCAGCTCGGAAGACAAAGATTCGTGATTAACAGACTCAAATAAATACATCTATCCACATCATTGTACTTCCCAAATATCGCTGCAGATTTGATAATACGAGGGACGGTTGGCCATTGGATGCCAACTTTGCCATCTATGCTCCGCATTTATGAACGCATGTGTGCAACGGTGCAAGTACATTGAGTGCTCAATCAACTTACCAAAATCATTGCAGTGTTCCCTTAGGGCATCTCCAATGGTTATAGCTAGCAACCAACTATAAGACTTCCACATCATCTATATAGTACACACTAAAGTTAGCATTCTAAAGAACTATCTATAAGGATAGCTATTTGATGCTTACATGCACACACAGAATTTATGGAGGCTGCCTCGTTTGGCGCTATAGACTATCTCTAGAGCTGTAGAGAGCTGCGTTCTCTTTCTTCATTTAATATCTTCCACGTAGGACAGTTGATGATATGGACTCTCTTGTAGATAGCTGCTATAGACCCATTGGAGATGCCCTTAGAGCAAGTTTAATAGTATAGATAGCTGCTATCTCCAATACATTTCTATGTCATCAAAAGATAATGATGCAGCTAACTCATACAATAAGCTGGCTATAAGTTGTCTCCACAAGAGCTCTCAATCATTTAATATATACATGGGTATTGATAATTTAATACATGCATGGGTATAGCAGTTAGTTCTATTGGTACATGCATGGATAACGCCTCTTTTCCTGTGCTATAGCCTGACTCTTGCATGGGAGCCGGCTTGGCTCTCTCTTTCCTTTTCTCTCCCCTCCACATAGAACTATGCTGACATGGATTCCCTTATAGCTAGCACAGTCAGCCTTATTAAACTTGCTCTTAGGGTATCTCCAATGATTATAGCTAGCAACTAACTATAAGACTTCCACATCACCTATATAGTACACACTAAAGCTAGCATTCTAAAGAACTATCTATAATAATAGCTATTTGATGCTTACATGCACACACAGAATTTATAGACGCTGCCTCGTTTGGCGTTATAGACTAGTGCTTAAGGAAGAGCTGGCTCGATTTTTTTTGCATACTCTCTTTCTTCCACATAGGATATATGCTGATGTGTACATGTATATAGCTAGCTGACTCAGACCATTGGAGATGCCCTTATTAAGCATTTGTTATAACCCGTGTTAAGAGTAAGAATTAGATGAACATCACTTGTTTTCTGTACTTACTACAGATCTGAACTATTCTACAAATTTAGGTAATGAAAGCAGTTCAGTACACCACCATAAACCTGCCCCTTAAATAAATAGAACATTCTATCCTAACATGATTTTAACTGTTGAAGTTGATTCGAATTTATATGATGTTCGTGTAGGACACTTCATCGTCTTATATTAGACGTGGCATGACAAGTGTGTAGGCTATACATAGGTAGTATCAGACGTAATATCAATACATAACAATCGACTTTGATTTGGTTTTCTCTTTGCGTGAAACTCGTTTCCCTCATCTTATATATGTACATCAATAGCCCATAGAAAAAATAGGCGCCTTATTGTAATCTTTTTTATTATAGCGATTTACCTTTGAACACCTATAGTTTTTTCTATAAGTGTTTTATATAAAAATTTGTATCTCTTGTCTCTATTTTTTATGTATTATTTGTAACAAACGATATCAAAGCATAGAAACGCTTGTGGTTTTTTCTATAAGAGTTTTTTTATATAAAATTCATATCTTTTGTTTTTTATGTATTATTTGTGACAAGCGACATCATAGCATAGGAGTTTAGAGTTAAAAGATCTGATCAAAAAAATCGTCTCGGCGTATTTCGCCGAATCCGATGCGTATTGTTTTATCTCCGAGGCGGCGTCGTTTTCCGTCACGAAGCTACGCCATAAAGGCGAGCGGCGCGTGAAGGTGCAGAGCAGCATTCGGCGACGACACTAGGCCCTCATCAATTCGGCTTCGGCTTCTGGCTTCAGGCTTATTTTTCACTATTCATAAGTTTCGTCTTTTTCTGAACTTTTGACTTTTTGTTGAGCTTTTTTACCGGTTCTTTTTTCCCATATTTGTTTGTATTATACGTAATGGGCTAACATATTTTTTATATTTTTAAATTTTTTTAAAATTTAATTATGCTAAATAAGGCTCTGTCATTCTGATTTTTTTCACCCACTACATGATGTTTTCAGTAGTAAGCCATGAGCTTTTCAGCCGAACGGATCAGCACCTTTCTCCAGCAAAAGCAAGCCACCGAAGGAAAAGTAAAAAGGCACGGAAATCGATGTCTAAAGAGAGGAAAGAATCTTTACACGAAAGAAGTGGAGGTCTGTCGGCTCTTGTGCATTTGTTTATTTTTGTGTTATTTGTCCCAAAGAAATTGCTAAGTACACCCGGGAAATGGACCAGTAGTTTCTGTTATGAGATTTTTACGAAATTTATGTACGGATAATCCATTTTTTATTCTAAAATACAGAAATATACCCGTGACAAAATTTTTTACACAAATAGGCTCCATCGCCCAACCATTGGGTGACTTAAGCCTTCGCTCAACCAAAACGACACGATTGCGATCGCCAGAACCAACAAGCGACCCACTAGCCGCCCTCCTATTGGCGACTCGCATGCGATCGCTCTATGGTTAGGCGACTTACATGCAGTCGCCCAACCCCTAGGCGACTGCATGGTGCCCTCGAAAGAATTTGTTGGATGTTATAGATGCGTAAAAAATGTTAGAAACTTTTTTGAAAGATTGACCGTAGAACTATCGCCACATACACCGTTAAGTGATATCGTTGAGAATTGAGGACGAGAAACTAGTATTTAATATTTGTTACATGACTTGATATAGAAACGATTAAATGCGAAAAGAAGAGATAATAGCATAGTTTGAATTTCAATAAACTTTATAATATAACTCAAGAATATGTCGGGTATTTATCCATTACATGCATGATATACACCCCTCACTCCCCACCCTAAGGTGCTCCGTCACCGCGCCCGCGTCCTCCCATACGGCCCCGCTTGGCCGTCCTCCGGTGCAACGGATTACGAGGCGGGTGATGAGGGTCCGAAAAAGTAAAACGAGCAGGTGGGTTTCGCACCCGCGGCTGCGCCGGTGGAGTCAGCTGCACCTCGGGCTGTGTGGGCTCCGGTGCACCGGGGAGGCCACTGCCGGAGAGAACCTCCGGTGCTGCGTCGGAGGACGGCCCAGGCCAGTCCTCAAAAAACTGGTCCACATCGATGTGGCCCGGGGAGAAGCGTCCCTGCTACTGGTAAGGACCTACAATAGTAATATCGTTAGTTCGTTGCATGTCGTCTTAGGATAAAAACAAGATCGGACGATGCGTACCCGTAGATGGCGCCATGAAATCATCCGTAGAAGCCGGGATGTGCGTAGGAGGTGTACGAGGCCGTGACCAGCGTAACTCCTGGCTGGTCCGGGAGGTGGGCGTGTCCACGCACTACCCCTGGCTGGTCCGGGGAGGTGGACGTGTCCACGTGAGTACCTCTGGAGTAGTGCCACGCCGGTCGGGTGGCACGGTGGTCGGGTGCACCGGGCGCAGTGTGGAGACCGCCGTAGCCTCGTGCAGATGCGATGGCCGACGATACGTCTACACCCGGCTGCATCCGTCGCGCAAAGCCGACGGCCTCCTCGTGGTCAACTCCCCACTGTGCCCCACACTGCACTAGTGCGGAGGACTCGAATAAAGCGCAATGACGTCGCCACCGACAAAAGACATAGAATGGTCCATCATCGAAACGATATTGTCATTTGAGAATTTTTGAAATTACAAGTTACGCATCGCGATGTGGCGTCGCGTGCGCGGCGCGCAGGTGGCGCGCGTCTGTCGGTCGCGGCGACGTGTGGGGCAGTGGGTCAACGACATGTACCGATGCGTACGAATCGCCCCGTACGGATGAGGTACTCGCGTACTCGGCTATGTCGTATGGCCGGTCCTCCTCCACGCGGTCAAGCGCCGCACCCTCCCACCGCCAATCCATGGTCGCATCCTCTGTGCAGTCCGTGCCTTTTTGGCGCCGCCGTGTTGTGCTCGTATATGGAACCATTGCGTAATGTAAGTACTTGCGATCACAATAGTAAGTTCGTACAAAAATATCGAGCGATCACTCACGCGTGCGCGCGGAATCGTTGGGCCCATCGGTACAGAAGTGCTCGCCGCGACCCAAAGCGCCGCATGACTCGCCGCGTGCGTAGTCCTCCACGTAGATGTCGTACACGAGCCGGCGGGTTAGCGTAACCCCGGTCACGCCAACACGGGCGCATGACCCGCCAGAGCACGGCCCCGCACCGCCTCCTCTGCGTAAGGCTCCCGACACGCCGGAGTCTCGCGAGGCGATCGAATCGCTCCACGAAGGGTGGTACGCCGCGTGACACGCACGCGCGCGAATCGTACTCGCAAGAAAGGCAAATTGTTTAGTACGACGATCGTTAATAAGTTGATCGTGATAAAATAAAACTCACTCGCCGACGACACCAAATAGAACCCATTGTCGGTCGGTCGATGTCTCCCCCCGGGTACATCTCGGCCCCGTAGGGACCCACGTCGTCTAGTACAGGTCGTCCGACACTGAAGCGCTCGAACGACCACAACTGCAGCAGCAGGGGACATCCCGTGAGGATGTAGTTCGCCTTAATCCTCGTGCACGCATCGCACAGGCCGCGGTACGTCGCGGCAAGTGCGGCCGATCCCCAGCTGATCTGGTCGGCCTCGCCGTCGGCAATCGCCCTCGCATAAGCGATAAGGCGCGCGTCAACGGTGTTGCCGTGGTGGTGGTGAAGAGCACCCAACCAAACGACCATAGCACGTAAGCCTCCGGTGGCGCGCGACACGAAATCGTCAAGATCTGCAACCATGCGCTCAACTCGAATGCGAACAAGTTCTTATTAGTATGTAATTGCACAAATAAGAGTTTCTAAGACGCGATCGACTTGAAACACCACGCATCTGCATGCGCGCACCACCTCGCGTCGGTCCATGCTTCGCCTCGTCGAAGATGTGGTGGTGACCGTCCGTGGAAGGACCTCGAATCGGCGAGCAGTCATCGCGCCACTCTACGGAGCCTCCGTAGGAAAGCGTCTCCGCGATCCGTAGGGCGGAAGCGCGGTGCACGCGGTCCAAGTGCTCGTCCAACAGTGGGTATCGCTAGTCACCCGTCATAACTGCAAAATTATGTAAATGTAAATTTGTACACTACATTTTCTACAATAATATATGAAAAATAGTATACAAAATTTCGATACAACAATTTTCTACATTTAAATTTTCTTCATTTAAATTTTGTAAACTGCATCTACATTTGTACATTGAATGATCTACAATAAATTTCTAAAGTAAATTTTTCACAATAATTCATTACAAATATTATACAAAAAACTATATTTTTCTACATTTAAATTTGTACATCTAAATTTGTAAACTTATATTTAATGTTCTAAACTAAATTTTCTTAACTGAATATCTAAACTAAATATCTAAACTAATTTTCTAAACTAATTTTCTAAAGTAAATATCTAAACTAAATTTCTAAACTAAATATCTAAACTAATTTTCTAAACTAAATATCTAAACTAAATTTCTAAACTAATTTTCTAAACTAAATTTTGCTAAACTAAATATTTCAACTAAATATCTAAACTAAATATCTACACTAAATTTTCTAAACTAAATTTATCTAAACAAATTTTCTAAAATAAATTTTCTAAATTTAGAAAAATACCTGCAAATCCCGCGGCTTCTTCTCCTCTCTCTCTCTCCTTCTCTTCCTCCCTCTCCTCCCCCTCTCCTTCTCTCCTCCCCCTCTCCTCTTCTTCCCTCTCCTCCCCCTCTCCTTCTCTCCTCCCCCTCTCCTCTTCTTCCCTCTCCTCCCCCTCTCCTTCTCTTCTTCCCCTCTCCTTCTTCCCTTCTCCTCCTCTTCCTTCCTCTCTTCTGCTTCTCTTCCTCGCGCGGCCGAGAGGAGTGGGTTGGGGCGAGCAGGCGTGGCGCGTGGGGAGGCAGGACGTCGGGTCAGACACATGCGCCGCCCCGTTAGGCGACTCCCGTCTTGCCAACCGCTGGGCGATTGCATCTAATCGCCCAACGGGGAGGCGATCGCATTTAATCGCCCAACGGTTACCACATTCTTCATAAGTCGTGTTCTGGTTGGGTGACAGGCTCTAGTCGCCAAATGGTTGGGCGACTGGAGCCTATTTGTGTAAAAAATTTTGTCGCGGGTATATTTCTGTATTTTAGAATAAAAAATGGGTTATCCGTACAAAAATTTCTATTTTTACTAGCACACACAAGCTGGTACCAGCAAATTTAGATTTTCTTCGTTACCGTGACTTTGAAGTACGATCTTCTGCTATTCGATCACGACACGAGATTTACTCTATAGGTGGAGTTGGCGCATGGACTACAGAAGCAAGGCCGTTGGCCTCTGAAAGGCCTTGATGATACATACCTCCATCAGTTAGTAGATTTGCTAGTCTATGAGAAGAAATGGATTGAAGAATCTCCGTCATAAACTTTTCCTTTTCTACAGTTCTACTTACACTCACCCAGAAAAGAGCATGCGCTCCATTACATTCCAATAAATCAATTGGGCTATTAAAAGCCGTATGACTCAAGATAACTTTAAATTTGTGCATGATGCCATTACGACCTTTAGGCGAAAAAGGGAGAAGCAAATTCTGCTAAAGCTAGATAAAGCAAAAGCTCTTGATAGCTTGTCTTGGCCTTTTCTGCTCAAGGTTTTCCGTAGCTGTGGTTTTGGCACTCTCCACTTCATCCACCAGAGTTTTGCTTAATGGTATACCGGGCAAGCCCATCTACAATCGTAGGGGACTGCGGCAGGGAGACCCCTTGTCACCCCTTTTGTTCATCATTGCCATGGAGGTTTTAAATCGGATCTTGATCACTGCCAGGCGATCTCAAAATTTGGCAGTCTCTTCTTCCTTGCCGGCTCAATGCTCCCTCTATGCCGATGACATCATGTTATTCCTTCGGCCAGCAGTCAATGGCCTCATTGTGATCAGGGAGATCCTGCCCATTTTTGGATCTACTACAGGGCTTCAGCCGAATTTTCAGAAGTCGCTCATCAATCCAATTTTCTGCTCCCATGACGAGCTTCGGCCAGCGGAGGAAAGTCTCGCGTGCAGCTCAGTTTCCCTTCCAATTAACTACCTGGGCTGGACTTCTAATGGTCAATTCTCATCGAAATCAGCCTACTTCGCCCTTTGCCAGGGGACTGTGGTTCTTCCCTATGCCAAGCAACTGTGGAAAACCTCGGCTCTCCTGAAGGCCAAAGTTTTCACATGGTTAGCCCTTAAGAAGCAGGTTTGGACTTTCTCTAGGCTTTCAAAGCACAACTTTCAAGTTCCTGCAACTTGCCTCTTTTGTGATCAGGAGACCGAGACAATTGACCACCTTCTAGTTGATTGCTTAGTCGCTAAGCAGATCTGGTTCTGCACTTTCTCGTGGCTTTCTCTTTGCTCCACCTACCATTTCTCGGATCCATGCTTATGCGACTCCTGGTTAGCTGTCAGGAAGGTGGCGCCCAAGGCCCTTCGCAAGCCTGTCAACTCCCTGATACTCCTTATTGTTTGGATGATTTGGAAAGAAAGGAACAAATTGTTGTACGTTCACGACAGGCTAACCATTGATGACTATGTTGTTCGGGTCAAGCAGAAATTCTTCGCTTGGTCTTCAACCGACAATTCCAAGTTGAGAGTCCTCATTGATCGGCTAGGCCCTATCAGAGCCTAGGGCAGCTAGCGAGCTCGTCGTTTTCTTCTTTTGTATCGTCCTTTGCTTTTTTTCCTTTTCTCGGCCGCTAGGCTACCTCTATGCCATTTTACTCTTTCTCCTTAATGAATGAAACATAAATCTCTTACATTTTTGAGAGAAAAAAATCAATTAGGCTAAGTTCTTTTTTACAAATGGAAAGCCACCGGAGCAGTGTAAATCTGTACATGACAGAAGCATGACTATCTACAAAGTCGTTCCAGATTTTACCTTCAAAAAATAGAAATAGGGTCTATTTTTTTTGGCTGCGGTTTTTAGTTACGGCTTGTGACTTTTAAGCTGTTTGTGCGAACCAACGGAAGTTATCGTGAAGATCTGATCCCAGGAAATGCACAAAATCCTGCAAGGGCGCCAAAATATTCTTTTGTTTTGGATTCAGACGAGGATGAAGAGAAGTTAAATTAGTCAACAGTGTCTTGGGCACTGTAGAAGGCAAGGCGCTCGAGGCTGCCAGGTCGAAAATGGTATATGCAGTGAGCACCCCATGAGCTAGCCTGTAGCCTCTTTTGCCGTCAATTCCACGAAGCTGCCATTCTGAGAGCTATTCTCTGATCATCGCTACCATTATGGCTTAGCTCTTGTGCAGTGGCTCGAGAATGTTTTTAATTACTGTAACGCCTCGTTTCCAGGTGCGCGTACGGACATGACACTCCGCAACTACTCATGCATGAACAGTTATGGAATGACGCGCAAGAGTATACCATTGCATGCTTACAACAAAAGTCCAGCATATATTTTACATATGGATTAACATCCATTTTTCAACAGCGGGGCGTGCAAGCCCAAAGCATACTTACATCACAAAAACTCCAGAATCCGCTTGAGCGCGGCCAAGACCTAAAGCCACGGGTCCTCGTCGAAGAAGCGATCCTCCGGGGCGTCCTTGACGGGAAAACCTTCACCTTCGTCTTGATCCTCTAAAGAGTGGATTAAGCAAGCCGTGAGCCAAACAACCGGCTCAGCAAGTCCCAAAGGGACTCTAAATTACCACATGCACGGATTAACAAAGGAAGGGAGTATATTTGGTTTATTAACTTTGAGTGGATGCAGTTTTATTTGCAAACATTTTCATAAAACGGACCCAAAACTACTCCTTAAGATCTCAGGGGTTTTTCATGAAAATTCAATTAACCAACTAATCAATTTAAAGCATGTACAAAACTACTTAGCCATTCTTGGAATCACCCAAGTGACACACTCCATTAACCGGGAGCACGGCGTATTCGAATACCATTTATTTTGACTCTGCGAGTTTGCTCGACTTTACCCACACGATTTCTTAACTTCCGCGTTTGGGTCAAGAAAGCCAGGTCGTTTCAACGCTCAACTCTTTATATAGGCTCTACCGGAGAATCCACTCGGTGCGGCTCACACACACACGCACACACATAAACGTCCGCCGAGTGAACTCGCCATTGTTAGGCACCGCAGACGGCTCGCCTAACCTCGTTACCCAAGCCCCTACTTCTCACCACCTGTAGAGTTTCAATCGAGTTGAGCAGCTACTAAACCAGTGTTGACAAGTCAACTCCCGTGGTTGGCGGTCACCATGTCATTTGCTCGGCGTAAGTGCGGTCCTTATATTTCCTCCGGAGTTAGCAACCCCGGCCAGGTCCGCGACCTTACAACCTAGGGTAAGAGGTGGGCGAAGACCGTCTCGCGGCTCCTTCCCCAACCCTTACCCTATTCTGCACGTCGACAGTCTCCGCCCTAGGGCACGGTGTCCCATACCACCGCCTAGAGTGGGTTTCCAAATTCTCTTGCCCGCAGCCACAACCTTATTAGTGTACGACTTTGAGTGATAATAATAACCTACGATCATCTAGATTAACGAGATAATTATTTCTAGGGTTGACAAGAGCATGGCTACAAATTGAACATGGCATTTTGTCGGTGGTAGGATTAACTATATAAACATGTCATTCTAAACATTTTATTTTAATTTGAACTAACATTTCAGAACTAGCTTAATGTAAATAGCATAATAACATAATTAAATAACATGGGTTGCAACGTGGTCAAAGGATTTGGGACTTGCCGATAATTTGGACGATCTCGGCTAGCTCGAACGTAGAAACACCTGGATCCTGAGCCTGCACTTGAACCTTCGGGATCTCCGGAACTAACGTAAACACATAAAATAATTAAATCCAGCTTGAGACTAATCAAGCGAGGAAAATAAACTATTTAAAAGGAGTAAATGCATAAATCTCCAAATGAATTATTAGAATTTTATTTGGGATGAATCTGTGAAAAAGGAGGTCACCACTGGGTCTGGAATAATATTTGGAGCAAAGTGGTGAAATTTGGGAATTTTTGGGATTTTCTGTGATTTTCTAGGAATTATCTGGATTTTCTGGAATATTGGAAAAGAATAAAACCGGGGAAAATCAATGAATAGTGCCGGGCGGCCTCGGCTCTGATGCGGCCCGATCCAGCATTTAAATCGCGGCCGCATGGGATTTGTAGCGGAGAAGGAGATGGGCCGGGGAAGACGGCCCAGCGAGTCGCGCGCATGGTCGGATGACCGCCGCGTGGCAGCCTTGGACGTCCATGAGCGCGGCGTGGACGGCCCGGATCGGAGCGGGGAGGTGGGATCGGACGGCGGGGTTATAACGGGAGGAAGTGAACCGGTACGAGTGATCCGACGGCAGCGGTATGATGCTTTTATGATGATCGGGCGGCTGCGACAAAACGGAGGGGCGAAGCGGTACGCGGTGGATCGGACGGAGGAGAGGCGGGGTTTTTATGATGATCCGACGGTGGATATTATATGGGGGCGGCGAATCGGTACGATGGGGAGGACGGCCGAGATTATATGGCTCCAGCGAGATCCGACGGTGGGGAGACGGCCACGTCGTCGTCGTCTACCTCCGCCGCGCGTGCAGCGTGAGGCAGGCGGCGGCGCCTCGCTCTCGGCGGCGCGAGGCTCCCGCGGCAACGGAGGGCACTGTCGGGTAGAGCGGAGCATGGGGAACCCATTTTGGGTAGTTAGAATCTGCGGGGACCAAAGGAGAGGAAGGGAGGCCGAGGGAGGCGTCTCGGGCATTTGTCGGCGGGGAGGGTTGCCGGCGGCGAGAGGGTCAACTCGGGGGCGGCTACACCATCTGGGGTTTCGGTGGCTCACATTGGAGGTGGCGGTGGGGGCTGGGAGGTTGCAGAAAGGGCTGGCCACGGAGAGGGTGATGCGGCCGGCGGGGTGCTCCGACATCAGTGCTCCACAGCAATCCTCCTGGCCAAATGAGTTCATCAATGTGATTAGTATATCGGGGTGGTGCTCTGGGCTAATGCAATTGAGAAATGGAGGGTGGGAGAGGGGGATCCGCTTGAGGGGCTTGCCGGCGCAGGGGGAGATGGCGGCGGCGCTCTGGGCGATGGCGTCTCAATTGGTGGCTTCGGGAGACTCTTTGGGGTGGCAGGAGGCAAAGGGGGCAGTGGGGAACTCGGGGAGCAAAGGGAGGAAGAGGGAGCAACGGGGCGGGTTTTATAACCCGAGAGCGGGGGGGGCGGATCCTTCGGGGCGAAGGCACGGGCGCGCGCTGGAGTCAAGGGGGAGGACGGGGGAGCTGGTGGGGAGTCCCTCCGCGGAATGGAGCTGCGACGGGGTGACGAAGGCGCTGCAGAGGGAGTAATGGCGAGGCGATGGCACGGGAGCAGGTGGAGCTGCGGCATGGCGGCGCGTCGCGCGGAGAAGGAGGGCGGCGCCGAGTGGGGCCGGAGGGCAGCTGCGATACAGGAGCGGCGGGTAGTGTATCCGCCGGACCGGAGGACGGCGGGGGCGCACGGCGGTCCGAAGCGGGGCTCGGCGCAGAGGCGGTGCTGGGAGGCTAGCGCGAGCGCGGCGCACGCGCGAGGGAAGGCGGAGAGGGGCGGGGACGCCTGCGGAGCGAGGGAAGAGGATGTCGGGCGCGGGCGCCAGGGAGAGGGGGAAGGCGGAAAGGGAAGGCGCCGGAGAGGAGGAGGCGCACTGCCCCAAAGAGGAAGCGGGTGAGGAAAACTTTCCGAAAGGGAAAGTTTCGAAATTCACTCAAAATTTCCACAAAACAATTAAGAAAATTCTTTTTGAATTTTTCAGGGGTTTTTCAATTACGTTATCCCTAGTTATCATCTTAAGAAGTGGATTGTCTTAAGTAGTTGGATCGATGAATGTTGTAAATAGTCCATAGAAAAATAGAGACAAGAAACACAAATTTTTAAGTAAAAACTCTCATGAGACCATAGGCTCTTGAAGGCAAATCATTATAATAAGAAGAAATTACAATCAGTAGCTTACTCTTCTTATGGGCTATTGGAGTGCATATATAGGGTGAGGAAACGAGTCCTACATGGAGAGAAACCGAATTAAAGTCGGTTACTCTGATTGACATCACGTCTGATGCAACCTACACATGGCCCAGACATCTGTCATGCCATGTCTGGCATGAGGCAACGAAGTGTCCTACATGGACACGGTACAAATTCGGATCAGCTTCAACAATCTTCACCTTGAACCAAATTCCCTCTAGCAGTCGAAAACTATAATAAACTCCTCCAACAAAATCAACATGAATACCTTGTGTGTTGAAAGTCCAAATGACTAATGAGTAATACCAACTAAGTCTGAGCAAAACTCAAACTTAGTGGCAGGAACTGGCTTTGTCAATATATCGGTTGGATTATCATGGGTACTTATCTTGCTGACTATAATATCATAAAATATTGTAATGCAAGATGTACTTTCACAAAGCTCAGTAAATAAATCTCTTTGCCAAACAGCTTCTTTACAAGTTTCAAAAATAGCCATATACTCAACACGTAGTAGATAAGACAACGGTTGCTTGTAAACTTGCTTTCTAGTAAGCAGTACACCCTTAAGCGTAGTAGATAGCCATATACTCCTTGATGATTTCCATACCAAGAATTTTCTTTACTACACTGAGATCATTCATCTCAAATTCGCTGCTTAATTGTGCCTTCAACTTTGAAAATTTAGATACATCTTGCAAGTCAGATCGTTGGTCATGCAAATCAGCTCCAGCTTCAGCCATAATGCGGCGGATATCTCCTTCAAAACCTTCTGTAGAATATTATTTGATAGATGAAGATGAATGTGAACTAAGGTCTTACGATCTTTAAGTTGCTTCTCACAAGCGAACAATGTCACTAGCATCTATCATTTTTAAGGGATATGAAGTAAGATATCTTTCGTGTTATCGACTGAAATGATTGATCGATAGTCAAAGGATTATTTTTTTGGGTTCCCTTGATTTGGGAATTCATTCAGGGCCACTTTGAGGGATAGTGGGGTGGGGTTAAGTGGAAAGTTGCAGGATTTCCGCATTTCACTTGTGGTCTATGTGGTTTTTGCTAAGGCGTTATCAATATGCCTAAAAGAATATACTTTCTTTTCTTTGAAAAGAAAAGACTGATTAGGGGAATAGAAACATTTCGCATGGTATATGTGGCATAAAGTTGTTTGTCAGGATGAGAGTTGATGTCCTGTTTGGTTTTCACTCTGAGTGGATTTATTGTGATGAAATGATTTCCTGTGGGGAAGTGAATTCCCAATTATATTAGAAGAAAGGTTATTATTGGTGGATGAAGAGATTGATCCTATGATTGGATTACCTTTATAAAAGACTTTGCTTTGTAAAAGCGAGTCGGGTTTATGAGTGTTATGTGATACTTCTCGCGTGAAAGAGAAGAGCTCTCTTTGTTGCGAACAAAAGTAGCGTTGTCTCTTTTGTGCAAGCGATGAGAGTGATTTTCTTGGAGGATTGATGATTTCCTCATGCCGAGGCATGAGGCGTTAAGATTACTAACGTATTGGTCGTGTTAAACCAGACGTAGGATGACGGGAGAATTGAGTGTATGTGCGTGAGATAGTGAGATCGCACGGTGTGCCCAAGACGATAGTTTTGGACAGAGATGCCGAGTTTGTCTCCAAGTTTTGGGAGAGCTTGCAAAGCATTTTGGGCACAAAACTGAAATTTAGTACCGCTTTCCACCAACAGACGGATGGGCAGTCCGAACGCACCATTCAAACACGAGAGGACATGTTGAGGTCCTATGTTTTGTCATGGAAAGGTAGCTGGGAGGTTGTGGTGGCACTCGCGGACTTTGCCTACAACAACAGCTACCACTCCAGTGTTTGGGTCACGCCATTTGAGATTCTGTATATGCGGAAGTGTAGATCGTTGCTCTGTTGGGATATCATAGGCGAAAAGGCAGTTTTGGATCCAGGCTGGGCCCAACAGACAGTAGCACGAGTAGCGGAGATTAGACAGGATCTGCTAGCTGCCAAGAGTAGGCAGAAGAGCTATGCGGATATTAGAAGGCGAGATTTAGAGTTCGAGGTGGGGGATCATGTGCTTTTGAGAGTGTCTCCCACTAAAGGAATTGTGAGATTTGGTATCAAAGGGAAGCTTAGCCCGCGGTACATTGTGCCGTCTCCGATTCAGTCACGAATTGGAAAGTTGGCATATCGTTTGGGTCTTCCCGAGTCGATGCGAGGAGTTCATAAGGTGTTTCATGTGTCTATGTTGAAAAAGTACTTAAGGGATCCAGAACATGAGATTGTTCAAGAACCATTGCCCCTTAAGCAAGACCTCACATTCGAGTCCCGTCTAGTTCGGATACTGGAGGAATCGAAGAGAGTGTTGAGACACAGAACGTTAAGGTATGTGAAAGTCCTATGGTCGCATCAGATTGAGCGAGAAGCGACATGGGAATTGGAATCTCGCATGCGCGAGAAATACCCAAAGTTGTTCTCTGCAGTGCGAGTTACGATTAATTTTTGTTTGATTCGATTGTTTGTTTTTCCTACAGATTATCGAGATACTGAGTGGGGTCGAAGTGCATTAGAAAGGTAGATTGTAATACCGGCCCAGACCCAACCCGCCCAACCCGCAACCCTATAAAAGAGATATTTGGAGAGGAAGAAGCAAAAATCCATTTTGCTCTCTCTCTCCCGAGCTCACTGCTCTTTCTGCGCCCCATCGCGCGCGCTCGCTAGCCTCGGCCGCTAGCCCGCCGGCGCCGCCGCTTAGCCTCGGCCGCTAGCCGGCGGCGCGCGCTCGTTAGCTCCCACCGCCGCCGCCACCGCTCGTCGCCAGCGCCGCCGTCGCCACCATCGCCGTCTCCATTTCCTTGCTGCTGCTGCCGCCAGCGCCGCCGTTTCCCCTCGTGCCGCCGCCGCCCCTTAGCTCGCCGCCATCGCTGCTCCCCTGCTTCGCCGGCTGCGCGCCGCGCAAGGGAGCAAGGGAGAGGGCCGGCTCCGGCGGGGAAACGAGAGAGGAGGGGAGCGCCGGCCGACTGGAAATAGAGGAAGAGGAAGCGCGGCCGTGGGAAAGAGGAGAGGATAGGGCATCGGCGTGGGAAGAAACAGAGAGAGAGAGAGAGAGAGAGGACGGGCGTGAGAAGAAGAAAGGAAGGGAAGTGCGGCCACCCGTGAAGAAAAAGAGGAAAGAAGGGGGCCGGCCGAAGGAAGGAAAAAGAAGAGGAAGAAAGAGAAAAAAAAGAAAGAGAAAGAGAAGGGAAAGGAGAAAAAAAGAAGTCGACCCGCCGCCAGATCTGCTCGATCCGGCCGAGAAAAAGGAGGCAGTGTCCCGATCCGGTCATCTGGGACTTGGGTAACGCCTCGAAAACCCTGGTTATTTGCCAAGTCATGTATAAATTGATATATCAATAATTAGAATTGATGCATGTGATCAGTTAGGTATCGTTTATTAATGTGAATGCCTGGACGACGAAATTGGTATTGCCACCATTGATCTGGTCGATCTGTGGCAGAAGAGGGAGGAAGAAAGCATAATTTGAGGTTAAACAGTATAACTGATTAAAGTGAGATTAAACGTGTAGAAATTGATCGACGAGTATAAATAATGTGATCGCTCAATTTATAGACTGGTTAAGCATCAGTCAATGAGAGGTTGCCCGGTGGGACAGGAGTGGGTTATGTTGATTGGAAGTTAGAGCGATGTTATTTACTCGTAATTGAATGTATTGTATGAGTGATGTGATGAATTGAGTTGATTAATGCTTGTTCAGGTGGCGGTTCGAGTCTGGTGCCGTCTACGCACCGTTCGCCAGGTTAACAGACAAGTGCATGGTAGACAGTAAAATTGTGATGAATGTTATTCGTGTTCCCATGCCATGGTTTACAGTATTTATGAGATGATGCATGTGATTATGTGCTAATCATACTTTGATGAGTAATGTTTATAATTAGACATTCACATTTGAGGCATATTGCATCATGCAAAATGCATAAGAGCCAGGTCGGTGAGAAAGTCATGACTAGTCCGGCGAGCTCTTGAATAAGTGCCAGGTCGGTGAGAAAGTCATATGACTAGTCCGGAGTGCTCTGGAATAAGACCTACGGAGGTAGGCAAATGAGTGGTCCATCGACGGGTGGACACTCCGCTATACCGGTATACGCTACAGTTACAAAGCATACAGATGCATTGCATTGCATCACGATGATGAAAAGTGATACATTCTGACGATTATGATTCTGATTTACTGATTCTGATCGTGATTCTGATTTACGATTCTGATTGTGCTTTCTGATTTCTGACATAGGGTTGAATTACGTTTCTGAGACATAGAATTGATTTCGATATCTGATTATAGACTTAGCCTACGGTTTGATCATAGAGTGGAATTACAGATTACAGTTCATGAAATTGATTGAAATTGCTAAAGTGATGTTACTGTTTTATCGTGTGCTTGCTGAGTTTTCGGACTCACCCTTGCTTAAATGTTGTTTTTATAGGAATCTGTTGAAGGCGACATGCATGGGCGGGAGTAGCACAGTCGTTCATGTACCACAGTGATTCACAAATCTTCTACAGTTGACACAGTTACTCTTAGGTAGTCTAAGTGCCTTCTTGGTAATTATCAGAGTTATATCTCTGCTGCGCTTAGTGTCAAGTGTACCGGCTTTTGTCGTTTGGTGGACATTTAAATGAAAGAATTGCTTTGCAAGACCAGCGGCAAAGGTTGGAGTTGGAAATATTATGGAGTAGGTGGTAGCACTTTGGGCTCAGGGAGGGGCCGGGGTGTTACATCTAGAAACGGATCGAATAGTCTTGAATACGAATATGGATACGAATATTCTCGAATACGAATGCAAATATAAATATTCTCAAATACGTGTATTTCTCGAATACGAATACAAATATTTTTGAATATGAATTTTACTTACCATATTCACGTTTTCTCAGATATAAATACTGGATAAAATAAATTATCCGTTATCCTTTTCACCCCTAAAGGTGCAGAGACCTTTATCAGTCTCGAGCAAAAGCAAGCCAGCGAACGAAAAGTAAAGGGCACGGAAACCGAGGTCTAAAAAGAGGAAAGAACCAGAGGTGCTGTCGGCTCTTTTGCAATTCTTTATTTTTTGTGTTATTTTTCCCAAAAGAAATTGCTAAGTACACTGAGAAGTGTACCAGTAGTTTCCATTATGAGATTTTTACTAGGTACATACAAACTCATACCAACAAATTTGGATTTTCTTTCGCATGGTGACTCTAAAGTACGATCTTCCGCTGTTAGATTACGACACGAGGTTTACTCTATAGAAAGCTAAGATATGAGTTGTTTTATCCCAAATTAATTTGAATGATGCATTTTTAGAGATCGATAAGATGCTAGCGACATTGTTTGTTGGTGAGAAGCAACTTAAAGATCGTAAGACATTATCTCACATTTATCTTCATCTATCAAATAATATTCTACAGAAGGTTTTGAAGAAGACATCCACGCATTATGGTGAAGCTAGAACAAATTTGCATGACAACGATCGACCTACAAGATGTATACAAATGAAGCTTTATTCCCACAAGATGGCGAGATAGCCTCATTGTTGAACCACGATAGCTTTCAAAAAATTGTTGCTGACATTGAGTCTACAAAGATAAAATATGATGACAAAGATTTGGTCTTATTTTGCTATGTTCTCTATCTAATTTGTACTCTACTTTTAGAGATACTATTATATATGGTCGAGATACTTTTACTCTCAACTAGTAGTGTGCCCGTACTAACGCTACGGTAAAATACAAAACAAGATAAAATTTGTAAAAAATAAAACGAACAATCAGATTCATTAAGATTCACGTCTCATATGCTGCTTTGGCGATTTTGAAAGGATTGCCGTGCCTGGGGAGTCACGTGGCTGTTCCTTGATAGGATGATTCTTCACCTGTTATGACAAAGTTGTAAGGTAATTAGAAGTTCATCCAGGGAACACACTCGTCAAATTATACTTGAGCACCACATGCTGAATGGAAGTTATGATAAAAAGGAAAATCAAAATTTACCCAACGCATGATGTCCCAAATAACATCCCAAGGGCATCGGACTTCAGTCCAAGTGGATTAACGTGGGTGCTTGAGATCCGATATCTGCATTTAAAGCTGCAGACCGGAACATAACGAGATGGAGATGTGCACTTAACGATGCGGATATGCTATGGGCGAAAAACAATGGAATTTCGTGTAACTCCTGCATCAAAAGAATAACACAAATGAAGTTTAATTTGTCAATTGGATATCATTTCCCAACAATATATGAATGGGTTGCAACAAACAAAAGCTCAGCTAGATAGTCTCAATTTTCAGCAAAATCCTCCCAAACCTCGGTTACAACCATTGGCAATGACAACTACCAGGAGTGTATTAGTCTATGAGATTCTGTACCCAAAATGGGATCAGTGTAACCCTAGCAAGGTTCACATATTCATCTCCACTTACCACCCTCCACGTAACGTAACCCATCCTGTCACCTCTGCCAATCCCTCATTCCCACTTGTACACGGAGGAGGTACTCCTACGTTTCACAATATAAGGTCATTCTATTGTGTTATCTCACAATATAGGATATTGATAAAACAAGGACCATATGTAGTTCAATTTTTTCCTAGTTTTGCCTTCATAATCATATTATTCTCTCTTCCAGAGGCCCTATCAATAGTCAATACTGTATTTCAATAGTATTAGCATGCTCCAAATTCATTTATTTCCTTTGCAGATATTTTAATCAACCAGCTGTGCAAATCCTAGACTTCGTACCTAGATTTACTTTCAATCATAGACACTGGACAACACGTACCAATGTTAGATAATACAAAGCCCACATCAATTTAAACTCTGCGTGTATGAGCTACTAAATACAGCAGGGAAAAAAATGACATTTCCTTAAGAAAAGGATACTATTCTGTTATGTACTATTCTAGTCACTTATAAGTCTTGAGAATCAACGATTCTCAGGCATTTCTTACATTCTTATCCTCACCTGTCACCTTTATATGGTTGTTATATTCTCTACGGAAATGATATACGCGAGTTTTATTCGCCCTGCTGCCTTCGTGGCTACTACAGTGAAAAGCAAGGAACAATCTCTTACAATGTACTTCTTCAGCATAACAAGAAACCGAAGGACATTGACATCAACTCATCAAGAAACACTGTGAAGGTGCAGGTTCGGTATCATCTCAATCACATTTCCAGTGAAAATTGCGGAAGTATCAACAATCGGATCATCAATTCACTTCCCAAGAAACACATCGCATTTCTTTGCTTTGCATCGAGATATTCTCGTTCGTGATCACGAGCAGCTAATACAAGATGCTGATAAGAGCAATAAGGAATGAAGGACTGACCGAGGATTAATCGAGTAATGGATTGGGGATTTGTTACCTCGCGGCGGGAGAGCTCGGCCTTCCACGCAGCCTCCCGCTCGGCGACCTCGCGCTAGAGCTCCTCGATGTAGCTCTGCATCTCGCGCTCCTTCATGATGCGGTCCTGGATGTCCGCGTCAAGCGCCTCCTTGAGCTCCTTGACGAACTGTCCACCACTTTTCTCCTTCTCGTTTGCGGACTTGGCTGGCTCCATGCTCAATGGATTTGCCATCCGGAAAGCATCAAGATAGACCAAATTCATATAAGTTGCGAGCGAAAAGGTTAAAGCACAAAATCAACTTAGTTACGCTAAAAAGATCAACATGAGAGGGTCAGGTGCAGTAAGTAAAATAACAATTAAAGAAATGAGTATGGTCCAAGGGCATGATGAGTCAATACGAATGCGAATCTGAATATTGTACACTATGGATATTTTCTTCTCATGAGCTACATAGTATACCTTTCTCTTTTACCAAAAACGAGCCTAGCTGAAATATCAGTATCTGTTGCAAAACAATATAACTTACAGTTATGGATAGTGCACAACAGAATTGCAATGACGTGAGTGTAGACTAAAAGTTTGAAGCTGGAGTATAATTATACTAAACAGCATCTGATGCTTCCATGTTATCTTGAGGTGTTGAAACAATTAAAGCACCTGGAGAAACGACATGGAAAATAAATACTCAAAAAGCTGTATCAAACCAACATTACAAACTTAATAAAAACATATAAATACCAGATAACTGAAGCCTTTGGGACATTGATAGTTGAGCATCACCAGTGCACGGGGGCATATCCACAACAAGAATATCAAGATTCCCCAGGCTACTCCCCTTGTCAACTTCTCAAGAGCACTCATTACCTGATGCCAAGAAAAGTTGTAGTATTAGAAACATAGACTTTGCCAAACAATACACAAAATGGAAGTATAAAAAACATTAATTTCTAAGTAAACAAGGACTTTCGTGACCAACGCATTTACGAGATAGCAAATACCAATTCATTAGGTACTATTGCTATGAATTTAAATAAAGTGCAACGTAAAAAATTCCAGCTGTAATAACGGATAACTTCAAGTTAGTCACTTCACCATATAGAGGTTTAGATTGCAAAAAGCCTGACCTACTGCGTGGAATGAAAAAGTAAAGAAAATGTCCACAACCACCAGCCCTTACTAATCCTACCCCTAGACCAGTGTTGTTATCTCAAAGATACAAGAATTGTAGAAAGCAACCCATATTGCAATAGCAAGTGTATTGGTTGTGCTTGTCTCAAATAAAATAACCATGCTCCATATTTTGAATGTATACTTCTACAGTAATATGCATGCTTGTACACTTATGCAGATATTTTTTACATTTGCTAAGGATGGCAAAACAACAGAAGAAATAATTTTTACAGGAAAATGCATGCCTGATAAGGATATAGACACTTCAAGTGAGAAGTTAACAGAAGCACATGCAGAAAAAACAAACCATAGGACCTCTCCAAACAATTGGAGCATCTTTGTCTACAAGAAACCCAATGGACATACACCGCACTCCATGGTTCTCAGCTGAAATCATCTTCATGTCGTAAAAAGGAGATAATTATAGCCAACCAACTCGGACATGGAAAACATGTGCAAAAATGGCAAGAAAAAATATTTGAAGCTGCAGTAAAAATTCCACCAATATACGCATGTTAGTATCCAACTATCCATAACACTATTAGTGTGAGGTAGGGATAATTTTTCAAAAAAAGGGTAGGGATAATAAAAGGCCAACCATGGCACGCTAATTAGTGCTTGAAGAATATTACAGAGGGTAGAGGAATAGAGCTTGTTTTGGTGCTCGAATTACCTATTGTAGACTTCACCCACGAGGATGCTCATCGACTTCCAATCTTGTAGCTCTCAATGTTGGGCGGGTTCAAAATCAACTTGATCCATGTAAAGATTAGATTTTGTATGATTCTCTATGCGAGCTTCAGATATGTAATGTCTGTCAACATGGGCGAGCTAATAGAATTTAGAAATAAGCAGGTTTCTCTATTTTTAAGAAATTCAAGTCAGCGATAAGTATGTGTCGAGAACCAAAAGCGGTTTATTGATGACTCGGGAAGATAGTGTGAGATGGCAACAATAAGAAAAGGAAAATCATGGCGAATATGAAGAGAAAAGGCGGATGGTATATTGCTACAATGAAAGCAGAGAGATCAAGATTAAATAAGGAAACTAATCATCTAATTGCAAATGTGTAATGATCTTCAACAACATACACATTTGAAGATTTCTAAAGACAACGCCTATATTTAATCTAAGGACTTACGATTATTGTTTGCACTTGCGAAACAAGAGGTAACCTACCTTGATGGTGCGAACTGGAAAAGAAAAGGTGAGCTCAAATTATTGATACGACCTACTCCATAAGCTGAATCTGCTAGGACCTTTGTTCTAGAAGAATGTGACAGATAACGATGGATATATATATATAAATATGGGAGGAGAACTAAGTATCTTTGTTCTGACAGACAATGGATTTGAAACAGTGAACTTAAAGAACCGAGGAAGATATTTACGCTCAGCATCACCATCATTATATAGAGCGATGCAGACAAGCACGGATTCAATCACCACATGAGCAAATCAACAATAAAGATTGCTATCACGAAAGAAACCAATATGTAAGTAAAATCGACCGGAAAAGGCGCATACGTATGTGCTCCGGTTCTTTGACATCATGCTCCATGATGAAATCATATCTACCCCGATCTAATTGACTCAACAGGACTTTGATGTATCCGAAGAAGTATCCTCTGTCTCTCGGTTTGTATTTCCGCCTAATGTAGGTAAATTTAGTCAAAATTTATGACAGAATAAGAAGAAACAAAGACTTCATAAAAAGAGAGCTAAGGTAAGGCCTCAATTCATGTCACGGAAGGGAAACTTTTAAGTACCACCAAATTTTAACCTAGGAAACACGCTAATCTATCAACAGAACCACCTCAATGAATAATAGGAGCCACCAAGATAACTAAGGCCAACCATGCACGTCCAAAGCTAACCAAACTATCACCTTGCGTAAGTTTTTAGAGGAAAAGCTTGCATAATTTCTTATATGTGTTGACAACACCTACTTCTAATTCGATTTGATCATTTAAGCATATCATATTGGTCTAACCATATAACATACAAAGAACAACCAACCAATCCGATGGCGAAGTTAGCCTTTAGTTCATGACAACAATGAGCCAATCCACTAATCGAACTTAACCTTAGTTCATGACCGCAACGATAAGAACTAAGGCTAACACTGGAAATAGTGCATCAACCTAGCGGTTTGACTAAAGCATCGAGAATTATCACCGACACAAACTCGACCCAATCAATCCAATTCTTGAAATGACACAAAATTTCAAACGATGTTTGAAATTCGTGAGAGAAAGCGGATGCAAGTTGATCAAATACCTTGATGATGACCTCCACGCCTCGAAGCTGGAGCTGTTGTTGATCTTGATGTAGGCTGAAGGTCTCCCCAAATAGATCGCCCTAGCCACACACGCACGCACGCACCCAAGCACATCAACACAGCGCTCGCTACGCCTATAGCTGCATAGAACACTGTAGAATTGAGAGGAGAAGCGGGCCGGGGCTGGGGGAGGCGAGGAGGCCGGGGCGCGAGGGCGTCGGTGGGGTCGCGGAGGAGGAAGCGGTCGTGGAAGGTGAAGTCGCGGGGCGGCGGTGGCGCGAGTCGGGCGGGTGGACGAGGCGTTGGAGGAATCGGCGGCGAGAGGGGTCGGGAGGTGAGGCGTCCTCGGGAGGAAGGCGTCGCGGGGTCGGCGGAGGAAGAACCCACCTCCGAGCGGCCACCGGCCGCGACCCGCGCGCCTCGCAGCACCGCCGCTCCTAGCGGCCCTCCCGCCCAATTCTGCGAACGCGAGCCACGGCGTCACCATCTCGCGCCCCAACCCCAAAGCAAACCAAGAACCATACGAGGACAACCCATCTCACCTTGGGCGGCGCGCGCGCCGATCCGGCGGGATCCATCCGAGAGCGGAGGCGAGGCGAGCACGAGGCGCGATCTGGGTGGGAGGCTGGGGTTTGGGGCGGAGCGCGGGGGGAGGAGGAGAGGAGAGAGCGCAGTCCTCCGTACCCAGCGAGGAATTGGGCGCAGGGGGCGGTGCGTGGGCGCGGGGTGGATACCGGTTTAATGATGTGCATGATCCAAATGATTTTGGCCTTAGGATCTTCAATGAGTAAGAGAATAAGGTTTGAGGAGAGATCCAGGCCATTCATTTGTATGGAGTTGGATTACTTTGGTACACAAATCTGGGTGGACTTAGATTAGGCATGACTGTGGGGGTGGTTGAGGGGGTGGATGTAGTAAAGATAATTTTGGTGTATTATAGAGTAGGGTAGATGAAGTTTATGAGCTCTGTATGTTAAAGAAAAAATGAAACTTATGATTCTTTATGAAAGTTCAAGTACACATACAGAAAATTTGTCTGGTTGGCCAGATCCGAGGCATGGTCCGGGGAAGACAGCGTCGGATCTGGTCGTGGTTGGTTGGGCCCGGGAGAAAGAGAGAGAGGGAGTGAGAGGGGAAGGGTGAGGAGAAGGTGGAGGCGAGCGGAGGTCGGCCAGCGTGAGCCTGGGGCCGGCGAGCCAGAGCTCGGCCATGCGCCGTCGCGTCGCTTGGGCGGTTCGGCCGAGAGAGATGAGGGGAGGATGTTGGAGGGTCTTACGACCTCCAGGGATCTTCCACGACCGGTTAGAGTCGTTTACGACCGAATAGAATTGTTTACGACCGGTTCTGGATGCTTACGACCAGTTCCGACCGCTTCAAACTCTTCCGATCGTTTTTTCAACGTGGTCGTAAATTTACTGTAGCAACTTACGACCGCTCTGCGATATCGCTGCCGCTGCCTTCCTTCAGCCGCTCGAGATACCGTGATCGAAGTCTTTACGATCACGCAGTGATGCTGGCGATCACTGTTCACCGTGGTCGAACACCCGTACGACCACGTTCACTTCCTCCAACGTGATCGGAGTCGCTTCCGATCACGTACTGGTCTTCACAGCGTAGTCGTGGTCGAACGCCTTTCGACCACCCTTGTCGAAACTTCATCGTAGCACCTCACGATCACGCCTGCTAGAACTTTGCTGTGGTCGTAATTCCTCCCGATCACCCTTGCGGTGATCGTGAGTCCTTCCGACCACGTCTCGCACAAACACAAAACAATGCTCGTGTCTTTCCCTCTTTTGGTATTTTCTCAATGGCTTGGTACATCGAATACATGGCTCTAAGCCTCTTTTATACCCATTGTTCTAATTCAACGCGGGTTCGACTACGATTACACCTTGGATTCCGACTCGATTCTAATACGACTTCTACTCCGTTTCGACTTTGATTACTTCCAAACTTTGTATGTGACTCCTAAACAAGATTATTTACAACATTCTCTCCCTAATCTTGTTTTTCGACTTCAATCATGCCGATCTTTCTCCTCATCTCCGAGAACTTTATTCGCCCCAACGACTTTGTCAATATGTGCGCTACGTTCTTGGTTCGATGTAGTTGATAGCAATCTTCCCTCTTCGACACAATTTCGATATAATGATATCTTGTGTCTATGTGTTTGCTTCTATCATGTAGAACCGGATTCTTGCTCGATGAAATAGCCGATTTGTTATCAACCCCGGCGTTACCTTCGATTTTCTTCATCGATAATTCACTCAACGATCGAGCGAGCGGACTCCACGGCATGATCTTTGCGCTCGCTGCGATGTACTCGGCTTCACACGAAGACAATGCAATCACCTTTGCTTCGAGATTGCCGGCTGATCGGACTCTCCCCAAGTACAAACATTATGCTGTCGTGCTCTTTCGATCATCGATATCTCCCGCCATGTCGCTATCATTGTAGCCCGTCGGTACTGCGACTTCCCATCTCCTCTCTTGTCTTGAATCCCGAGATTCAGAGTACCTTTGATGTATCTCAGGATGTGCTTCACAGCATTCATATGCTCCTGAGTCGGTTTCTCCATGAAACGACTTACGTATCCAACCGCAAACGAGATGTCTGGTCGGGTGTGCACTAGATACCGTAGACTTCCGACAATGCTCCTATAAGTCGTAGCATCAATTGGTGATCCTGGGCCTGTCTTGCTCAATTTCAGATGATTCTCCATTGGGGTTTGACATGGATTGCACTCTTCCATACCAGACTTCTCCAAGATCTTTCGAGCGTATCCCGACTGACAAAGTGTTATGCCGTTGTCGGTTTGATTTACTTCAATGCCGAGGTAGTAGCACAGAAGTCCCAAATCAGTCATTTTGAACAGCCTCTTCATCTCTTCTTTAAACCTCATAATCTCCTTCGTACTCGATCCAGTAATGATCAAGTCGTCCACATATACGCCCACGATCAATCTTGATTTTGCATCTCCTCTCGTGTACACAGCATGTTCAGAGTTGCTTCTTCTGAACCCGAGTGCCGTTAGACTTTTGTCGAGCTTCAAATTCCATGCTCGTGGTGCTTGTTTAAGTTCGTAGAGGGCTTTGTTCAGCTTCAAGACTTTCTCGGCTTGCTCCTTGGATTGAAAACCCGGCGGTTGAGAAACATAAACTTCCTCCTCAATGTCTCCGTTTAAGAACGCCGTTTTCACATCCATGTGGTGAATCGGCCATCCACCATGTGCTGCCAACGCAAGAAGTAATCGTATAGTCTCCATACGAGCTACTGGGGCAAAGACTTCTTCGTAGTCGATACCTTGTTTTTGAACATACCCTTTTGCCACAAGTCGTGCTTTGTGTTTTACGACTTCTCCCTGGGAGTTCTTCTTCACCTTGAAGACCCACTTTAAACCGATCGCTCGATGACCCTTCGGCAAATCGGTGAGTTCCCAAGTGTTGTTGTCTTCAATTGATTTTAGTTCTTCCTGCATTGCAGCTCTCCAATATTCATCTCCCTTTGCTTCTTCATAGCTTTGGGTTCTTGTTTTGTGTGTACAGATAACAACTCATCCGATCGTATCGGCTCAGTTTGAGCATAGATCTCATCGATGCTCCTCATTTTCGGCACCCTGCCGTCTTCTTCATCTTCAGTATCAGGTGAGGCTTCCTGATCATTTGCATCAATCGTGTCCGAGCTTTGAGGTGTGATCGTAGCTCCTTCCTCCATTGTCGTATTGTCGGTGTCGACCTCTTCGACATCGAAAGTTATCCACTTCGACTTATCTTTCTCAATGTCTTGATGTTCTTCCCACTCCCAATGTTTGTCTTCTTGAAAGACCACATCCCTGCTCACATGTAGCTTGTTTTCGACTGGATCATAGCACCTATATGCCTTGGTACCGATTCCGAGCCGAGGTAGATCATCCTTTGCTCCGATCATCCGCTTCCTCGGGTAAGTCGATGATCTCACATGTGCCAAACAGCCGAAGACTTTCAAGTGATCGACGTTCGGTTTTCTCCCCGACCACAACTCGTATGGAGTAACTCCATCCAACGACCGTGTGGTCGCACGATTTAGCAAATAGACCGCATGTCTTACGGCTTCTGCCCAAAACCTTCCGGGTAGGTATCGACTCTTCAGAAGACTTCGTGCGATTTCGACCACGGTTCGGTTTCTTCTTTCTACGACTCCGTTTTGTTGAGGCGAGTACGGATCCGTGAAGAATCTTGCAATGCCCTTCTCTTCACAAATTGAGTCAAACTCTTTTGCGAGAAATTCTCCTCCTCGATCAGACCTGACCGATTTTACCCTCTTGTCGACTTCGTTTTCGGCAAGAGCGATAAACTTCTGAAAGTTCGACTTTGCCTCATCCTTGCTCTTCTGCATGTATACCCACATGGCTCTAGAGTAGTCATCCACGATCAACATGAAGTACTGGTTTCCAGCGTCGGTGCGGGTGTGATCATCCGCACAAGTCGGCGTGAACCGGCTCGAGTGGTTGCGGCTCGAAACTCGTCTGCTGTGGAAAGCTGCTACGAGTTTGTTTCGCCACCAGACAACCTTCGCAGACTTGCTCTGGGTGGTCGATTTTCGGTAATCCGACCACCATCTCTTTCTCGCCATTGTTCCGAGACTTTGAAATTTATATGACCAAATCTCTCATGCCATAGCCGGCGGGATCTTCAATTGTGGTCTTCAAACATACGCTTGCATGTTTGATCTTGATTTTGTACAAACGGTTCACGGTCCGTTGCACCTTCATCGTGAGACGCTCATCGTGATCGAACACCTTGGATGGTTGCCTTTGAGCTCGATCCGACAACCTTCTTGGTCAATTGTCCAAGACTTATGATATTGCTCAAGACTCGGTATGTAATATACATCCGAGAGCTTTCTTCGACTTCCATCTTTGCATTGCATCGAGATTGTGCCTCTCCTTTTATCTCGAACAGTGAGAGCCATCTCCGAATCTGTACCTTTCCGAGCACACTCGTATTTAATTCGTAAAACATCGAGTACGTACCCGTCATGTGGTTGCTGGCTCCGTTGTCGAGATACCAGTCTGCCGTCCGCTCTTGAGTCTGCTCTCCCTTCTCCAACAGGTTCGGAAACACTTTCTCCTCGTTTAACAGAACCATTGTCGGTTCGTCTACAGTGCAGAGCGACAATAGTAGTGTCGGCTCCTTGTGCTCTGTAGTTTGTGCCAAGTTTGCTTCCTCCACCTTCTTCTTGCCCCGACAATTCGCAGCATAGTGACCATATTTCTTGCAGTTATGGCACTGGATGTGGCTCCGACATTCAGCAGCGTAGTGCCCGTACTTCTCGCACGTGTAACACTGAACATCAGACTTGTCGGTATGATGGTCGCCGCCTCCACGACCACCTCCTCGACTACTTCGTCCACGACCTCTCGATCGTAGCCTCGACCTGCGTCCATGAGGCGCGCGCGCCGGTCGATGTGCCACGACCACGACCACGACCACAACCACCGCCCCTCGATGGCGAGTCTCCTCGGTCTTTCGTATCTTCTCTTACGAGCGTGCTTGCGACCGTTGTCTTCTTGATAACTCTTTAGGAGCTGCTCGTGTGCTTTGAGCGCTCCGGTTACCTCCTCAATCTTCATCTTCGAGAGGTCTTGCGAGTACATAAGCGTGGTCGCGACCGGAAGAAACTTCTCTGGTAGCACTCTCAAGTACTTCTTCACCGCTACCTCATCTTTCAAATCGTCGCCGAGAGATTTGATCTCGTTCACGACTTCGTTGAATCGACCAGAGAACTCTTCCACGGTCTGACTCTTCCCCATCTTCATGGCTTCGAACTCACTTCTTAAGGTTTGAAGTCGAACTTCCTTCACTCGATCTACTCCTTCATGCATGGTTCGCAGAGTAGTCCAGACTTCCTTTGCCGTCTCCTTGCCGACTAGTTGCCGCATCATTGAGTCGGGCACAACTTGATAGATTGCTGCCATCGCCATCTTGTCGAGACGATCATCGAGGACCTTGTCCTTCTCCTTTGGTTCGACCGCACCCCAGACGCCTTGCGCGATCATGTTGACCTTCATCTTCATCGCCCAGACCGGATAGTTGTCCGAACTGAGGATCGGGTACTGCAGCGACACGCTCTGCTTCGCCGTGTCAGCCATGTTTAACCACGGCTCTGATACCAACTGTTGGAGGGTCTTACGACCTCCCAGGATCTTCCACGACCGGTTAGAGTCGTTTACGACCGAATAGAATTGTTTACGACCGGTTCTGGATGCTTACGACCAGTTCCGACCGCTTCAAACTCTTCCGATCGTTTTTTCAACGTGGTCGTAAATTTACTGTAGCAACTTACGACCGCTCTGCGATATCGCTGCCTTGCCTTCCTTGGCCGCTCGAGATACCGTGATCGAAGTCTTTACGATCACGCAGATGATCTTTGGTGATCACTCTTTCACCGTGGTCGAACACCCGTACGACCACGTTCACTTCCTCCAACGTGATCGGAGTCGCTTCCGATCACGTACTGGTCTTCACAGCGTAGTCGTGGTCGAACGCCTTTCGACCACCCTTGTCGAAACTTCGTCGTAGCACCTCACGATCACGCCTGCTAGAACTTTGCCGTGGTCGTAATTCCTCCCGATCACCCTTGCGGTGATCGTGAGTCCTTCCGACCACGTCTCGCACAAACACAAAACAATGCTCTGTGTCTTTCCCCTCTTTTTGGTATTTTCTCAATGGCTTGGTACATCGAATACATGGCTCTAAGCCTCTTTTTATACCCGGCTGTTCTAATTCAACGCGGGTTCGACTACGATTACACCTTGGATTCCGACTCCGATTCTAATACGACTTCTACTCCGTTTCGACTTTGATTACTTCCAAACTTTGTATGTGACTCCTAAACAAGATTATTTACAACAGAGGAGTGAGGCCGTTCGGCCGAATAGAATGGATGAGTTCAACGCCTGGACATGAGTGAACTCATGAACTCACATGGAAGACAACCTGTTAGATTGCCGTACAGGTACATGCGCTCAGCTGGACACAAGTCTCCTGAGTTGCGAGAGAGAAGCGGAGGGGGGAGTGGATCCAGAGCTGAGACGGTAGCCTAGATTGGAAATTTGGAATGCTGATGAGAGCTGTCTGGATAACGATCCAGGCCAAATTGCTTAAGGTTAAAGCTCGTTGGGAGCAACTGTTAATGTAGAAGAATCCCCTTAATCAGAAGAGTTTAACCTGGGTTCTAGCCAATTGCTGCCTCCCGACTAATCAGAAGAATTTTAACTTGTTTCAATAGATGAACGAGGTGCGCTGGACTGGGTCTAGCTTTCACAAGTTTGATCAAATATCAAGCTCAAGATCCCGGGAAGAAATATTCCATCTGATCAGAGGATAGTGGCCGAACCAGAGTGCCAGACGGAGGCAAGCAAGATAGTAGCATAGTAACATATGCAAGCAATTTTGAAAACTCAAATTTATGATTTTGTTTAAAAAATATGATCGTAAATTCTAGCTAATTCAAACGTTTGAATCCAATTTTGAAAGTTGAACACTACAAATATTTATTTTGAAATAAAAAATAAGTTCCAACTCAGATTCGAAATTTGGAAAATCCTTAATCTGACTAGTTTATTAACACATCAATGGCAGGTTTATGAAAACTAAAGTACCAAATCTAAATCATTTACCCGCTGACCACAGCAGGGAAGGTAGCTAGTTAGTCAGATCAAAGAGTAAACATGTGAATGTAGGGTAATCCGAGGAGGCAAGAGTATGAGAATATCATAGTACGCATGGGTAATCATTTGACGGGTTACAAGAAATAACCATCTAGTATAACAGAACTGTGAGTATACATATGTATTTGAAGTTCACAAACCTTACAGGTTTGAATTTTTTCGTAATTTCAAAACAAAAATTTGAACATGCAAAATTCTAATTTTTCAAAATTAAAAGTTGAGGATCAAACGTGCAAAGGTTTTGGCTTTAGGCCTAAAATCCACCCCAAAAAAGGCATTTGATTTTCAGAATTTAAATTATTTACATTTTCTTATAATTAAATTTACAGAGTCCAAATTCTGAAATTTCCAAAACAAACTATGAAACTACGATATTGTTGTCTAAAAATAACTCTCCACTACATAATCTGAAGCTGAAAGTCCTTGCCCTGAGGTAAAAATGGTCATCACATAGTCAAGGTTAATAGGTTGGCATGATAAAATGAAGTACAAAAACAGCACATAAGACCAACAAAAAAATTTATTATACAACTTTTCTGATGAAAACGAATAGGGTGTCAGCTCCATAGTTTATTGATCAATGCTGATGAAATCGAGATTCAGAGTTTAAGATGAAATGGCGATGATGTTATGAATTGCAAAAGACCAGTAGTACCCAGATGGACGACAATTCTCAGGCATGAAGATATTTTTTCCCCTTTTAGCAAAGCTCATATATAATGTAGTTCAATCTTCCGTTCCAATAATTTATATGGCAGTGAGATCTCAGCAAGAACTGCGGCTTCTCAGTCCTGAAGGCAGCATACGTATTAATCACAAGAGTAGATGTACAGCACGAGAGCTTCAGCTAGACAGCTAATTATCAAGAACAGCAGTAATTCAATCTGAGAAACAAAAGGGAAGACAAGAGATGGTAAAAATGGTTGGTTTGCGCCACTTCAATGCCAAAAGTACGCCTTAAAAATTGTTTTCAATAATACGCAAATCCAGCGGTCCATGTGATGCCCCAGCACGATCGAACGTCCTCCGCGGGTGTCCTTTGGACAGCGTATTAAGAAATTTTGGTAGAAGCATGGAAAATCGACAAAACAGACTATTTGATGAAACAAATTTAATAAAGTTAAAATTTAAGTACCAAATTGAACAATTTTAAAACTCAGGAATCGATCCTTTTTTTGCCTGTTGAATGTGATAGAAAGAAACATCTTTCTCTTCATTTTATAATGCATTGAATATTTGAATACTGCACAATGATGATAGTTTTAGTTGCAAGTACCAGCAAATAAAAGATAGAAAAAAAGACCCGGAAAGGTTAGGCGTAGGCATTGGAGAGATCGTAGAATGGAACCTGATCTACTGAAGCGGCAAGTCAACGCAGCCTTACTGAGAATCTTGGAGACATATAGCATGCATATATCATCATATTAGTACTCAAAAGTATCCTTGTTGCGACCATTTGGTACCTGAAATGGAAAGAGAAGACATATTATCAGAAGAATGGAGCAAGCACCATTAACAAAAGTTTAGCTGCCCCGGGAGAAGAGAGTGGGACTTTAAGCTCCAACTTTCAACAATGGAATCCATCTCTCTTAGCATTCATTACTAATTACAAGATTTTGCACAAAGCGGTACATATGAGCATACATTTTTTTATTCAACAATATATTGAACAATTTGTTCCCATTTCATCAATAAGATGGCGGCTGCTGCTAGCTTTAATGGCAGAGAAGATCGACATTAATTAAATGTAGTGCCTCAATTTTAATCACAGGCTTACTCCAGCAAACATGTATTGCCCGCGAGAGAGAGGACTTACCATAACGTCTAAGACGGTTCTGAATTTCACTTGGCCCCCGAAACTCCTTATCTTTATTATATGGCTGTCGTACTTCTGCCAGATTGTTGCAGTTGGATATCTGCACATAATTAATTGATCCAAGTGTTACCTCCCCCTCAATAGTTGACAGCCCCTGGCATTCCTCAAGAACCACACCCTGGAGTGTTTCTAGATTGCTTGAGGCCAAGGGAATGGATGCCACACTGCTACAATGGACCAACCTTAGGAGCGTGAGAGAGCTGAGATTATTTAGGCAGTTTGGAATTGACGAATCAAGCTGGCCACAGTCTTCCAAAGAAAGATATCGGATGGAAGCAGGTAAGATCATTTCTTTTGGGCACTGAAGCCTACAATGTTTAATTTCCAATTCTTCAAGACTGACAAAGCCCACAAACTTGTCAACAGGAAGGACCTTCAGACTAGAGCATAACAATAGACGTATTGATGTGATGGATGGCAGAAAATGTGGCACCAACCAATTTTCGAGACTTTTCATCTGCCCACACCTCAAAATAAACAGTTCCCTGACGGGTATCCTCACAATTGTATTGTTGCTACATACATCACTGTGACCATGTTCTCTTGAACAATCCTCTTTACCAGAGGAAATTGATTCAATTTCAGTATCAATAAGGCCCAGACTTTTGAGGAAGGAAGGGAGATGCATATGACCTTCAGGTTAGAGATTGCAGCAAATGTGAGTGTCTCCACATGAGGTGATTTCTGTGGTTGTAGCCAACTTGGAGATTTATCACCCATGTAACCATTTATTACCAGTGCTTTGAGATTTGGAGAGGGTTGAAGACTTTCGAGAACATCACTAGCAAGGTTTATGCTCTTCATCAACTGGTTCTTTTCAGGACGCCAATTTAGATGTAGTCTCTCCAGGTGATGCTTGGTGACCAAGCTGGCTTGAGCTGCATCTTCCTTGCTCTGAACATTCCCAATTAAACTGATGTCTAGACTTCCGCGGATCTGGTTCATGTGTTTTAGCTCTCTAATCCCATGCCCTTTCTTCGTTAATACCTTATATCCAGGCAAGTCCTGAAGAGAAGTTAGCCTCCCAATATCGGATATCGCGCCAATTGCCCTCTTTAAATAAGGGAATTGCAACCTTCTCAGGCATGTTAGTTTCGTTATGTCCTGATGAAGTCTTGTGACTTTGTACCCTCGGCTTTCAGAACTTGTAGATTATAAAGGCTCCAGAGCGAGATGGGCAGCTTGTTTACCTGACTACCAGTAAAATCAAGGTGCCTAAGATGCTTGAGGTAACCAATGCACTCAGGTAGCTCTTCAACTCTTGATTCTTCTAGAATCAAAAGCCTGATATTCTTTAGCTCATTCAACCACCAGTTGATTTTGGGCGTTGTACGAGGTTGAAATCTAATTGATCGCCATTTCTTCATGCTGTGGGTGACTTCACGATCTTTTACTTTTACTTCTATTGAAATGTGGCGCATAGTGCATGCCAAGTTTCGTTGGTGGGTTTCTTCCCGTATCAGGTAGCATTCATTTTCTGAGACAGACCGTGCCAGATCATGCATCAAGTCGTGCATCACATAAAGGTCAGATGTCTTGGGATGAGTTTGAAAGAAGAACCTGCTTATGAGATCGTCCAAGTAGCAACTTCCAATAGACTCGGCAAGAACGTTTGTTTGAGAAGAAACAAAACCTTCGGACACCCATACATCAACCAGTTCCTCTCTTCCAAAACTATAATCCCGGGATACATGGAACAAAATGCAAAGCATCTCTTGAGATGTGCTGGGAGATATTGGTAGCTCAGCTGCAGTGCTGGAAAAATTTCATGCGCCTTTTGATCCAGCTCCCACAATTCGCTCTTACTAATGGTCCTCCAGTGTTCCTCATCCAACTTCAAGTTCAACAACCGCCCTAAAGTTTTCGCAGCCAAAGGAGATCCGTACAACCTTAGGGCGATTGTTTCACCAATGGTTTCCAGATTTGGATAATCTTGCGCGCAGGAACCACCAAATGCACAAGCTTTAAAGAACTTCAAGAAAACATTATCAGGTAAGCCGTTCAGGCTAATGGGTTCCATTGAACCAACCATGGTAGCAATCTGCATAGAGCGAGTGGTTACCATGATACTGCTGCCCTGCAGGCCAAGCATCAATGGTGCGCATAACATCTGCCACTGCTCCTTGTCATTGGTCCATACATCGTCGAGGACAAGGAGGAATCTCTTCGACTCCAGCTGCATCTTCAGGCTCGCTTGCAGATCGTTCAAGCTGCTTGGGACACTATCTTTTCTCTGTATAATGGACTCCAGTATCTCCTGGCTCACCCTTTTAATATTGAAGTAGTCCGATACACAAACCCAAACGCTCAAATCGAAGTGACCCTGTACCCTCGTGTCATTATAAACAAGCTGTGCTAAGGTGGTCTTCCCCACTCCTCCAATGCCAACTATAGGCAAGATGGACACCTTCTGGACATTGACACTAACAGTCGGTCTACCTACTCTTCTTGGCCTCTTTGCAGGCACCGTCGATGGCACACCCAGCGACGTGAGCACCTGACAAAGTTCTTGGTCTCGCCCAAAGATTGTTGGTTCTTTGATCACTGAGCCTGTTTCTGGCATCAATGGCTTGCCGAGCTCAATGGGATCAACATTTAAACCAAATGAATTAAGCATACTCTCCATGTTTCCACTAGCCTGATCTAGATTACCTTGGACATCAACAAGATGACCGGCTCTATCTCTGACGGAATCTTTAACAAAAGCACAGAGGGAGGAGAGCACACCACCTTCAACCTTGGTCTTGAGCTCCTCGGTGTCAAACTCATCGATTACATCTTCAGCGTCATAGACAGCATCTTTGAGCAATAGCAGCTGCTCTGCAAGTTCCTTGTTCTTGAAGCGCCCCCAGTCGGCTCGATCTATCAGGGTTCGAGCCCTCGGCAGGGAGTTCCGCAGCCTCTGCACCTCCTCCGGCAGCTTCCACGTGCTGCCGGCCCTTCCGTGGACAGTCGAGATGAGCCACTCCATTGCAATCCCCAAGTGGTTGATTTCGTGTGTGTGTGTGTGAGAGAGAGAGAGAGAGAGAGAGAGAGAGAATGCAAGAGCTGGGTAAGCAACCAATACTAACCCTCACCTCAGATTCTGCGAAATCACGTTCGGATCCATGAAGCTTCTATATTGCGAGCAGATCGAGCGAGAGGAAACAAACATGAAGCTTCCCAGACCATGCACCATTCACCGATGATGCAGCAAAACCGAGAGACTTCGGTAAAGCTGATTATTATATATACTAGAAGAAGGCTGCGCGCACCTAGCTAGAGCTAGACGCCGAACGAACCTACCTCTTTTGTCTAGATAGGGTTGGTAAAGTTTGATCATTATATTTTTCCTTTCATCAACTAATCTAATCTATGCGTTTTGAGCTCTTGTTCGATTGATGTAGCGGCTCTGCAGTGGCATGCAGAGGGTGATGCGAGCAAGACACCAGGAGACGCACACGGGAAAGACGCCACAGGTGTTACCTGCAATCTTTGTCACGTTGTTTCGATGTAGCGCTTCTTTTCAACGGCACGACTTTTCCCCCAGAGGACAAAACATAATGTTTCGATGGCTGAGCATGTAGCGCTTCTTTCCAATGGCATGACGCATGACTCTTCACTTTCTTCTTCATTTCACGGTCGTCGGATTTTAGTTGCTGTACGAGTACTGATCCTCTCGATCATGGCCCCATGGGGCATGGATGTTTCATTGTTGTCTGTGGAATCGCCCGCCATAGTCCACCGAGTGCGCATGCGAGCTAGCGACTCCGCACGACTTAGCTGCCGTTCGCTGAAATAAACTGATTTATGATTGAAATTGTATTGTAGTTGGTTGAAGTTATACTATAACTGATGATGGCTTATTTGACATAATTAAAATTTAAAAATTTAAAAATAGAAAAAAAGTTACCCCATCACGGACAACGCAAATGAATACGAGAAAAAAGAACCGGCAAAAAAAAAATAAAAAAGCTAAAAATCCATAAAAATAAGCTAGAAACTCAAGTCGAAATGAGCGATCTCTTACGTTAGGGCTTACTCTTTTAGTAGATTTGGCTTATGTTTTTTTAGGCTATTTTGTAAAAAAGAGTATGGAGTAACAGAAACTCGCGTGCAGTTTTGACCGATATAAATAAAGTCGCTACAATATGTACTACAATCAAATTATAGACTCCGCTTTGAAAAGATACTTCGTTTAAAAAGTTGATTACTGTAAAAAAAACCAGAAAATAGCTTTTAAAAATTGAAAAGAGGAGACCCTAAGAACAGCACACACCAACCAATTATGAGCTTAGAATGAGTAAGGCTCTATTCGAGGAGCTGTAGCTTTTTATGTCATAAAGCTACTTTTAGGCTTTCTGGCTGCAAAACAGCTGTAGCTAATAGATAATTTTTTTTTCTCTAAAATGCTGTTTGGCAACCTGGCATTTCGTTAGACTGACCGGCTGCTTGATCTGTGGATGAACGTTCAAATGTCTAAAGTACCGTTGATGGCGAATCGGAGACTCCCTTGTGCGGTGGTATTTGCTAGGTAATTCCCATCAACTTCCTACGGCAATGCTAGCTCCAAAGTTAATCCATCGAAAACCAAGAAAGCATCTCTTCCGTATCTTTTCAGTTTTCAGTTATTCTCTCAAAAGCCGTCTTTTATCTTCTCCTTAAAGCTAACTAGCCTCATAGGCGCGCAACGCCGCACCACCACCGTGTGTACCAAGTAAAGAGGCGATGATCCGCGAGGAGTTTTCTAAAACCGAGGTACATGCGTATTTCGTAAAATCTAAAGGGTTTTTCGTAAAAAATTGAGGACCCGTATGTAACGAAACGAGGACCCGTACGCAATTTAGAAAACCGCGGGGCGCTATCCTGCAAAAAAACCCGTCAGGGACCTTTTCGCGAGGAAAAAGGACCTCTACGTAATTTCTGGAAAACACGAGGAATCTACTCCCCGGCCGTACGGGAATCCCGCCGCCACGCGCCGGCCGAGGGAGCGCTCGGGGGTGATGTGGGCGCGTCTGGTGGCCGGAATCCCCCCGCTAATACTGGACGTAGTATATACGGTGCTATACTAGTCAGCTTCCACAAGCAGCAACAGCCCACGGAAGCTTGTAGCTACTTGTACGTGATATGGGGAAATGTCCCTAAGTGCTAATCTTGACAACTAGGAACAAAAAAATTTCGGGACTGTTGGATTGGGAACAGAGTCTACACGTTAATTATAGTATAAATTAAAAGCATAATATCTGTATCAATCAAAATTGCAAGTGAATATTTCTCTCCGTAATCTCTATCACAAACAGCTAAAATTCAAAATTTTCAACCAAAAACTATAAACCGCAGCCATATCAAACATGCCCCTATTCATGTGGGTTGTTACTGTCATTTCTTGTGATATTTTCCAATCACCAAAGGTGTTCGATTATCTTTGAACAGGTTTTAGCATTGTTTCAGTGAATAGCTCAGAATCGTGTCTGTCACATGTCAGATGCTTGACTGGTTGACGCCATGCTATTCTTTCCCCATGTTAGTAGACCCATTTGGCCATTTGGGTGAAATATGTTGGAACTGGTGAGATGCCCTTGGGCAACTTCCGAAGGAGTCGTAAGTCTTCGTCCTGCTCAGGCCGTGGTATAGATACTGGGACTACATAATTTTTACCCTGCTCTGTTATTAGATCCTCATAAGTTATGGCTCAGTCTCAGCATCTATAACACGAAATCGTAAACTAACACATTTTAGGGCCGGTCTAAGTGGCTTCAGCTTTTGGTTTTCGATTTTTAGAAATCAAAAGGTATTTGAAACGCATCACTTTCTTAATTTGAGATATTTTTTGTCTTTTTATCTTTTTTATTTTGTCTATTCTTTTATATTGTTTATAGAGATATAACGATGTTTTTTATTTGTATAATTTCAGTTAAAAACTAATAACTGAAGCTAGAAGCCGTAGCCGATTGAGACGTGGCTTCATGCGAAATTTCAGACATCAACTGAATATGTATTCAGCTCGGAAGACAAAGATTCATGATTAACAGACTCAAATAAATGCATCTCTCCAAAATATCGCTCGGAAGACAAAGATTCGTGATTAACAGACTCAAATAAATGCATCTCTCCAAAATATCGCTGCAGATTTGATATTACGAGGGATGGTTGGCCATAGGATGCCAACATTGCCATCTATGCTCCGCATTTATGAACGCATGCGTGCAACGGTGTAAGTACATTGAGCGCTCGATCAACTTCCCAAAATCATTGCAGTGTTCCCTTATTAAGCATTTGTTATAACCCGTGTTAAGAGTTTGATGAACATCACTTGTTTCCTGTACTTGCTACAGATCTGAAGTATTCTACAAAATTTAGGTAATGAAAGCAGTTCAGTACACCACCATAAACCTGCCCCTTAAATAAAGAGAACATTCTATCCTAACATGATTTCACTGTTGAAGTTAATTCGAATTTATATGATGTTTGTGTAGGATATTTCATCGTCTTATATCAGACGTGGCATGATAAGTGTCTAGGCTATACATAGGTTGTATCAAACGTAATGTCAATCTATAGCAATCGACTTTGATTTGGTTTTCTCTCTGTGTGAAACTCGTTTTCCTCATCTTATAACATCAGTAGTCTATAGAAAAACAGGTGCTTTATTGTAGTTTTTTATTATAGTGATTTACCTTTGAACGTTTATGGTTTTTTCAATAGGTGTTTTTACATAAAAATTTATTCGTATTATTTTTATCTCCGAGGCGCCGTCGTTTTCCGTCTCGAAGCCAACCAAGCTACGCCATAAAGGCGAGCGGCACCTGAAGGTGCAGAGTGTTAGGAAACCTGGACTCTATCCAAGAGTCCTAATCTAATTGGGCACCCCCACCATATACTATAAATAGGGACCTAGACCCCTCTCATTATGTACTCGATGCAATCTAAAGCAATAAAGAAAGACCAGGAGTTCTCTCTACCTCTCTGTGTTCAATCTATTCTCTCTGTGATTCGTGATTGATTCGTTCTTGTTCTAAGCGAAATCGTTCGGATGGTCGCGCGACGGTTTCTCAACACGTTATCGCACGACTCGCTCGGTGAACGAGGTAATCATCAAAGCACGATTGAATTTTCTAGATCGCTTTGAATCAGTATTTTCTTTTCGCGTTCTAGATTGAATTTCTACGGTGCAAATCTGCCTAATCTACCGCGGCGAGACTTGAAGTCGCGCACAATGCCGATCGGTAGATTGTGAAACGGGGTAGATGTTGATTGCACTGTAGAACGGTGCAAATCCACCCTAATCTACCACGAGCAGACTTGAAGTCGCCGGCACAATGCCGATCGGTAGATTGCGAAACGGGGTAGATGTTGATTGCATCCTAGACTGAAAAACGAAACCAGAAAAATATATGCATGATTCCGTTTGATCCTGCATGATCAATGCATAAAGAATTTTGCATCTTCCTTTCTCTGTTCTGACCCTGCATGTCAATCACACACACAAGAAAAACAAAAGGGGCATGGCGCGAGCCGCCACCGCCGCCGCCGGCATGCGTCGCGTGGCCGCGCGCCGGCGGCGATCGTGGAGCCCAATTGGCGCCGCCGCCGTCGGCCGGTGCTCGCGCGCCAGCAGTGCCACCGCCACCGTCGTCGGCGCGCGCGCCTCCGGCCGCCGTCGCGCCACCGCATGGCGCGGCGACTCGCGCGCCGCCGTCGGTGCCGCTTCGGGAGCCGTCGCCGCCGAACCGGCCGCGGCGCCTCCCCGCCGCCGCGTCGCCTCGGCTTCCCGCCCGCGGCGGCCGCCACGCGCATCCCCATCACGGCGCCGTGGCCTCGCAAGCGCCGCTGGCCGTCGCAGCCCGCATGGCGCCCGCCCACGCCTCGGGCTTCCACGCGTGCCGCGCGCGCCGCAGCGCGCCGCCTCGCCTCGACCGCCTATCGGCTCGGCGCCGCCTTGGCCGCCGCCGGCCGGCGCCCCCTCGCCGCTTGGTCCCGCGTCCTGTCGTGGCCTCGGCTTCCGAGCCGCCGCTTGCTGCACGGACGGCCGGCCTCCACGCGCTCACAGCGCGCCGCCGGCGCCTCCGCGCCTTTTGCTCGCCCGACGCGCGCCGACGGCGCGCCAGATCGCCGCCAAGTCGGCTTTCCCCGACGCCGCCTCGCCTAACCGCCGCCGCAGCCCTCCCGTGTCCGCCCTCGCTCGGCTCTCGGGCCGGCTGTTGAGCGCGCCGCGCTCGAATAAGGTAGGGAAACCCTAACCCCAAAGGACAAGCGGTGTGGGCGGCGAGTCAATGGGCCAATGGGCGAAAACAAGTCGAAGGCAATCGGTGAAAAAAAAGAAGGGGGCGGGCGCGGTCGCTTGTTTTTTCGAAAAGACCACAAAATCATAGATATCACCGATGAGCCCTTAAAACTTTAATTGAAGTCACGATTTCTTGCAGAGAGCCTCGTAGTTCAAAATTACGTATAAGCCCTCAAATGTACTGAGCGGGTCAGAATTTTGCAGAAAACCCTCGGTAAATTAGAAAATTACGAATTTTCTCTGAACTGAATTTTTGCGTAAAAACCCGGAATTGCGAATTTCTTTGAAATTTCATATTTTAGCATAAAAGGGCCTCTGAATCGAATTTTGCATCAATTTTAGCATTTGAAGCATATTTATTTCTGCCATTATTACTTTCTGTATTTTCTGTATTTATTTACTGTTTTTGGTTAATTGTAATTATTTTAATTGCTTTTAATCACTGAAATTAGTGATAAAATTATAGAAAATGCACAGAAAATTATGAAACATTATGGGAAACTATTGCACCACATTATTTACCAGTAGTAAATTTTCCATGCATGTTTACCTCTGATGAAACTTATTTTATTTCGTTCATACACATGTAGATGATCGGAATTTGAACCGGAGTTCGAGGCGTGACATGGCAGAAACTATCGACATGGGCATCCGATGTCGAGATTGTGCTTGGGGCGGGCTCGGCGCAGCTATTGGGATAAGCGGACGAAAGACGCTAGACCCACACCGAGGAGAATGATCGGGCACTTCATTTCTCGAGCACCATCTCGCTCGACTCTCAAGAATGAGTATATGGCGGAGAGAAATGCGCTTAGCACTGGACCGCACTCAAGAAGCGGTTTGAGAGGCTCAAGTACACCATTCTTCCTCAAGCGAGCAGAGTGGATCGGTGAGGTTTGCCGACTTTAAAGCGGTCGGGAGTACAATTACGCCTTACACGAGTTTGTACAAACCTTAAACTCGTGGCAAGGAGATCACAGAGGACCGGAAGATCGAGAAGACCTGTCCACTTTCCACACCGGTCTTTATCAGAGTTGCGCAACTATCGTCAAAGCGGCTACAAGGAGTACGCCGAATTGATTGATATGATGCGGTAGCGAGGCTCGGGACGAACTTCTCGCAAGAATTACGTCTCGCGCCACAAAGCGACTCCGGCCATGAAATAACGCTAGCGACCTCAAGGTGCGAAAGCCGTGATGAAGAAAAGGGAAGAAGGGTAAGATCGTTGCCCGAAGGCAAGTCGAGATGCTCCAAATGACAAGAAGGCTAAAAGAGTGGCAAGACCTATGGCCAGAGAACCAAGGTTGCTACAAGTGTGGCAAGTGGGGACATTGGTCGCGGATATGCAAAGAACCGCAACATGTCATTGATGCCCACCAAGCTCGAGAAGAAGAAAGATGGCAAAGGGCAACTGAAGCCCACTTTGCGGCCGTTGAGGGGAGCGGCTGGCAGGCTGGGAGATGATGGAGGTTGAATCCATCCCGGTGCACACCTCCTATGACTTAGCGCAGACCACCGCCATGATCTCTCTAGAAGAGAATGTCACTCTTGAGAAAATAGCGAAGAAGTCGATGATTTTCTAGTTGATTCCGTCGATGCGCGGAATGCATGAGACGTTAATTGTCATTTATTTTGTGTTAAATGGACAAGTTTAGAACTTGCATGGTCGGTGTTTTAGGATTTTGCTTTCGTAATGGTTGGATGATTTAGGAATAAAGCATTCATTTATTCATTTATGATGGCATGTTATGTTCGATATTTGCGTATTTTATTTATGTGTTGAGTGCCTTCTAATACATGTTAATTAAATACGTTATATTAGAACACGTGTGGCGCCCTATGGAGAAAGTATGCCTTGCCGATAGCGGCACAACGAATACCATCTTAAGAGAGACTAAGTATTTCCAGTCGATCCGTAAGAGCAATGGTAGCCTTACGACAATCGCTGGAAGCGATGCATGTATAATCGGTTCTGGAAGAGCCACAATTATACTTCCAATGGGCACAACTTTGGTCATTGAAGAAGCCTTATTGTACCGAATCAACTAGAACTCTCTTAAGTTTTAAGGATATTCGCGCCAATGGTTTCCACGTCGAGGCCGGCGAAGAGTACGGTAAGAATACCGCTCATCACAAAGCGAAGAGAATGTCAAAGAATATTAGAAAAGCTTCCTTCACTTGAAATGGGCTATATTATACCACAATTAAAGCGCCTGCAGCGTACACTGTTCTGAAAACAGTGTTTAGAAGCTCTGAACTCTTCTGTCTCTGGCATGATAGATTAGGCCACCCAAGTCTTAGGATGATGAGAAACATAATAAATAACTCGCATGGGCATAATATTAATGTGAAGAATTTCCCGAATCATGAAGATTTTGTGTGCCCTGCATGTGCCACCGGGAAACTAATAACTAGACCCTCCACTCACGAAAGTGAAGGATGAAGTCCTCGCATTCTGAAAGCATCCGAGAGACATTTGCGGTCCTATTCAGCCTGTCTCAGGGCCATTTAAGTACTTCATGGTGCTCATTGACGCTTCTTCGAAGTGGTCATATGTGGGTTTGTTGTCCACAAGAAACCACGCCTTTGCAAAATTGATCTCGCAGATCATTCGCATCAGAAATGTGTTTCCTGATCATCATATCAAGTCCATCAGAATGGACAACGCCGGAGAATTTACTTCGAAGACATTTGATGATTATTGCATGGCGATGGGAATTGCAGTTGAGCACTCGGTACCGCATGTCCATACTCAGAATGGTTTGGCAGAGGCTTTAATTAAGAGAATTAAATTTATTGCCCGACCCATCTTGCATAAAAGTAATTTGCCAGCTACATGTTGGGGACATGCAGTCCTTCATGCAGCGAATCTCATCAACCTAAGACCTTCGGCCTACAACATCCATTCACCTATGCAACTAGCGCAAGGGTCACCACCGAAAGTTTCCCATCTTAGGAGGTTTGGATGTAAGGTTTATGTACCGATACCACCTCCGCGTGACTGCAATGGGCCCACTCCAAGACTGGGATATCGTTGGTTATGAGACGCATCCATAATCGGTATTTGGAACCCATGTCGGAGATTTGCATCTGCCGCTTATTGATTGCATTTTTGATGAAGATAATTTCCGTCATTAGGGGAGGAAATCAACCCGTTGATGAAAAATGTCGGAAATTACGTGGAAGCCACGGAATTCATGCACATGACACGCGCACTAGTGAAACTGAAAAGAGGTCCGTAAGATCATCGACTTGCAAGCATTAGCAAATCAACCGCCCGATCACTTTAGTGATTTGAAGAGCGTGATTAAGTCGCATGTGCACGCACGCAATGCACCGAGAGGGTTGAAATACCAAAGAAAATTGAAGGTATCCTAATCCCGTCCGAGGCCTCGAATAAAGGGCGAGAACTCCGGTTCCTCGAGTCCAAAGTAACCGGGACGCCTTGTGAAAAGGATAAAGGGATTTATCACACCGATCATTGAAGTCCCCGAATGAGAAGGGAGCTAGTTGAGACCTAGCACAAGTATGACACCTTCGAAAAGGACATACCGGATCTGAATATCCCCATCGGCATGGATGTGTGCGCACACATCGGAGCCGAAAAACTAAAGGACTTGCCACCGCAATTGGAAGAAGCGCATGGTGAAGCTCGGAAGAAGCAACTCATGAAGAAATAGCTATAAATTATGTGCACACGGGAGAGTCCACGAATAGGACAACAGCTAATATCGATATCTACTTCGAAAGAAAATTGCCACCATCATCGATCTTGATCCCGAGCCTGCATCGCTCAACGAATGTAAGAAAAGAACAGATTGGGAAAATTGGAAGAAGGCAATAGCAACTGAATTGCTATCTCTGAATAAAAGAGAGGTGTTTGGGCCAGTATGCACACCTCCCCACATACACCCGTTGGGCACAAGTGGGTATTTGTTCGAAGAGAAATGAAAGAAATGAAGTAGTGAGATACAAAGCAAGGCTTGGTAGCCAAGGTTTCACTCAACGTCCCTGAGTTGATTATGAAGAAACCTACTCCCAGTCATGAGTGGAATTACCTTTAGATACTTGATCTCAATGATGATGAACTTGAATTTGGAAATGAAATTGATGGATGTTGTGATCGCATACCTTTATGGTAACTTGGATTTAGAGATTTATATGAGAGTCCTGAAGGAATCCTCTCCAACCAAGACAGAGCAAATAGAAATCATGCAGTGTGAAACTCGAGAAAGTCACAGTATGGACTGAACCAATCTGGAAGAATGTGGTATAATCGCTGAGCGACTTTCTCTGCAAGAAAGGCTACAGAACAATGAAGACTGTCCTTGTGTATTCATACGCGATCCTGAATGGATTCGTATAATCTCTGTGTGCGTAGATGATCTGAATATCATCGGGACAGCCGAAGACATAAAAGAAGAAAGCTCCTACTTGGAGTCAGAATTTGAAATGAAAGATTTGGGCAAGACCAAGTTTTGCTTAGGCTTGCAGCTTGAGCATGTCCCTGAAGGAGTCTTGGTACATCAGTCGACCTACACCCAGAAGGTACTTGAAAGGTTTGGCTTTGAGAAGGCATTTCCCTCGAAAGTACCGATGATCGGTAGGTCTTTACAGCAAGAAAAAGATCCTTTCCGACCAAGGGAAGAGGGGGAGGAAGTCCTAGGGACCGGAATTCCCATACTTGAGTGCAGTGGGAGCACTCATGTATTTAGCAAACTACACTAGACCGGACATTGCATTTGCCGTGAACCTTTTAGCAAGGTATAGTGCAGGGCCCACCAAAAGGCATTGGCAGGGCATAAAGGACATTTTCCGATACCTCCAAGGTAGCAAGGACCTCGGATTGTTTTACAGAAAGAATCAAGATCTGAACTTGATTGGCTATGCAGATGCTGGGTATCTGTCAGACCCGCATACCGCTAAGTCACAAACAGCTATGTATTCTGTGTGGTGGAACCGCAATTTCATGGAAATCGTCTAAGCAAAGCACGGTAGCTACTTCGACGAACCACTCAGAAATTATAGCATCGTATGAAGCCGCACGAGTGCGCTTGGCTCGCCGAATGGTTCACCACATCCAGCAGATCATGTGGGATGAACATTGTCTGTAACCCCACAATTATCTATGAAGATAATGCCGCTGCGTTGCACAAGTGCAAACGGGCTATGTGAAGAGTCATCTCACAAAGCATATCAACCCCAAGTTCTTCTATGCACATGAATTGCAAAGGACGGACGAGATTAAAATACTGCATACTAAGTCATGTGAAAATCTCGCAGATTTATTCACTAAGTCACTCCCCGCATCTAGCTTTGAAAGGTGCGTGCGTGGAATTGGAATGATGAGACTTAGAGAAGTGCAGAATTCAGGGGGAGAATTCTCACAAGCCCGCTAATAAATCTTATCATGAAGATTAAGTACCCAAAAATAAAGTCTTGCAGACTAAATGAATTTGGGTGAATTGTACTCTTTTTCCCTTGATGAGTTTTCCATGAAGTTTCTCGACCGAGGTTTTTAATGAGGCAATTCGTGCATCGCAGCATCACATGTATCATGTACTCTTTCTCCAAATTTTTCCCATTGGGTTTTTATGGAGTTTTGATGAGGCATGAGCATGTGGGGTGAGTGCCCAAGGGGGAGTGTTAGGAAACCTGGACTCTATCCAAGAGTCCTGATCTAATTGGGCACCCCCACCATAGACTATAAATAGGGACCTAGACCCCTCTCATTATGTACTCGATGCAATCTAAAGCAATAAAGAAAGACCAGGAGTTCTCTCTACCTCTCGTGTTCAATCTATTCTCTCGTGATTCGTGATTGATTCGTTCTTGTTCTAAGCAGAAATCGTTGGATGAGTCGCGGCGACGGTTTCTCAACACGAGCAAGATCGAGCGATGACACCTTCTCCAGCAATTCTCCAACAAAAGCAAGCGGTGAAGGAAAAGTAAAAGGCACGAAAGCGGAGGTCTAAAGAGAGGAAAGAATCTTTACATGAAAGAAGCGGAGGTTACATCGGCTCTTTTGTATTTCTTTTTTTTTGTGTTATTTTTCCCAAAGAAATTGCTAAGTATACCCAGTAGTTTCTATTACGAGATTTTTACAAGGTACACACAAACTCGTACCAGCAAATTTAGATTTTCTTCCGCATGGTGACTCGAAGTACGATCTTCCGCCGTTAGATCACGACACGATGTTTACTCTGAACAAATGAACTGTTTTGTCACAAATTAATTTGGATGATACATTTTGGGAATCGATAAGATGCTAGCGACATTGTTTACTTGTGAGAAGCAACTAAAAGATCGTAAGACCTTAGCTCACATTCATCTTCATCTATCAAATAATATTCTACAGAAGGTTTTGAAGGAGACATCCACCACATTATGGCTGAAGCTGGAGCTGATTTGTATGATCATCTATCTAACTTGCAAGATGTATGTGAAACAAAAACTTTATTCCCACGAGATGGCAGAGAGAGCCTCATTGTTGAACCACCTGACAGCTTTCAAAAAAATTGTTGCTGACCTTTAGTCTACAGAGATAAAATATGATGATAAAGATTTTGGTCTTATTTTGCTATGTTCTCTACCCAATTCGTACTCTACTTTTAGAGATACTATTCTATATAGTCAAGATACTCTTACTCTCAATGAAGTTTATGAGCTCTGTATGCTAAAAAAAGGTAAAACTTATGATTCCTTGTGAAAGTTCAAATACACATACAAAAAGGTTTGTCTGTCCCCGGTAGGCAATACGAGAAAGAATCAAATGACAATTCAAGAGGCGAAAGCAAAAGTAGATACAAAGGTAGATCTAAATCCAAAAGAAGTCATGCAAGTATTGCAAGAAGAATGGTCATGACACATCCAAGTCTTGAAGTTGTAGAACAATGAGAAAAGGAATAGCAATTTCAAGAATGCTCAATAAGATGATGAACCTAGAGCCACCGTTGTCACCAAAGAAGATTCTGATGGAGATGTTCTAGTTGCTTTTGCTGGTGATTCTAAAACCGGTGATGAATGGATTCTTGATTCGACTTGTATTTTCCATATGAGCCCGAACCATGAATGGTTTGTTACCTATGAAGCTACACCATGCGGATCTATGTTGATAGGTAATAATACACCATGCAAGGTTGTAGGCGTAGATTCTATTCAAATCAAGATGTTTGATGACACCATCAGAACTTTGTTGGATGTGCGTCATATTCTGAATTTGAAATGAAATTTTACCTCGTCGAGTAATCTTGATACTAAAGGGTACAAGTATTCAGGTAGAAGTGAAGTTTCTGAAGGTCACCAAAGGTTCTCTCATTGTGATAAAAGTTGATATGAAGGCTGCCAACTTATATCATCTGTGATGCACTATAATTTCAGGTAATGTTGTTCTTAACTCAAATAAGTCATCTGATTCTGATGATACTAATCTTTGGCATATACGTCGGGGGTATATAAGTGAAGCTGAAATAATGAAATTATACAAAAGAGGATTTCTTGGTGGTCAAAGCATCGACAAGTTGAAGTATTGTGAACATTATGTCTTCAGCAAGTAAAAGAGAGTGAAATTCAACACTGCGACGCACTCTACAAAAGGCATATTAGATTATATTCACTCTGATTTGTGGGAAGAAACCCACGTTCCATCACTTGGAGTTGCAAGCTACATGTACACCATCATTGATGATTACTTAAGAAGAGTGCAGTCGTATTTTATCAAGCACAAATCGATGTATTCGAGACATTTAAGGAGTGAAATATTATGATCGAAAGACAAACTAGGACGTATGTCAAGAAGTGCGTACCAACAATGGCTTAAGTTCTATTATGGAGAATTTAAAATTTTATGCAGATCGAAGTTACTATGAGACATTATATCGCCAAACACTCCTCAACAAAATGGTGTGATCGAGCATGAAACAGAACCATCATGTAGAATGTATGTTGTATGTTGTTAAACTCTAGATTATCTAAGAGTTATTGAAATGAAGTCATTTTCATTACTTGTTATTTGATTAATCGATCACCCAATTTGGTTATTGATAAGAAGACTCCAATTGAGTTATGGTCTGGCTCTCCAGTAGATTATTCAAATTTAATAATATTTAGTTGTCCTGCTTATGCTCATGTTAACAATGGTAAATTAGAGCCTAGAGTAATTAAGTGCATTTTACTTGGTTATAAAACCGGTGTTAAAGGATATAAATTGTGGAATCCTAAAACTAGAAAGTCTGGTTATTAGTAGAAGTGTTACTTTTGATGAGTTTGCTATGTTGCATAATAAACCATCTATTGATGTTCCGTTAAGAAGCAATCAAACATGTAGGTGAAGCATGTTATTGATTCATGATCTATCGAGAAATCAATAAGGAAAATATTCTAAAAGTTCCTATTATTGCAGCACCAATACAACGTTCTATTACAGCTAACAGAGAAAGGAGAAACATTCACCTCCTAAGAGATTGATTAAAGAAGCCAATGTTATGGCTTATTATTTAAAATTGCAGAAGAAATTGAATGTATTGCAAAACCTTTATCTTATTAGAGTCAATATCTTCGATGATTGAGAAAGGTGGATGATCATCATACATGATGAGATGGAATCTCTTGACAAGAATGATACTTGAGAGCTAGTTAAGTTACTTATTGAAAAGAGGCCTATCCGTTGCAAATGGATCTTCAAGAAGAAAGAAGTTGTTTCACCAACCGAAGAGGTTAGGTATAAAGTAAAGTTAGTTATTAAAGGATATGGCCAAATTTCAAGTATTGATTTCACATATGTTTTTCCCCTATCATGAAGCATTGTTCTATTCGCACTTTACACATTATTGTGGCTATATATGATTATGAACTTGAACAATTGAATGTGAAAATCGTGTTCTTAAATGGGGAGTTGGAAGAAGACATTTATATGGAGCAACCGGAAGGTTTTGTCATTCCAGTAAAGATAATTTTATTTGCAAATTGAAGAAATCTCTTTATGGTTTGAAACAGATCACCTAAACAATTGTATAAGAGATTTAACTCCTTTGTGATATCTTTGGATTTTAAAAGATCCAATTATGATAGCTGTGTTTATTTGAAGATGTTAATGGTTCAACTATTTATTTACTCATATATGTTGATGATATATTGATTGCTACAAAAGGAAAGACTGAATTTTCAAAGTTGAAGGCACAATTAGCGGTGAATTTGAGATGAATGATCTCGTGTAGCAAAGAAAATTCTTGGTATGGAAATCATCAAAGACCGGCGGTTTGAGAAATTATACTTAGGTTAACTGCGGGTATATTGATAAAAGTTCTTTGTTGTTTTAACATTCATAAGGCCAAACCGGTTAGTACTCACTTAGCTACACATTTCAGATTTTCTTTAACGTTATGTCCACAATCAAAAGATAAAGTTGAGTACATGTCTATAGTTCCATATGCGAGTGTGGTTGGTTCGTATGTATGCTATGGTTTGTTCTCGACCTAATTTATCTCAATTATTAAGTATGGTTAGTACATACATGGCTAATCCTGGAAAAGAGCATTGGAAAGCGTTCAATGTATTTTCAGGTATTTATAGGACACATCGAATGCTTATTTACAATTTAAAAATACTAGAGATAGACTCATTGGCTATGTGGATTCTGATTTTATTGGAGATTTGGATAAAAGAATATCTCTCACTTTGGTTATGTGTTCCTTTGTTGGAGCGTGTACCATTTCTTTGGAAAGCAAGTTTACAAGCAACCGTTGCCTTGTCTAGTACAGTTGAGTATATGGCTATTTCTGAAACTTGCAAAGAAGCTGTTTGGCAAAGAGGTTTATTTCTGAGTTTTGTGAAAGTACATCTTGCATTTCAATATTTTATGATATTAAAGTCAGCAAGATAAGTACCCATGATAATCCAAAGATATATTGTCAAGTTAGTTCCTACCACTAAGTTTGAGTTTTGCTCGGACTTAGTTGGTATTACTCATTAGTCATTTGGACTTTCAACGCATAAGGTATTCATACTGATTTTATTGGAGGAGTTTATTGTAGTTTTTGACTGCTAGAGAATTTGGCTCAAGATGAAGATTGTTGAAGTTGATCCGAATTTGTACCGTGTCGTGTAGGACACTTCGTTGCCTCATGCCGGACATGGCATGATAGATGTCTGGGCCATGTGCGGTTGTATCGGGCGTGGTGTCAATCTGTAATGTGACTTTGATTCGGTTTCCTTTCCGTGTAGAACTCGTTTCTCTCACCTATATATGTACCCTAATAGTCTACGAGAAGAGTAAGCGCTTAATTGTAATCTCTTCTCATTATAGTGATTTGCCTTTGAGAGCCTATGGTTTTTCCATAAGAGTTTTTCACATACAAATTCGTATTTCTTATCTCTATTTTTCTATGAATTATTTACAACATTCACTGATCTAACTACTTAAGACAATCCACTTCTTAAGATGATAACTAGGGATAACGTAATTAAAAACATTCTCGAGCCACTGCACAAGAGCTAAGCCAAAATGGTAGGGATGATCAGAGAATAGCTCTCAGAATGGCAGCTTCGTGGAATTGACGGCAAAGAGGCTAGCTCATGGGGTGCTCACTGCATATACCATTTTCAACCTGGCAGCCTCGAGATCTTTGCCTTCTGCAGTGCCCAAGAGACTTAACTTCTCTTCATCCTCATCTGAATCTGAAACAAAAGAATATTTTGGCGCCTTTGCAGGATTTTGTGCATTTCCTGGGATCAGATCTTCACGATAACCTCCGTTGGTTCCAGAGCAATCCACTACCCCATCAATACCATTATATTTTTGGCTAGAACCACTGTCCTTGCTAGCGTTCCACGAGGCAATGATTTTGAGGAGTGAACTCTGCGCTGCATCACTTCCAGGTTGTTGGCCTGCTGCATGTTTTCATCATGAGAAAGTTCATCA